>CALSCE010010635.1:11753380-11765049 GCA_943593645.1 Bovichtus variegatus | reverse complement strand
TCTATCTATCTATCTATCTATCTATCTATCTATCTATCTATCTATCTGTCTGTCTGTCTCTCTCTCTCTCTCTCCCTCTCTGGTCCTCTCTCTCTCTCTCTCTCTCTACCTACCTACCTGCCTGCCTGCCTGTCTGTCTGTCTGTCTGTCTGTCTGTCTGTCTGTCTGTCTCTCTCTCTCTCTCTCTCTCTGAATTGATGTCATTTTTAAAAAAGAAAAAAGTATTTATCCAAAGCTTTTGGTACAGTTTATCCTAATGTTTACATTATTAAGGAATCAGACAATGGACAAATGGCTTTCAAATTCAATTATGCCTAATGTGCATCTGACATCGCACAATGACTTGGTCCCTGCATCTTCATCTCTGTCTTCCACATGGAAATTGTAAGTGCTGAGACTATAGCGGCACAAATCATCCGCTTATAATAATGTTTGAATGTATGTAGTGTCCCCGTTTTTTTACTGGGATATGTATATATAGTACTCCTATTATTAGAAAAGAATGTTTTTTTAATCTGTTGGTGGTGTCTCAGTGGAGTCCCATTGAATCAGTGGGACCCAGGTTCAATACTGCCAGCTATTGCTAGAGTGCCTACTATCTATGTAAGGTAATGTTAATATGGTTCTTGTGTATTTTTAATTACTGCTACTGCTTATGTTTAAAGATCATCTAACCAACTCCCTGATGAGAGAAAGAGAAATAGAAAGCAGGCACCTAGGGTGAGCATATAGCTTCTTCCATATATGAACAGAAGAAGGAAAACAATGTAGGAAGTCACGAGTCCCAACCAATGAATAGTCCAGCTTTACCCTCCTGTGACATCACACCATGTTGTTTTTTACACAGCTTTAGAGGTAGATGTGTGTTTTGAGGAGCCAGGCTAGCAGTTTCCAGTCTTAATAAGCTAGGCTAACTGGCTACGGGAGTGGTATCAATCTTCTCATCTATCGCTCGGCAAGACAGTAAATACGCCTATTTTCCCAAAGTGTTAACCTATTCCTTTAAGGCTCATTTGGAGAGCCAAAGAATTGGAATTGTGTATATTCTAGGCTTCTTTCTTCATGTATATATTCTAGAATGCGAATGTGCTACATCCTGTATGTAATGATTTTAAGGTGTAGTCAGAGCGCTGGATTTTCGATTCGAACTTCCCATGAAATATTATATATATAATATTGTGCTTACATTTGCTGCTGTATATTCTTTTTGTGTGGAATCACATAAGTGTTGTTCTCACGAATATGGAAGTTAGAGCATCATGATTAGACATTTGGACAATACTTTTAGTTATTTTCAACACATTACTAATGAAGTGTAAGTATGTCTTCATTTTGCCCTAGCAATTTGTAATTAAAATGTCGGACAACCAATCGGAATGAGATGACAGTGGGGTCACCGGGGGATTTGCCTCCATAACAGCTCTAAATCATCCATCAAGGATAGATCTACTATTTCAACATTACCGAATACATTTTAGCTACGTTTGTAGGGATTGCGGTTCGATTCATTTTGTTGATTTTGGTTTTTAGTTGAGGTTTTGGCCACTCTTTCACTTCTTCTAGCCTGGGTTAAGTTCACGAGTTCCACACATTTTAAGCATACGATGACAGCATTTATTTTGTATCCAAAAAGATATGAATTTCCACAGCAATCCAGCTAAACCCAAACATATATTTACAGTACCACTCAAAGAGTTTTATTTCAGGCAACCCTGAAAGAAATCAAAAATAAAACGTTTACAGTTAATGGTACCTTGTCTGTGCACGTCTCTGCTGAGCTAGCACGTGATCACACTCACCCCACCCTCGTTACACTTCTATGTGTTTATTACAGTTACAATTTGAAAATCAAACCCAGCATTGTTCCTGTCATGAGATACAACATCACAGCAAAGTGAAAAATAAAACAACAACAATCAAACAAGCTAATGTTGCGTTGGTGTTCATCCACGATATCCATCCATAAAGGTCACCCATTTTACACGAATAGAGGTCTTCGTGGGTCGACTCAGTTCCAAGTAACTGAGACCTGAGCCGGGAGTCGGGCCTGTTACAAATTATATTTAGGGACTCGGGTCTGTGTGTCTTAAATACCTGATGGATCCAAGCGGACTCTCCATCAGCTCTGATCATGTGGTGCATGACCGTGAAGACCTACTATATTCTGACAACTAGTAGCGCTATAGGGCAGTGGATCCTATTTGTCTTTTGCACGCACATGAGGATGCACATGTATGAGCATGTCCATGAATCAATGCACATTCCTGCCCACGGTTTCAGAATATATCACTGATCTAACGGTGGTGGAAACCCAGAATTCCCACTTGGGAGCGGCGATAATAAAACATTTTTTCTGCAGCCAGGGGGCGTGTCCATTAATTTCTGTCATTATGTGGGCCGCAATAAATACTCCCGATGTGACCCAAGAAATGTATCGTCCATTCTCGCTTAATCTCGTTTCACGTGTTTCAGTGGGAAAGAAATTCAGATGACTCTGTTTACTGATTGGCTGCAGACACTCTCTCACTGCACTTTGCCACAAAAAGTCAGACAATCCCTAACTTTTGGGTGTGAATTTGGCCGTCACACACTAATGTGGGTTTCAACATTTTCCAAAACGCAATCTCACTCCACACATCTGTTAGACGTCAAGCGTCAAGAAAAAATTAACACAAACGTAATCTTTGCTCGTGCACAAGCACCTTTAATATTTCATTGCTTTTTGTATCTTTCCCCATTGTGTGATTGATTTGAGAACAATTCGAAGGTGATCACAACTAATGGGAATGACATTTTTAATAATGTGATTCCCTTTCAACAATAGTAGTTTGAATCTTCAACATGAATTGAAGTGGCAAAAAGCTTATTTGAAATTAGACCTTTAAATGAAACAATAGCACTCTGCTGACACGGACGTTCATTTCACCGCTTTATTGTAAAACAATGGTATTTTAGGTAATTATTTACCTAGGTAATACTAGGTACTTTCCCCTTGCCTGTAAAAAATACACCTTACTTCTGTAGGTAGAACGTTAAGCTAGTTAGCTGGGAATGCTAACGATTGCAGTTTATGCTACAGCAGACAGACGTACTGTAAAGTCCTTAAAGTTATTGTGTTCTTGGTTTCGTCAGGGTGACACCAACCTCTAGACACCGAGTACCTGTCACTACAGTTCCATTTACACCACTTCAACGTGTGGACACATTCAAATCTTGACAGGGCTGTTGTGCCTACTTATGATTGTTAAGCTATGATAGGACGTTTGCTGATCAGGGAGTTAAGTTAATTTGACCATGACTAGAGCAGTGCCCGTTCAAAAAAACGAGACAGTTCAGCAGGCGCAAGGCTCGGCCTGTGGTTTTGCTGCTTGACACTCAACACTTCCTTTGGTCCGGAGCAATACTGTACACCTTCCATGACATAACTGCGTCACACATCCAAGTCACGGCAACTCAGATATACATTCTGGTTGGTGAGAAAAAATACGAGGGGCAGGCTAAAGGGTCCCAAAACAGCTATAGATTTATTATGATGTTTAGATGTGAAAAGGTCTTTGAACCCCCAAAGCACTTAAAAAATATGCAACTCAACTTTATACTACTTACTAAAACATTGTACCACTACATTTACCTTAAAGAGAAGTTACAAGTTAGGTTGCAGGTTCATTAAAATTTTTATTTTTTTACAAAATGTAATGACGCAGTTATGTTCATTTAACTATCTAGCATTATATTAGAATTGAAGCTCCACCTTAAATAGAGGCATATTTAGCGGCACATTGTGCTGATAGAGCCTCTCTTTCATCCTTCACTTGAAGTAACAATTTGAATGCAGGACTTTCACTGTGCAAGATTAATAGTTAATAGTTTTACTTCAGAAACAAGTTTTGAGTACTTCTCCTACCACTACCAATAGCAACATTCCCAGCTAGAGAAAGAGTGAAAAGTCAAGCAAGACAGTGTTTGCCTGGGGCCCCGAAATCACTAAATCTGCCCCTGAAAAACACACCCAAAGAAACACCAGTGAAATACAGTTGGAGGGAGGTCATTTCCAAAAAGACATTAGTCACTTGCTTTGAAATAACCACCGCGGTTATAAAGAGGAGCATGGATTTCATGAGCGGAGGTAATTTGCTGGCTAGTGTTGTAAGTTACTTTCAAGTCATAAAATAGGAAATAGGTGTGATAATAATCAATATGTAAGCTGTTACAATGTGCCTTATTGTGTAAATTTGCTTAGCCTATGTGATATGAAAAATGTTATTGAATTAAGTGAGTACGCCTAGTCTAGTGGCCAACTTACTGTCAAATAAGATATAACATAATATTATAATATTATTAGATAGAATATTTGTAACCTGTGAAGCGGAAGAGTACACCAAAAAGGTAAGGTACCCTAAAAGGGTGACAGAAGATCTGATTGGAGCAGAGAAGCGCTGAGAGGCGTGGACACGCCTAAGTCCCAACAAGGGGCCAATAGGACCTGGCCCCAGCCAACCAATGGGAGAAGACTCTACCTGAAAGGGTATAAAATATGTTGTAAACAAGAGATCGTGGCCGTTCTGTGGATCTGTGAGACAGAGTAACTACTTAAATGTGGTCTGTGGACAGTGAAATGGGTCCTCAGCTGAGTACTTTTGTAATGCTCACCATATCATCATCGAATAAATACAGTTAATATGAAGAGAAGTTTTCTGGATTGATTACTCTATTTCTCAATAAAAGAACACGACATAGGCTACTTTATTAAACACCGGTGGTTGGATTATGCAGGGAAGTAAAGAAAGGTTTGGTTGTAACATGTTATCCAGCATTAACATGAGTATATCCAGCTGCAGACGACATGCTGGATTCAGTCTGCATGGCCCTGGAGCCCCAGAGCGCTGTCGATCTGCACCAAACGCACGTCCTGGGTCCCCAGCAGTCCACCCGCCAAGTGTGAAGTAGATCGGACGGACACACCCACACCAGGGACGTTGGCAATTAACGGTTCAGTTAAAAAAAAAAAAAACCTTAGCCAAACTCGGAGGAGGGGCTTGTCCCTTAAAGGAGAAGAGCCCGTCCACCTTAAAGGTCAACCCGACTTAAGTGAGCCTGAGCCGGACACACTGCTACGTTCACAGCTCTGACATCACTGCTAGACTCATACTCACCGCCGCAGAGTAACGTTAACGCCAGGCAGTCACACAGTGGGCAAGCTCGCAGCCACACTGACGCCGTGGAGACTCACTGGTTTAGTGGCTGCACGCAACACCGTGGCTGCCGTCTCTCACGGGACGGGTGAATTGGGGACTCAGTTGTCTGTTTTGCGCACAAACTGCAGCTGGCGATGAAATGAGGGATTCGACCTGTAGCAGCTGGGCAGGCACTCCTGCACTAGTCCTGTCGGTTAATGGTTACTAATCGGTTAACAAGGGGTCGGCTATCAGTCAGAATTCACCCCTAACACACACACACACACACACACACACACACACACAGATTCCTTGCTTTATAGTTACATTGGAATTAGGCCTTTCGTAGAGTATTTTTGGGGAGTCCGCCAGCTGAATTCTGTTACCACTTTTCTTTTTATTAAATACCATAAAAAAAAAACAAGTGAACTATTTTAAAACCATGCAAAATGAGTGACCTATCCCTCTCCAAGCTCCAGTGACATCCATCTGTTCAGGTTGCAGTCTCTCCCTCTGTTTCTCCCCCTTCAGACATATAACCTCATTTTCACACATTTTCACATTCTCTTTGAAAACTACCTTCTTTAGTTACTATTTGATATGAGAACCAGCAGATTGTTATATCTCTCATCATACCACAGCTGAGTGCTTCTTGGTTGCCGGGGGTTCAGACCATCAGATGGAAATGTAATAACTCCTCCAGTCATTGGATGACGGTTTATATAATTGCCTTGTGTAGGCAGGATTTGAATATGGACGTACTGTGGTCTTTAGATAACATCCGTCCCCCTGAAAAGGATTGAGTCTTCACATCGCCAGTCTTTGTAAGTTAACACTAAATAAAAACACGGCCCGTGCTGGCCCACAGGAGTTGTGTTTATGTTGCAGATGTGTGGGAGGCCAGCACAGAAGATTGTTTGAAGTTGGGTCAGCTGAGCTTAGCTGAGATCAGATCAGATCAATCAAAGTTTGTTAAGCTGTCTTTAGTAAAGCGCAGCACTTTTGCTTCCCATTCAGTTGAGGTCAAACAGCAGGCCCAGCTCGGTTGGGCAGGGAGAAATATACTTGAATGAATTCTGCCTCTCGTCTTGTGGCGCTGCAGCTTGACATCTTTTTTTTAAAAATTTTTTTATCTTCTACTTCAGGAGCCACTGGTTCACTGAGGAAGAGAAGAGGAGGATAATTAGTGCTGAAAGGATAAGCAGGGTGGAATAAAACAGAACAAAGGGGTGCCTCAGCTTTCAGAAGTTGTGAAGAGAAAGAAAAAGACCAGAAACAGAGCGTGTGCCTGAGAAAGGATAATGAGAGACAAAGGTAACGGAGAGAAGGGACCGAAACTGTCCCAATTCCTAAGCTTTTTAGTAAGTCTAAGCAGGTTATGAGTTCAGTGCACTCACAGTGGAAAAGTGAGGAAATGATGTCAAACCCGTCAGTGACTACCATACTTTTATTTTTGCACGAGCTGTTGACAACCACTATATTCCCGCAGATGACAAATTTGCCTCAAGGGACTTTAAGAATCTGCACCAGCGTTTGTGCCCGCAACCTGCAAAACTCAGGAAGAGGAAGAGGACGGACAGACATACAATAATCAGACTTGTGTAGAGAATCGATCAAAATTACAATATGAACAAAATCAGGTTGAGAATGTATTTTGAAAAAAAAATAAAAATCATTGTAACTGGCATCAGCTGAACTACAACTGCATTTTACATCTGTGGAGAGCAGCTGTCTGTTTTTCGGGGCTGCCACGCAGGAAATGTCTGTTATTACAATAACGTGTCGTTGACGTCCAAGCGCGTGACCAAACCGTTAACAGATTAAAGAAATAAAAAAAAAAAGTAGATTAGCAGTGTGGACATGGTGGACGACACACAGGTGTGTATGGGCAGCTGGGCATAAACTGTCGTGATTAAATGCGACTTTTAACAGAAGACTCATAATGTTTTAATCAATTTAAGTGGATCTTCGCCAGGGCCCGCCGCTGCTGCTGACAATGTAACTACAAGACAAAAGCACAGAGTTGAAATCAATAGGTGTGAGTAAGAGAAGGATAAAGAGAGAAGAGGGGAAATTAAGAGTCAATAAGCCTGTGAAGGAGGGAAAGAGAATCTAGAAATAACTCTTCATTCCCCACCAGGGATCCTCTCATCGCCAGTGCCCTGTCTCCAGAGTCCGGGCACTCGGAACACGTGCGTACCTGGGTGCTTCACACTTTGGCTGTACATCAGTCATTATTCTACTTCAATGTTATTGCATCTCTCTGGCTGGCTGTTTGATCGTCCGCCATCATAACAGCCATAAAAAAATGCAGCAATGCTGGACTGCTGGGCCTGCAGGTGAGGGGTGAGCAACGGGTTGTAAATACAGCTCAGTGTTCGCAGTGTTCACAACACAGATGGCCCCAATTAACCCCCAAGGCAAAAATATACACAATCACAATCTTTGTAATGACACATCTGTGTCCAAGAAAAAACATTGTGCAACTCTATGCAAGTGCACGCCAGTGGTGTAGAGCAAGCGCAGGAAGTAAAGTTAATACTTTTGCTCCGCTACATTTCAGAGCGAAATATTGTACGTTTTCCTCCACTTTGATAGTAAAGTTTGATAATTGAGTAATCTTTAAAGGACTTTTTCATGCAAAAAACAGCCGTTTTCAGCCTCTCAAAGATGGAGATTTCCTGCTTTTTATTATTATTATTTTATTTAATATCAAAGTGATTGTCTTTGGTCGAAAGCAGACATTTAAAGACACCTTGAAAACTTTAGGACATTTCACAGACCAAACGGTTAATCGAGAAAAGCAAACAAAATCAGCCCCACTTTTAGCAGCTCCTTCATTAAAATCCTCTGTGCATTAATCTATCAAATTATAAAATAATATAATATACATTATTCTGAAATGGGCCATTCTGCATAATGAGTACTTTCACCTTTGTTACTTTAAAAGTGTTCGCGTCACAAGATATTTAAACTTTTACTTGAGTGACAGTTTTGAATGCAGGACTTTTGACTTGTAACAGAGTATTTCTACTGTGGTATTACTACTTGTACTACACTGTATTACACTCTTATAACAGGCAGTACATTGTAAATAACTGCCAGATATTGAAAGTTCCAGGTATTTTTGAAAAATGGGCAAAAGCACTTACTCACAGGACATTTTCTGACGTTTTTATCGTCAAAATAAGCAAAAAAGTCCAGGCGGACATTTTGAGGCTTAGGTGTTAAAGGGTTAAGTAAAAGATCAGAGTAATTGACTTCATATCAACGTTTTCTGTCTCTGTTGTAATTATGCGCTTCTTTAAATCTGAGAGAGTCGCGCTCTGGTGCAACATCTAGTGGTTCTGAAAGTCGTCTATACTGTAGAACCTTTTCAAGTTTAATAAACGTTTTTCTTTACTTGAGTATTTCGATTTTTTTTGCTACTTTATGCTTCCACATCAGTTCACAAGCAGATTTTGACAGCTTTAGTAAGCAGTTACTTTGCAGGTCAACATTTCAGACGTCAAACCTATAATAAGCTCATAAACATAAACATTGTACTATTTAATAATATATCAAATTGTTACAATCGGAGCGCCTTTGTAGATGAGGGCTTCCAGCTCGTGCCACTTTGCCGCAACGTCTCAGGTTCCATCCAGCCTCGGGACCTTTGCTAGTTGTAATTTATGGACAATTGATCACGTCTGACTGACTCACGCTGCTTTTACTCATTTATTTGTACTTGGAAGAGGCCATGTACAAAGCGAAAGTCAAATGTTAGCATTCGATGTATTCTACCAGAGTTCTATTCAAGCAGATTTTCATGTGCATTGTTATTCGAGTGCAATAATAATAATGATTTATTTATTTGGAAGCGGCCGAGGGAATACAGCCAAAGGGAGAAAAAAAAAAAAAAGAAAAATCCAAAAAAAAAACCAACCTTCGTTGCCCAAACGCTTTTATTGCCAGTGAGTCAGTCAGCTTGGAGAACAAGAGGTACAGAGAAACAAAGAGAAATAAAAGAGAATAAATGTGCGTTTAGGAATAGATTAAAGCTTCTGCTCTGGCCCGCGAGAAATTCTAACAATTGACTTGAATTATTTACTTTAGAACCAGAGCGTGTGAGGAACCTGAGCCTTTGCACATCAAAGTCTCACCTTTAATAAGTGCACACGTTATTACTGCAGACGTCCCGGAGGACTGAGCAGAACATGCGTTTGTTCTCTGTCCGTCTGTCTTCTTCACAACATGGTGAATGCTCCGACACGGGGCTCTCTCTGCTCTCTGACCGTGAATACACACACTCCTGGGGACTCCGTGGGGCTCTGTGCTGTAACAAAGCCATCGTCGAAGGGAGGTGGAGGCCGCGCAATCCGTCGGATGCTGTGGCGAGTGCGCTGGGCTTGGCCGCATCGATAACAAAGATATTCGGAGAGCACAGAGCGCTGAGGGGATACGAGGACTCCCACACTCTCTGCGTAACATGTTTTGTTGCTGTGTGTGTGTGTGTGTGTGTGTATGATGCACCATAGCGTTTTTCTTTTAACACCAACCAGCTCACCCACGCAACCCCAGTTTTAAATCTGCACAAATAGACAATACACTTCCACACGTGTCTTTTTTTATCTCCATGTGTCTCACCTTTCTTTTCGAGATCTCCCTCTCCGTTTCATTCTCTACTCTCAGTGTCAAGACGCCGCTGACACGGAGCCATGCTCAGTCTCCCTCCCTGCTCCACCCGAAGGCAGCGTTGATGATCAGCTGTATCTCTATGCTCGTAAGACCTTCCTCTGCCAGGTGTGAGTCTGTCTCACCCTAAACCTGCTTCCAATTCAGATCGTTATGGATTACACATTATTGTCTCGTATTTTTGTTTCCTACAGTGGTTATTTTTTAGTTCAGAACTTTGAAATATATATATTTTTATATTTTTTTAGCATTAAATCAATTGATTTTGTGAGGCAACAGGAAAAACGTTATTTTCAGTTTTCCGCACCTCACTGTCTTTGGTTTGTCTGGACATGAACAAATGTTTTTTTATTTGTTATTCATCTAGGTCACTTTGACATGTTCCGTTTCTGTTGATCGGTGTTTTAAATAAAAAGCCACGATGACTTGATTCAGTGTTTTAGAACAATTAAACTGTCTTCTGGATTTCAGGTTATTTATGGCTTTAACAACCGAGGGAGGAGTTGACATTTTACAATTACACACAAATTAGACATGGTTAGTTTGTAAGCCAGAATTTTTAAGATTTTAAAGAGTTTTTACACACACACACACACACACACACACACACACGCACGCACGCACGCATACACTGTGGCAGCCCTTGGCCTTAAAAAAGTCATTTCGAAATAAAATCGCATCAGATTTATGCAGTGATGCAGAAGTCCTCCCTTCGTCTTCCCTGAAACGTCCATATTTCTTGCTCGGTTTTATGGTCACACTGTACCCTGTGATAGTGATAGAACAGGTAGCCAGTAGTTAAATACTAACTACAGTATAAATTCTCTCTGAATTCCTCCCCAACGTCCGATAGCTGCTCAGTAGGTCATGGTGCTACAGTATACTGTAAGTTCCTCGTAAGATCCGTTACCCCCTTATTCCATAACACGACAGCGTTACCGGAAAGAACTTTAAAAATAAAAGGTGATTCATTATCTCTACTGGGTTTAATAGAGGCTTTCCTGGTGGTTTGTAAAGGGAGTGAATGGGGTCCATGAGCCTGAGAGGATTGGCAAAACATACCTCTAGTTTTGGCACAAGCATGTAAAAACTGCCCTAATTAGCTTTAAAGGGATGGAGAGTGTAATAAAAAAATCATGCTTGGCATTAATTTCTGGCAGAGTCGAATATTTGATTATTTATTCATGCTGAAACAACACCTTCCCCCTCCCTTCATCCGCGTTACCTCTGTACTGTGGGCGGAGGGCGCGGTTGTTGGGGCAGTCTCGGCCCTGCTTGCTGAAGTTGATGTTGGTTCGGATGCAGCGCTGCAGCAGGGGCTGGGCGGGCCGGGTGTTGTCGCTCATACTCAGGAAGATCTTGTAGGGCTCATTCTGGCTCAGGAGGCGCAGGGAGTGCATCTGCGGAGGAGAAGAGTCGGTGTGAAGGAGAACGGACGGAGATTTGGTGGAGCTTCCAGGTGTTTAAGTCATTTAAGTGAATACTTCATTTGATTTTGCTTTGCATAACATGCTGCTGGGGCAGCTGGAGTCTCAGAAGCACACGCTCTCATGGCGGCTCGGCTGAAGAAGGACTCTAGTGCGCATGCTCTGTGGGCCCTGAACATTTAAGAAGTGGGGGGAAGCTCGTGAAGGCCCAGTAAGCATCTTTCAGAGGCCTTAATGGGGCATCATCTTTGAACTCCTTTCAATCTTGAATACATCAATACAATTAGTGGACTTCCCTTTACCAAACGAAAACCTGTAAATATCGAGAGGGAGAGAGAGCGAGGGAGAGAGAGAGAGGGAGAAAGAGAGAGAGAGGGGGAGAGAGAGGGAGAGA
>CALSCE010010635.1:11704132-11722815 GCA_943593645.1 Bovichtus variegatus | reverse complement strand
CCAATAACAAACAACCACTCGGGTTGAGATCAGGGAGGCCGTTCCTAATTAATAATAAAGTATTATAAATAAATTATGTATAATGAAATAGACAGGAACAGAATCAACAATGACACTACATATTATAATTAGTAGTGACATTATCAGTATTATGGTTATTGATATTCGTATATAGGTTTTCTATAAAATTATCATTATTACGATTACCATATCATAACACAACAGTACCAATATTATTATCGATTCTCCTCCATTTCAGTATGTGTGTCTGTCTGTGTGTGTGTGTGTGTGTGTCTGTGTGTGTGTGTGTGTGTGTATATGTATGTCTGTATGTATGTATGTATAGAGAGAAAGATTTTTTCAAAGGAAGGTTTTTTTAAAAATATTTAATCCTCTTATTAAGATGGAAGTGGACAAATATGCTAGCTTTATGCAAATGTATGTATGTATATGTATATATATATATATATTGTTGGTAATCTATAAACAACACAAATCACACATATTGACAAATATTGTCCAAAAACCCTTCTAGAGACTGCTTATAGGGATGTCACAATACCAGTGAAATTCCACAATTCTAGATACCCAATTCATAACCAAATAAATGATTGTATATTCATTTAAATATTTACTTTGATTTAAAAGATACTTTGAAGTATCTTGGTCACAATTATGATTTTGCATCAGGATTGTTTGTTTGTGTTACATGTTATTTATTTTTTTACTATTGCAGATCTATTGTTGTCAGACTCTTTCAGCTCTCGCATATTGATATCAGTATGGTATTTGATTTTCGTATAAATGAAAAAGCTTTGACTTGTTTTCTACTGTGACTACTTCTTCTGCTGACATGTGTCCCTCCAGTGCATGTGCTGTATGGGTGTGTGCATGTGCTGTATGTGTGTGTGCATGTGCATGTGCTGTATAGGTGTGTGCATGTGCTGTATGTGTGTGTGCATGGCAGGAGAAGGCAGACAGACAGCCCCACGCTCACCTCTGTCTGCTTCCATCTCCTCTCCTCCTTCATCTCCTCTTTTCTAGGCCGTTCCAACCTCCTTACTTGCCCCCCCCCCCCCCCCCCCGTTTGAAAAATGCAAATCTCCAAGCATGAATTGAAACCGCTGTGTTGTCTTATATAATATAAGCATGGCCACCGTCCAAGGTTTGTGTCGCAAACAAAGAACATTTTGATTACATTTCTTTTATTTGAATACTGCTCTACAACACTAGGACTAACTAGCTCTCCCCTGCCATCAATAAGCAATGCTGCTCGCATATTTCCACCTTCCGCATGGGACATCCAGCCTCAGTCTCACCTCAGTTCTCGTTTTAAACTGAATTAGCTGGAAACATTAATTTCTAGACTTTTTGTTTTAGCGTTAGCATCATCTCGAGGTGATACCGGAGGTATAGGTAACATTTATTTTTCCCATACAGTGTCACATGATGTGTGTGAAATATCGGGCTCTTTGATAGAAAAAAAAAAAAAAGTTGAATTCTATGTACATTACAACTTCAGTGGAGAAGTCAACTATGACTCCAAAGGTGCATTTAAGCGAGAAACCTCCAAATCACAGAGCTTAATCACAGTTATGAATTACCTCTCTCGTCCTACCGGAAGCATATCTCTGCACGCTTAGTTTAAGAGCATAATAAGCTGGCAATAACACTGAAAATGTCGGTGTAGCTGAGACACAAGACAGTAAGACGCTACTGTGTAACGATGGCGATCTCAGCCCCAGTGAGCATCAATGTTGCGTTTGTCGAGAGTCTGCTTCAAGACGGACAGTTAGTCAAGATGAGTGTTTGTCTAAATAGCCAACACATCCTGTGTTTGCATTTACCTTTTTATAATTTTGCCTTTAGCGACAGTGGAGAAAATGTAGAGAGAGAGAGAGAGAGAGAGAGAGAGAGACAGAGAGAGAGAGATTTAAAAGGCAATGACAATTGGGCATCGAGACAGAAAAGGCTCACAGGTCCGTGTGAGAGGCAATGACGAGCAACTAATTTGCTTCATTTGTTTTATTTGGAGGGCCTGTTGTGCTCAGCTGAGGCGGAGGAGGACGGAGCTAACACATGGATGTATAAATATAGCTGATACATGGCAGAATCCACCCTGATGACAATTGTTTCCCTAGTGCCCAACAGTGGTACTGCAGCAGAAATGAAAAAGCATTTAATAGAAGGCATTTTGCTCAGTGGGATACAAAGGTCAGTTATTTCTCTGTATTGAGATTTCATTTGTAAAACGTTCTCACAGCCAAGGAAAAGTGTTAAACCTTTGCGTTTGAATGATCATTTTAGTGTGAAGTTTATCGCGCAAGCTGTCACGAGCCACACACAGCATTATGTGCTAGGTGAGCAAAAAATTATTTCCTAAGGCATCGCCTCCCGTGAAAAAACTGCACCGATAGGACGGCTGATTAACCTTCACATGAGGTTCGTTTTACATCATTTTACTACATTTCATTTGAAAAATGAGACTCTTGTTTTGGAGTGCAGGGCACGGCAGCACGAGGCGCGAAGTGCAAATCAGATCGAGTGAATGATGCAAATGTAACACAATCTCTAATTACAAATGCAGACACGTGTAATTTGTCTCTCGGCCTTAAAGATCAAACTCGGCTTCGACTTTAACGGAACTCTCTGGATATTGTTATTTAATGCAACGTCAAAATGAAATGAAATTCAATAAAGAAGCCTCTTAAATTGTCTTTGGGTTAGTTCATTAGAGACTGTCGTCACGGATCAATTACTGTGTGAGTGGGTGTGTGCGTGTCTCTCCGTGTACTGGAGTCAGTCCATGAGATAGGATATGACTAATGAACTGTCACTTTCACAACACACACACACACACACACTTACGTGTACTGTTCAATCTATTAGTAAAATGTCAGCATGCTGCAGAGCATTCAAAGTCAAGTCAAGTGAAGACAGTCATTTGTCATATTTGGAGGTCTGATCACACCTTTCTGTGGCTTCCCTTTGATGCAAATGTGGAGGTCACTCTGTCACCGCGTCGGTCGGAGGCAGATGAAGCTGACGGCCTTTTTCAGGGCAGCATGGTCACAGGTCGTCATATAACAGACCGCAGGGTGATATTGTTGCTGATTGGCTATTAGTGAACTTCCACCTTTGAAAAGACGTCATCTGCTTGTACAGAATGACTGATAGCGGCGTGTGATAACACAGCGTGTGGGGACACCACGACATCGAGTGCGCTCAGATCACTTATCCCCATTTTTAGCCTTCCGACATGTTCGAACAACACGTCGCACAAACTCGTTTTTTTCTAGCCTAACACAGACCTCACAAACGTTGACTCTTTGATTCTCACTGAGGCGTTTTCGAAACTTACTTTAGGGAATGATTACAAGTGTGCTACATCTGATTTTAACAGGTTTAAAGCAGGGGTCCCCAACCGTAAGTTTTTTTTTCATGTTTTTTTTTTATTATATTATATACAGTATATTACAATGTAATGATAATATAAATAAAGTGCATAATTTAAAATGGAATAACTACATTTACATTATATATGCAATAACTTAATTATGTTATGTTTTGCACTTTATTGTGTGTTATTTTTATTATTCCTGTGCCCCCCCCGGTCCGTAGAAAAATTGTCTTGCATGAAACCAGTTTGTGGTGCAAAAAGGTCGGGAACTGCTGGTTTAAAGTAATTAACTATTAATATTCGATTCAACAAAGGGCTCTTCATTTACATGTATTATAGGCACTTGTGCTACAGAATGAATATAAAGAATAGATACACAGTTAAAGTTACTCTATCCCTACATTAATGTCATCCTCCAATCAAATAATTTGTTTTTCTTCAGCGTGCAGAACAAAGCATGTGCAGAGTTTGTTTTCACAATCATCTGCAGAAGGGGGTAAAGTCCTCAATTTACACAAGTGTGGTGTGAAAAACATATTTGCATATTCATACTGGAGAGTTTTCAATGAAGGAGATATTTTTGACACTCAAAATGTCCCATTGCATACTCTGGATGCAGGCGCCATAATAATGCTGAAGGTGATGAAGATGAGGAAGAAAGCGAACAAGCGTCATTCTTGTCTTAGATAAGAGCCATGCAGTCAGCCTCCAATGACAAAACTCTACCCTTCACATGGAAATATTGAAATATTCAATTGTATATTGTCTATTCAATACACAGCCGGCCTATACTGTAAGTATCATATTTGCACTTTACCGAGACACCGAATATACGAGCTCTTCAGCTCTCAGTTTGTGCAGCATTTCATTGGCGTGCGCCTGTGTGTCTATGTGAATGTGTGAAAACAGACTTCTGTAAAAATGTATGTAGATCCCTGTGAATCTCCAAGTGACAAAGAAATCCGTCACTGACAGCGGGAGCCAAAACAGTGAGAGCACAAGAAAGGCTGGCCTGGATAACTGGAGAACACACAGGTGCACGCTACACTACACACACACACACACACACACACACACACACATATCAGATTTGGGCATTAAGGAGATTGCTGAGTAGGGAGAACCACCTTCAAGGCGAGAGTCTGGGTTAAAGCTCAGCTAAATATCTTTAACGACCTCAGAAAATATCTGAATTCATCCAACCACATCCAGTATTAGTAGTGATTCTGGGAAGACAACATTATTCTCAATCTCTAAATGAAAGACAACACAACCAATGGTGCTAAAACCATCCCACATCAGAAATGTTCAAACACGAGGAAATACTTTTCTTTTACAGCAGGTCTGGATGCCACAGAAAAATTGAGACTCTGACCCTTTGTTAAATAAGAAAGCACACAGCCAGCAACACATACGTGTGCTAAAATCATCCCACGTGACAGCTCCAGTTAAGCCTGTTGAGGTAAACAACATGGATTGTGGATTTGATGCATGGCTGGATTAAGGCCCCCCGGAGCACGACTGTGAACACACCACTCTGCCTCAAGCCATTTTGGACATGCCAGGGGATATAACACCCGATTTTAGGAAAGGATCATAAGTCTTAAAATATGTTGCTCATGCTAACTGCTACATGTCAGTAGCAGTTAGTAGCTGCTGCTTCACAGGTCAGTGGCTGCACGGGAGAGTAGCTACAGTACATTTACTCAAGTACTGTACTAAAGCACAATAATTTGAGCTGCCCATACTTAGCTACATTTTTACTTAAAGGTGCAACGTGTAGGATATGGCCAGAGTTTTACTTTAAACCATTCAAAAATGAACTTTAACGGACATTATGAAAAGAGTGTGAAGAGGTGACAGTGTTGACGTCGTGTCAAAGACGTCTGTGTGTTGTGTTGCAGAGATATCTACTGAAGTTAGCATGCTAACAGCTAGCTGCTCCGTCCAGTGTGTAATACCACTTGTTCCTCTAGAGGTTATAGTGAGTCAGTGTAGCTGCAGTCTGCCTCAGTACAGAGGGAGAAGAAGTGCAGCTGCCCCAAGTCCAGTCAAAAATACATCCCATAAATTAAAATACATCCTGACCTATACTTCACAACAACAAACAGTGTATTAAGTAAGATTTGCTAGTTAAAATGAGTTCCACTTCTACCAAATACAACATGAAAGAACCACTCACAAGTTAATACATCATCAATCATGATCCAGTAGAATGTACACTAATACAGTAGGGCTCTACATAATGAGTACTTTCACCTTTCATAGATTAAGTACAGTTTCATAAAGGTTGTCGTTCATGCCCCAGATATAATGTGTCAATCAACAGGTAACTGGTAACACCTTACCACCGAAATTAAAAACACTGATCTTAGTTTTTACAACACATGTGAAACTCGAACAACAATAAAGCTGTGAACACTGAATGACTTTTGATTGTATTCACTTGTCAATAGGACGATATAGGATTTTGCCTTGTATCGTAATAAAACACTCCCAATGACTCGACTCGCTATCATGGTCGAGAGGTGAAAAATAAAGCCTGATTTATATACAAAAAAATAAAAATAAAAAAATACAGGAATTATCATGTGAGAAAGAACAGACTCACACAATGTTGCTATTTTTCTTTTAAATCTTATTTAGTCTTAATTAATGCGAAGTTATGATTTATGATTACCACACACACACACACACAGACGCACGGACACACAAACACACACACACACACACACAAACACACACACACACACGTTATATTGTGTGTTTTACATTTATTATCTTCTTAATAAATGCTTTTTTGGAATATACATGCTGGTTTGTTTAATGTTATACAAGAGTGACATAAGAGTTATTTGGTTTATGGTTATTAATTTAATTATTAATCAGAGTTCCTCATTCATAGTCTAGTATCTTTTATGAAACTACATTAACTGGCTATCGTTTTACTTTAATACAAAGTTGGTGCCCCATTGAGGAGATTTGATGTAAATTAAGTCATACTAATTACTATAATTAATAATTATATTTAATATAACAATTGATAATCATTTTTAATAGTTAGTAACTATTTCTGATTTCTGAGCCATTTTATGATTTTTGAGTTACAGCACCTACATAAGTGAAGTGCCACATAATTATCAACCCCTATTTATGATTTTTATGAATAGTTTAATTGATGTTAATTATCATTAATATTTGTTAATAACCAGTCATACCAAACCCCAACAATTTATTCAGTGGTAGCCTAGAAATTATGCATTCACCTAATTAATCAGGACACAAGTCTCATAAATGACAGTACATTACCACTTTTAATAATTGTATCTTTGATTATGGTGGTGGTATTGCTTGGTATCAGATCAGAACCTAATATCGAGGTATTGACCACCTGCAGTTTCTCGTCTGTTGGACCTATTACCTGTGACATTAACTGTGAAACTGTAAACTCTGAAACTGACCGATTCAATGGCTGGAGCTCCACAAATAAAACCCAAATTGTAATAAACTGTAGTTCTTCTTTGAAGCCAATTGGTCAACTTTGTCATTTAAAACACCGGCCATTTGTACCTTGATTTTAAGAAGAAGAATTACTTAATGTACCTGGCCATAGTTTCAATTACACATACACACACACACAAAAAAAAAAGAAAAATGTCTTGAAAAAAATTTGACCCAACGAAAGGCATTGCATTTGCACACATCAAAAAAACTCTAGGCAAATGTATTTCAAATGAGCTCTGGCACAGTGTTTCAGTAATCCAGATATTTCATTAGCCCGGGCGACCTACATTCCACAGTGGTTTGGATTAGCAGAGCATGTACTTCAGCTGCCACTCATATGATCTCGTACCTCGTCTGAAACACACTGCGCCACCACCAGTGATTGACACTGTTCTTGCGGGCAGGAAATGGAGCTCACCCTGAGGCACTTCTCAGCCATCATCACATTGAGAAGGTCTCAGGGGTAAAACTTTTTTGAAGTTTGGCATTAACATTAATTGAATGCTTGCGCTGTGAGTCAGTCCCCATTATGTCCTGAGTTTACAGAAAATAATTGACAAATTGCAAATCAAAATGATACGCTTAGCAATAAACAAATACACAAACAGCTACATTTTATCCAAAGGGGATGGTATGTACAATACCTCTAGTCTTTGAGCTAACAGGGGCTTGAAAGCTTGGGATCAAATGTCCCTGCTCGCTAAAATGTAAGAGCTAAGTGGATGAGTTTTGTCATTTCGGAGATGAAGTGGATGCTTTCCATTACAGTGGTTCTATTAGAAGTGTAATCACCCCTCCCTGTATCTACCCTCGCCTACAATCGTTTAAACACTTAGGAGGGTAACACATTATGCAACAAACAAGTTCACCACACATAAAATACACTGAAATTTGTGTGAGCTCACTTCTTTACTCCACATAAACACACAATTAGTCATCACGAGGAGTGAAGCTCTGTGGAGACACTTGTATACTGTGGTCACATCTGCGTGAATATTTGCCTGATGACTGTCATTATGACATCATCAGGTTGGTCTTATAACTGAAGGTTTGTGTTGCAATTTAGGGGGGAGATGTGGCTATTAAGCAAGCGATGAATGATTGATGAAAGATGCGCTCACGTGACGCGGAGGATCCAGCATTTTTGGAGTTTGACCGATATTATGAACGACAAGTCAGGGTTTTATCAGCCTGTGCTGCTTTGATTTTCAACGTGCATTACTAAATTGATGGAGAACCCCTTTTATAGAGAATTGGGAAAATGTCAAATGTAGTCGGGAAAAGGGGAAATGTGGAGTGTAGAATGGAAAATATTACGAGGAAAAAAGGAAATGTAGTGGGGCGAAACATGACAAGACAATTACAGGAATTTGATAAGTTATGATAAATCTTGAACTATTCATTTGAGTGCACAACTTATTAGTATTTTCCCCATGACACCTTCTGGGCTCCATATCAAAGCAATGGTATAATGTTTAATATTTCTTTTTAGACTTTTTAATTTTATTAAAAAGTTCATTTATATTTTGGGCATATCAGAAAACCTTTTGGCACATTTTGTCAGTTTCAGGGCTCCATAGCGTGCTGAACCCTCAGATGCCGACATTTTCTCGGAGAGAATCTGGTCCTGTATCGCTATCATCTGAACCTTAAGCCAAACATGTGGCTATTTCAAGTGAACAATTCATCTGGATTTTGGAAATCTGTTAAATGCAGTGTGTAATTTCGCTCGTGAAAAAGAAGGATCAGAAAAGATGGACTCTGAGGACGATCGTAGTGGTTGTTTCTTCATTGTTAAACAACCACCAAAACCGATGAAAATCTATCTGATGTGACTCAAGCAGAAATACCGTCCACGGACGATCTATCTCAATTCATTCTAATGAAATAGTCGCATGTAATGTTAGCTAACCTCGTGTTAGCAATGGTAACCTACTTACCATTAAATAAGTGGATTACCCATAAAGCTACTGTAGCTAACGTTATGTGGCAAATGAAATCATCCCCATTACTACATGCATTAGCTCGAGTGGCATGAGCCACTTGACATATCGTAGTAAGCTGGATCAATATTGAAATATATCAGTAAATTAGGTCTCTATTGGATTACTGCGTTGCAAAATGCCTTGCGATTATTGAAAAAAATGATGCTGTGTGGCATAAGAAATGCAGCAAACACCAATGAATACTCATGCTCCATCCTGAGTCGGCAATACAAACAATAGAGTGGCTTGACAACTTCCTTCCTCACCCTCTGACATATCATCGGGTAATTCCCGTGTTTCTCCCGCAGTCGGAGCAAGTAGAGAGTGTAAAGGGGATACGACGCCATTGACAGGCAACCAAATACAACGCTTCGTTACCTTGAATAAAATCACACGTTCCTCTGGATTTGAACATTGTGGGAAACATGTGGGACAATGTAGGCACACAACTCAGCAACATATACACCATAGGTCGAGTCGTTCTAAGACATGTTAATGTGGAAACGTTGCATATTGTACCTTTGAGGAAATATTAATAGCAGAGCACCATATTGTTCCGCAGCAAGCTCAGAACAACCTGCCATGATGAAATTTTGATCATAATTGTTTTCTTAATCAGAAGAAAAGATGTGATTATAGTAAAAATGTGCCTTCAGTTTGAAGTCTAGTTCATTTTCAGGATGGATCATCAAATACTGTAACAGTGAAATGTATTATTTGAATGAATATTTTAACAGTGGACTTATCTCAAGGAAAACGTGAAAACTAAGGCTGTAGATGTAAAAAAAAAAGAAATGTCTTTATTGTTTAGGCAGAAAAGGTATTGCAAAAGGACTTATTTAGGTTTTTAAACTAGTTAGAAAATCCCACCCCATTTGATTTCACACTGTTAGATATTATATATATTGTGATGTTAAACACTGTACTGTGACACCTGGGATTAAAAGGTTCTATCTGACTTTTTGAAGCATTTGTTACTCCTGTTTTGTGAAGGTTTATTTTTGACTTTAATGCATTAATGGCCGTAAAATCTGAAGAAGAAAAAAAGTATCTTTCTTTGACTTGGTTCTATGAGGTTCTACCTACAAAGCACAAATCAGTGCTCGGAATTTAAAAAAAGAAATAACCAACATTTTGACCTCTTCATCACGTCACCTGACTTCTCTGTTAGGGAGGTTAAAGGAGCTGAAAGCTAGCTTCCTCCTGTCAATCAAACATTTCATGCTACTGTTTGTTAGCAAGACTTATTGTTAGTATGAGTAACGGAAGTTATTATGACTGCTACTGTTTGTTAGCTAAAATGAATCTGATTAGTAACTGAAGCTACTGCGACTGCTTTAGAGATGGCAGCAATTTTGGTCAAAGTTCTAACATGTTTGGATGTGACACAAGTTCAGGTTACTGCCATACTCTTACTGGGTTCACAACTGCAGCAGACACTCACAATGATGAGCTAAGCTTGTTCAGGGTAGTAGAAGTAGAAGTAGAAGTTGAAGAATAGCAGGAAGAGGACAGCAGCGAAGAAACGTAGCTAATAAGCCTAGAAGTCGAGAAATATTTCTTGAGTTTTATTTTTTTAAATTTGCATTGTAAAACTTGCGTTCAAATCAGTCAGTAAAAATCTTTTATGTAGTGCCGACATTTGAAACATGTAGCTGAATTGTGTCTAAAGAACACCCCGCAAGGTCATGTGGGAATATTTTTTCCTTTCTATCTGAAAAAAAAAAAAACAATTACTTTCTGCTGTGCCTTAGCAGACAAAAGCCTATAATTCCAAGCAGAAAATGAGTTTTCAGCATCAGAAGGTTCAATCCAAATTATGGTAAGATTTTGATTGGATATTAAAGTGTACGAAGGACACTTGTTATGTAACTACAGTATATCAGTTTTGCTATCTAGGATGTGTAAACTTTGAACCTCAACACCTCGAAACCACTCACATAGGACCATAGGTCACGACATGTCAACACAACCATGTTTGTGATGAGGGCTTGTCGGTGACTTTTTCAGTTCCCCCATCTTTGATCTGTAAATACCTCAGTGTGACTTCACCTTGATATGGCAACTACCTAGAATATACTACTAAACACCGAAATGAATCCCGGGTGCAATGTGCAACATCACCGAAAGGTGTTTTAATGGTGTTTCAAGGTTCTTTAGAGAGGATTTTTCTCTGTAAAGATTAACTGTGATTGCTGTGTAAAGGGCTAAAATTGTAATGCCTCCTGAGTCTAGTGAGTCAAATGCAGCTGGGAATTTTAAAGCCTTCAGATCGGGATGAAAAGCTCATAGTCTCTGTCGGACAGGAGTTTCTCTGTGTTCTGATTTAGAGAATGTGTCCCGTTCTGATCTCACTAGTGATGAATTAAAGCCCGGAGCTGTCAGAGAAGGACAGTCCTGCTTGTATCAGAATGTTGAATTATTTCTGTCTCAAAGCTTCAGCCTGAAATTCATAGGTCAGTGTCTCTTTGACATCGAGGATCGAACCCTTGAAGATTTAGAAACACATTTCATCGAAAGACAGACGTCAGGCCATCTAGACTTACCTTGCGTCCTCCTGTGTTGAGCCTCAGAGGGGTCAGGTAGGGGTCAAAGATCATGTGACTGGTCTCGATGTCGATGGGCGACTGCCTCTTTCCTATGGCGCACAGGTTCCAGGCTGAGTGCACCAGACCCCAGAAGGATGGGACTGGTGGACGGGATGAGGAGAAGGCAAGGAAGAAAGAAAGAAAGAAAGAAAGAAAGAGAAAGAATAGCAGTAATTCATTAAAAACAGAGAGAAAGGGAGCAGATGAGCTTCATTATGGCGAGACAGGAGAAATGGGGAGTTTAGGGAGATTTTAAATTTACATACGGCATCAGTAAAATCTGACAAAAAAAATTGCTTTCATTAAATTCTTGAGGTTATTATCTGCAAGTACAACTAAGCTAAGAGACTGATGTTAATAAAGTCTATCTAACAGATACCCACTTTTTACTGCTTATAATCTACAGCAGTGGCTACCAAACCTCTAGATTTTTGTGTCTTTTAAGTGAATAAATGTCTGCTTGTGAGCCTCACCACAGGTTGTGATTTAGGTTGTGATTTAGGTTGTATGTCAGGGATTTATCCCCTAGAATTGTATTTTACAAGAATAAAGCAAGAAATTAGGGAGAAAAAGGAAACAATTTCCTGCTACTGATTTTTTTCTTCGTCCTCTCAATTATCCACCTAGAGTTCTCTTGGTACCCCACGGGAGTATCATTGAGATACAGTGTACAACAATGTTTATCACTGCCATCTTAGCAGGGCAGTCTGAAGGCATTACTTGACACCGAACGGTCACAGGTTCAATTCCAGTAAAAAAAATGGTCTTCATTACCAAGCAGGGTAGATTTAAAAGTGTACTCTAGCAATTTAACTTTGCACTACTACATGAAAGTCAACATTGTAACAATGTTTTTAAAAAAAAGGAAATATAAAAATGTATGTGGCAGGACCCGAAATATCATCTTTTTAATCCCATGCATAAATTTCCTCATCAAAACCTGCCACCTGCATTATCCATAATACTACTTGTCCACCGACAGCTGTGAGCACTAACAATAGCCATGTTCGTTGTTTCCGTTCATGATGATAGGTTTACGGGAGGCCTGAAGTGTCTGTCACTGTCGCCAACTGGGCGACTGTGAGGAAAAAATCTCACTCGACACCAACTCCAGAATCAATGATCAGCACTTTGTTCTTGCAAGAAGGAGCAGAGTTCTCTTACATACAGAGATGTTCAAACTCATACACAACGCTTGTAAGGCTGCTGTGCTGCTCAAAGGACAGTTCTTTGAGCACCAGTATATATACAGATACAATAGTAAGATGCCTAACAGGGCGGGCCCCGTTCGGGGTCAATCATCCATGTACCTCCTAAGACCTGCTGACTGGTCAGGGAACCGGTTTGTGTTGGTTCCTCCTTATTGTGGCTGTGATGTCCTTGTGACCGTTAGGATCAAAGGGTTACTTTGTCATGTGATTCTGTTGTGACAAATGGGTAAACATCTATCCTGCTCTGACAGATGGATACAGCATCCCCCTAACCCTCACAGTCACATTTACAACACATGAGCATCAGTATTTTTCCATCAGCGACTTTCTCACTAGACCAGTCTTTCTCAAAGAGTGGTCTGCGGATCACTGGTGGTATATTGGTAAAATGTCACATTTAAAATAATATCTTATAAGTTCAAAGTGTTTCTCAAACTGTTTAAAAATGACTACTATAGAGTGTAGCATAGATGTAGCGTAGCTACGTAGCTACGTAGGTTCGTTTTACGATCTTACGTCATAAATGATCTTTGCGGTCAATTTGAGCGTCAACTGACGAGATGGATCGATGGCTCAAGACCGGGTCAGGTAAAAGAAAATTAAATGAAAATGTGACGCGACAGTCGAGGTGCATCATCCTGATGCAGGTGGTTCAGCGGCTACAGGTGGTTCAGCCGCAGCGACAACAAGTGATTTTGTGTGCGTTACTGAGTCCCAGGAGAGTGGTTCACCATCTGACCTCCACCTGGCTGATAGCAGTGAAACTCAGCTTAAACGCGTAAAAGTCCAGCGCTAAAGTGAAGAGAAAATATCACAGCGACTACATCACATTTAGATTTTTTTGGACTGGAGATGAAGAGGATCCCAATCCACACTGTTTTTTTTCCATATCTCTCAGTAGCAAACGATCTTGCTGTTCGCTCGGACATGTAGTCTACGTTTCATATGATGTGTAAAATCTATCAGCATTCACCGTTTAGATCCATATGAATGAAATGTAGAATCCGTAGTTGTATTTGTATTGTTGATTTAATGTGTGAACGAGCGATGTAGAGAAGGTCACATAAAGCTCAATATTAGCCTGTAATGTGTAATATACTGTTGCAGTGGTAAGCAGGCCTATTGTTTTCGGATATGTGGGGAGTTAGGTGGTCCGTGAGTGTTTTTTTATTGGTTAAGTGGTCCTTGGTCTGAAAAGGTTTGAGAAACACTGCACTAGATTGACCAACTTTTGGAGCTAGTGCTGCTAGCTACTTTAATTGGAAAAGACTTGGCAACATTGGGCTGTTTTTTTATCGGTTGGATAATTTAAAGAATCTCGTTCACTCTTGCTGGATTCTCCAATGTCACCTAACCAAGCGTTGATAGCTCATAAGGCATTAATGCATATTTTTGATAATGATCGGCAGTAGAACTTTATTTCACACTATGATGGCTGTGTAATTAATCCGAGGTTCACATTGGTGCTGAACTGTGTATGTGTGTGTGTGTGTGTGTGTGTGTGTGTGTGGGGGGGGGGGGGGGTTATAACATAAGCTGGAAACACCAGATATGTTTTGGATCAGTTGCAGCAGTGGATCTTTTAAATAACGTGATTACTGAGTTCTTCTGCTGCGGTGGACCTGGGAGGGATTGGAGGGGAATGTTGGGGTGATAGCTGACTAAAGCTAACCAGATGTGGGCCGTATGACGTGACACTGCGACAAACAGCTATACATTGAAGCCCCTTGTGGCAAATTTGTGATTGTGATATTGGGCCGTATAAATAAAATTGACACTAAGTACATAAGTACACACACAGAGCCTTAGATAGATAGATAGATAGATAGATAGATAGATAGATAGATAGATAGATAGATAGATAGATAGATAGATAGATAGATAGATAGATAGATAGATAGATAGATAGATAGATAGATAGATATATAGATAGATAGATAGATAGATAGATAGATAGTTTATTGACCTTACTGAAGACATTGTAATTTTGACACACACACACACACACACACACACACACACACACACACACACACACAGATGAGAGGGCTTATCACTAGCTAAACTGTCATAATGCTTGTCAGAGTCCGGCTTAATGACAATTTGCAGTGTAAAACAGCTGTCATTACAAAAAGAAATCTCATCAATGGTAGTAGTGTGCTCAGCTAAATGGGAAAACTGTTGGAAGGGTGTGAGCTTCAAAACTTATTTATTAGGAGTTTTTTTTTTAAACACACGTAAGACTTTCTTCCAGCTGCATGCATGCGTTCGCATGTTAGCAAGGCAACGAGCTATGTGCAGGTGTGATCACAAGGCCCTAAGACACAACCCTTTACTTCCTCTTTCACTCTGTCCTCACATCCCTACCTCTCATTTTCTCTCCATCTCCATCCCTCTCATTATCTCTTGCTCCATCCGTCTCAGGCAGTGCGACAGTGGAGGAGTGAAGTGACAGATGTGGCAGCCCTGACCTGCAGAGTGCAATCCTGACCCCTGCTCGGCACACAGCCGCATGTCAGTACACTGTTATATCACCCAGCTGTGTGTGTGTGTGTGTGTGTGTATGAGAGAGAGACTGACAGGAAGTGTATAAATGTGTGTAGAAAGAAACATTTTGGAGGTAAAAAATGAGAACGTTCATATAATACCTCCATGCACGTTTGATTGTGTAGGTTAAATGTCAGATTGCATCATGAAACATATTTGGATTCAACTATATTGTTGGATGCAAATCAGGCATTAATTGATTAATTTGCTTTTAAAAAGGGATTTTAGAAAAATGTGCGAGAGGCTGCTGCACCTATTGCCCTATGATCCTCGTGCAAGATTCACAATTTCTTTTTCTCCACGTAGTTTTCTTGCTAAACCAATTCATGCATGCAATATATTTGTATTTTAGCAAATAAAACAGCAGTGTGTTATTTCTTTAGTTAAGTCCCCCCCCCCATTAGGCGATGCACCATGCGAAACAATGCATAATGGTCACTATTTCCTGCATCAAAACTGAACATTGGTATTGTGCGTACATCTTCATGTTTGGAATCGTTCAACATGCATGTCATCACATATATATATATATACACTGTGAGATTTTGGTCTCCAAAGCTATACATTTTCCATCTAGGACCACTGTTGCCAAAGACTTCACCATTTATCTCCCTCAATTGTCATCTTTCGTCTGTCAGAATGCAGTACAGTGGCCTTTAGAATCCATGTACTAAATACGTCTGGGTCGGGTGTGTTTTTACTGAGAAAGGCCCGAATTACATGACGATCCACAGCTGCCAATCACAGACAGAGGGGACGTCAGAAAGACGGGAGACGCCTCAAGTGCTTTTATACATTGATCAAATTCAACCTTACCATGGTCAAGTAGAGCAGGGAAGAGTGAGGGACACAGAGAGACAGAGACACAGAGAGGAAGGAGGCAGAGCGAGGGCGATAGTAGGAGGAAGCCCTGAGGACCCACCGTCCTTTTTAATATTAATAAATCTGACTAGAGAGACAAAGGCACAGAGAGGAGTGGGAGATTTAAAAAAAAAAAAAAAAGTTAGGGAGGACAGCCTGAGGGTCCTCGATGCTTCTTTAAAGAAAACACTGAGTTTTCAGGAGACTAATGTGTTAAATTAAGACTCGGCTTAATTCTGTATTTTAGCATGGATAGTGGCAGAAGCTACATGAAAAGTAATGTTAAAGCATAAGTCTGGTGATATTATACATTTATGTATTGTCAACAAATCTGTTATCAAACCAACAATGAACGTATCCTATTAACAAGTGTTGTGTGTGTGTGTGTGTGTGTGTGTGTGTGTGTGTGTGTGTGTATCAAAGCCTGATATATCGTATCATTCTGTGCATTAGAGCTCTGTTGTTGCCCAAACACGATTAAAAGCATCTTATTTTGACTCAGCCCCTCACACACCATCCCGCTGCCTCAAATACTCACTCGAGCTCCAAATGTAGTGTGGAGCTACAGAGAAGATGACGCTGAAAGTAGTCCCTACTCCGTGCACTGTTTCCTCCTAATTTAGTAATATTTGCCAACGGTGGTGGGCTGTTTGTCGGAAAAATTACTTTTTATGGACACTATATTAGTTGTGAGGGCGTTTTCAAAGGTTTGCATCTTCACTAGGAAACATTGGGGTTTCGAGATGAGAGGTGAGGAAGTCAAAAAGTATCGAGAGACAAACCAACACGTACAGCATGATTTATTTTGGAATCACAAGTGGGCCTTACGTTACAGGTCGAGGACCCCTGGCATAAAGACGGAAACATTACCCAGATAAACTGCTAAGGTTCCAGCTAGTATAGCATTTTTTTAGTATAAGGCTACAACCAGTAGCCTGTTAGCTTAGCCTATTACAAGGATTGTAAACAGGGGGAAGCAGCTAGCCAGGCTCTGTCCAAAAGTCATAAATAATCCGAGCACCTCTAAAGCTCACTAATTTGTTTATCCCTACAAAAACTAAACTGTAAAAACGGTCACAGGATGCAATGCTTCGGGCTATTTCTTGGCTGAGAGCAGTAACTTCCTGCAGTCCCTGCTGGTTGACGGCCACCAAGCCGTGCATTCTTACAGTCCTCCCTTGTGTTTTTGAGTGAGAAACCGATTTTCTTTGGAATTGTTTACTTTCAAATTAAACACATAGCTCTCGAAATGAAGGGCATGTACAAGGGCAGTGTTGTGACCTAGGCATATTGCACTCGGGTTTTTGGTGAACACTGAATTATCATGGTGGTGAGCTCAGAAGCTCGAGGGTCGAGATGCTGAAAATAAGTCTGAAAGCAGCTAGTGCATTTGTATTTGTGCTAACTGAACTTTGAGGAAGCTAACCCTAAGCCTCAGTGCACAGTTTGTCCACCTACCGTACCAAGACACCACTGCCACAAAGAAATAGAAATGACACCAATTAATAGGAGAGAAGATGTGAATGAGTGAGGAGAAAAGAGAGAACAGTTGAGGAGTAACTGCGGTTTGACTGGACTTTGGAAGGTTGAACCATTATCAGGCAGCCAAGAGCGGAGAAACCTGGTGGGTGGAGGACTGGTGGAGCAGAGCCAAGCAGTTGGTGGTGGAAATGACAAGCTGGGATGAGGTACAAGGCTGCCGGACTGTGGCCTGTTTGTTTTGTGAAAATGTGCGCTCTCAAAATCAATGTTTCCCTGTACGCGGCAGACTGTGTGCTCCAACTCGTAAAGTAAAATCAATTCGGACTGACCCACCTCTCTCAGAAAACCATAGCCATCAAGTAGATTGGTTACTTGTAAAAACAAATATGAGTTTTGCCACTTTCTGAATTGGTGTTTCACAGCGGGGAACATGCGCCACTGTCACAAAGCCTGCAAATGCTCACATTAACCTTTTTTTGTTCTTTATAAAAGTAATTTATCCCCTGAAATGATTTCATTATCAGCTCCTGCTTCACTGGAAGCCATAATAGAAGTCCCTTATCAGACATCCATTCTGTGTTAGTACTGCAGCATCCACTGCAGCTCACTGTTTCTGAGACCATGCACACACACACACACACACACACACACACACACACACACACACACACGCACACACACAGAGTCACGTCTTATAAAAATTTGGGACGTACTTGTTCTTCCTCGTCTTACTTTTATCTATATTCATGCCCTTTGTTGCTCTGTAAACCACATCACAACAGATGTGTTTCCTAAAAGAGCTTCATAAATAAATGCATTTTACTTGATTTAGACATAATAATGTTCCTTCCACTTGGGGCACCTTAAAACATTCATGGGTGTCTTAAGTGGGTTGTAGCTTATGATGTCATCAGACAAGTTTAATTAAAGGGGGCCCTGTGTAAAAATGAGCTCCGGACCCCTATTGTCTATCCTTTCCGTAAGGTATTGCCATTCTCTGTACATTGTGTATGTAGTGAGTATTTACTAATGAGAAATAGTTGTAGCGTGATTAAACAACATACATACATACATACATACATACATACATACATACATACATACA
>CALSCE010010635.1:11686212-11699884 GCA_943593645.1 Bovichtus variegatus | reverse complement strand
CTCTCTGTCTCTCTCTCACTCTCTTTGTCTCTCTCTCGCTGTCTCTCACTCTCTTTGTCTCTCTCTCTCTGTCTGTCTCTCTCTCTCTCTCTGTGTCTCTCTTTCTCTGTCTCTCTCGCTCTCTGTCTCTCTCTCTCTCTCTGTCTCTCTCTCTGTCTCACTCTCTCTCTGTCTCTCTCTCTCCCTCTCTCTCTCTGTCTCTCTCTCCCTCTCTCTCTGTCTCTTTCTCTCTCCCTCTCTCTCTCTGTCTCTCTCTCGCTCTCTGTCTCTCTCGCTCTCTGTCTCTCTTGCTCTCTGTCTCTCTCGCTCTCTGTCTGTCTCTCTCTCTCTCTCTCTGTCTGTCTCTCTCTCTCTGTCTCTCTCTCTCTCTCTCTCTCTCTTTCAAACACACACCGCGGTGCTCAGTCCTCGTTTCTGTCCTCAGTCCCGACAATTGTGCTCCTATTATTATGCCTAAAGTTGTGCGGTTTGTAGGTCGGTTTGGGTGGTTGATTAAGGCATATTTTTACGCGTTGGTGGCTGTGTGTATTAAAAAAAAGAACCCTGACCTGTGCGTCACAAGTAGCTACTTACTTTGATTGAATTGATTGATTGGGTGTTCATTTCTTTAGTCAGTAATCCCTGTATCCCTGCCCCAAAACTGCAACAAGGTAAAAAGGCCCGTGTAGAGAAGCCCCGAGTCAGGGTTTTTTAATACCCACACCCACACGACCTGTAAAGAGAACCGTACCGGCCAACATGCATTACAGTTGCACAATCATCATGACAAGGGGCCGATCCTTGAGCCCCAAGACAAGTCTTTATCAGAAAACATTTTCGCAGAATGTGAAACCTACATTGTTTATATGCATGTTGTTGTGCATGCTTGCTTGTTGCGTTTTCTCCATGCCGGGTTTTTTTTTCCCCGGGAAATTGCTACATTTCTTTATTTTCTTGGCACATTACCGCCACCAACTGTTCAGTTATAGCGTGTGAAACCGTCAGAATCACTTCATGCATCCTGGATCTATCCATCTATAACACTTTTAAATAGATTAGTAATACATATATAGTGGTCAAACACTCTACACGGTTTCTTTTAATGTCTCACCTTTAACAAAACTCTAACGGATATAAAGGATGACTTGTAGTTGTGTTTTTTTTGGCACATGTCCTCTGCACACCCTCTCAATTAAACGCTTCGACCGATCATATTTTACTGCTCCCTCAAAGAATGAGCCACACAGGAAAAGTACATAAAGCAGGTGTCACAGCTTTACAATTGCACACACCCATACTCATAAAGGGTGGGGGCGGGCAATCACCGCACGCCAGGTGTTTTCTGCTACTGTATGAGGATCAACGCACACAGACCATTTGCTCGGCATTTGTACCCCATCAAAGTATGTGACTCCTGTAAAATATAACCGCCACTAAAATTGGAATCACTATTGATAGATATCATAAAAACATGAAAATCACCATAGTGACAACTCTATTTTTACTTTGAAGCCGTAGTAGATTGCTGAGCAGTTGTCTGTATTTGTTTGAATGTATAAAAATGAGGACTCAGAAATATATGTTGTTGCTCTCAGCTTTGTTCATTAATGAACCTTTGTTGAAGTCTGATCTATTCCCAGATTACAATAAAACAATCCACCAGGACTCAATTTGAAGGATTATGTTTTCCAACTTTCCAGACAGCAGTCGGAAAACTAGCAGTCAAAACTGGGGCAACCTGCTACCTTTTGAACCTGTGTGGCTGTCAACACTGCAGGCAGGCACCAGGGAAAGAGAGCTTTCCGTCCTGAAGTTTCTATGAAAATATAGGCTGGATAAACCACTTACATAGTTTCAGAACAGGACCCATATTTTAGGAAAGTGACAAGTCCATGCATCGGGCTGTCGGCATATAGCAATGCACCACAATACAGATCGTCAGTTTTTTCAGATATTTATTGTATAGTCCTTTGTTTTCAGATATATAACAAAGGATTACTGATACATATGCTGTATGGCAATATCTATGAGCAATGCTGCTTTTCTACCGGTTTGCTTTAGGGGTACACCCGTATCGGGGGACTCAAGGTTGGGGGTCAAGGTTGAAGCAGAGTGTTCAATAAAATTACATTATTTCAATCATATGAATATCTACAGATACAATACATAATATAGTCATGGAAATGTGAACTATTCCATTTTCTTTTTAAACTAAGCCCATTATTGTAAAAAAACGACCGCAAATGATCCCAGCGCACACACACACACTGCTTTTGAAGACATGCAGTACTAAGTGGTCAACAATAAAGTGGTAAACTGCAGAACGATAAGATTTATTTTTCTATGTCTTGAACCCAAATAGGAAAAAAAAGCTCTACGACTTCAAACCTTTTTTTTTTTTTTTTTTTTATCTCAAATCGTTTTGTTTTTTTTCTTATCACTTCCTTGATGCTGGATCCTCACCACCACCCCTCTTCTCCCTCCCCATATCATCTCAAAGCCTATTTCACATCTGACATGACTTACAGAGATAGGCGTTTAAAAATAACATTGTCTTGGGGGAATCAAGCTGTTAAGGGTGCTGCGTGTCATGCAGTAATCTCATATTCTTAAGAAGATCTGAGGAATAGCCAAACTGTATGATTCAAAAGGGGATGTTGAAATGAGACTGCTATCGATGGTGGATAGCAGGATGACGGGCGGGTCACGAGCTAAGCCTACAATCCTGGGTAGAATAAAGACAAGGACAATATGGTGGAGGGTTATACATAGATGATATACAAAGGATGAGTCAGGGCTCAGGGCTCCGTGACAGATTTTTATATCCTTTATTTCTGCTTTATTAAACTTGCAAAACGTATCAGATCAGTTAGTTTTTGGCTGGCACATACTGGCTACCATGCGTGACAGGTCATCTGCTTTTGTGTAGTTACAGAGCTTCCCCGGCGGATGAGGAGATGCCAAAAAGAATTGCACAATAAAAACATGATGTCAGTGAAATATAGGCCACTGTATATCCTGAACTGAAGTCTATGTTGATCAAAGCCTAAACAGAGCGTAGCTGAACATAAGACTCCTGCAACTATTACATTCTTGGGCATCGAAAACCCTTTAGATTTTGAAGCCACACTGCTTGATATTGTTAGTCACAATAGGATGTGTCGTTACAATGTAGGGGTGGATGTAATGTTATGTATCTCTTGTGTATGTGTCCCGTTTACATGTCGCCCACTCTCCCAGTTCATGCTGTAGGAGTTCCTTATTAGGGCAGAGGCATTCAGGGAAGTATTTAAGAAATTAAATGGATTAATCTATGTCGTTTGTATAGATTAGTCCAATCGCACTTCTATTTTTGGATACATTTGAATGGACGTGGTTACTGATGTTCCTTATGTCATGAATGGCTATAAATTAACTTCTCTATTTTTATTATTGTGTAATTGTGAACCCTGCCTATATACAGCTTATTGTCCCCTCCCTATTGTTCCCAGACTGTGCAGGCATCGAAACGTTCTTCCAATGACATTTGTTGCCGTATATCTGTGGGCTCCAGTTTACTTTGGACCGACTCTTTGAGGTCTCTGAGGGCAAACATACCTGGAAATTGCATCCCGTCAGACTTAGCAGATAAATGTCAGATTATTAGTCCAGTGACGGCTGGACATTATATTCTTTTAGACCAGCAAAGTTTTCAGTTTAATATTTCTTTGATCCGGAAGCCAGACAGATAAAAATCATATAAACCTGAACACCTGCTGGTAAACACACAGGGGGAAAAAATGATTAATGTATGCCATTTCAATCACGGTCTGGGAGAAAGTAAGGGGACCAATTTAAGGTAAGCTCGTTTGAAGTCGTTTGAAGTACTTTGCCATGTGTTTGTATTTCTGTCTGTCTGTCTGTCTTGTCTGTCTGTTGCAGCCATGCAAGATGCAGTCATAAAACTTTACAGTTTTGTAGTTGAAATTTAAATAAAGGTTTATGCCCCTGGCCTGATTTGGCATCACAAAACCTAACAGATCAAAATGAAGGGCGAATTTGAAAATGGGTGTGGTCCAAGAAAGGGCAGCGTAAGTATGGGGGGGGGGGGCTCGATTTGGCATTGCATGCTGCTGTGATCCCGTCTTAAGTACACATTGATGCATCTTTGATGATGCATGCTTTATCATAACGTTTCATTGTTGGTGGTAAGTAAAGTGTAATGCATTTCCATGCATTAAAAAAATTATCTATGCTCCATCATAAGTGATTATTATATAAGACAATGTCTTTTTATGCAGATTTGGGAGGAATAGTACAAACATAAACAGCCGCAGTGATAGCATTGCTTTGAGCGAAGGCTAACAACGTTCACCGTGACAATGGTATAGCAGGGATAATGCTAACCATATTCAACGCCTCGGTTTAGCTCGTCAGCACGGTCACAGAGGCTAATTAGCACAAAACACGAAGTACAGCTGAAGTTCATGGGAATGTCATTCGTTTTGTTGCTATTTTTTCACAAACCAAAATACTGCAAAGTAAAAATTTGACCTGATGATGGCACTAGAAGACCATTAACGTCTTATCTAGAACATCGTAGCAGTCCATTCAATACTTGCTAGGATGTTTCAGTCTGGACCAAAGGGCCATCCATAGAGCTAGCCCCTAGCATGCCAACAAAAACTCAGACGTTGGTCCATCACTCACATACTAAATGTTATCCTGGGATAAGTCACTCAACTACACCAGACTCTCACGCAAGCCATTCACTTGCAATACCTCTCACTCCTCTAGAACCAAAGCGTTTGTCAAAATAAATCTCTTAGCTTCGCCTCAAATGTGCAGTTTAGTTTCAGTGACACGGGTTCTAGTCCAACTGGGTTAAATGTCTTTTTCTTTCCATTTTCTTTTATCCTTGAATCTGTACTATCCAATTAGGCAGAAGACAACCCCCACCAAACACACGAAGATCGAGGAAGGATTAGCGATAACAGCCCCTCGCAAGCGACATCGGCGTGGGTGAGCTCAGTTTAAATAATGTTTCGTGAGCTAATTAGGCATCCAAAGTGGCTGTCCCAGGCCAAATTAAAGATCAGAGTGGGGGAACGTTCACACTGATGCAATCACCCCAAAAGATCAAGAGCATTCTTCTGTCAATCACCCTCTTGCATCAGCCTGACTAATAGGAAAAAGTTTCCTGATGACTCTGTAGAACTTTTTTACCAAAGACCTTTCTGTAATCCTAATACTAAAGGCTCACTGACATCGAGCAGTTCTTGGCTCATTAGCTCATTTTACTTTTATTCCAGATCTTGATATTTTACCCAGATCTCCATATGGACCATTTTTTATTTTTTTTTCAAACACTATCACAGGGTGAGCTGAGGCGTGCCTTCACGTTGTTCTTAAATGTACAGAAACGTGGTGCACATGAAGTCTTAATTAAGATCTAATGAAATTATTAGATTTCGTCAAATGTGAGTCTAGAGTCAACATGCTGATGGTGATATTTAGGAGCTAAACAATCAAATTGTGCTCATTTATTAGAAGCAAAAGAGATGCATCACAGCTGAAAATTGCATGAGTTGCATTTCAAAGCATTTAGAGGTTTAGAGGTGCAACGTTTGGGAGGAGGGGATGCAATTTATAGAGCTGCAACTAACGACTTTGTATTGTCAATTAATCTGCCTTTTATTTCCTTCACCAATTGTTTACTCTGTAAAATATCAGACAAAAATCTAAAGAATATCACAATTTTTCCAAACCTAATGGTTTTTGCTCAAAAAATGAGGAACAAGATATTCATTATCACAATAATTGCTGATACATTCTTCTGTGAATTAACTATTAGATTAATTGTTTCAGCTCTACATATATATAAAAAAACAAAGAGGCAGAGAGAAACAGTGAAAAAATGGTTCAGAGAAGCGGTGACAAACATACGGCCCGTGGGCCAAAACCAGCCCGCCAGAGTCTCCAATCCGGCCCGTGGGAGGACGTCGCAAAGTGTAAAAATTACAGAAAAGACATTAACTATATCTAATATTTAAAGACATTAAACGTTGTGCAATATAATGTCCATCAACAGCTTCAGTGCTAAAGAGTTTGGTTTGGTGGAACCCTATTGTTCACGCAACTTTTATGTATTTTTTATGTATAAATGTTGTACATTTTCAAGGCAGGGGGATAACTTCACCTTTTTCTTTAATAGTTCCCACTTTAGTTGGTGTGGTGTGTCAGGTGTCAGGATTACTACACACATGTGGAAATTAATTTCAATTTAAAATAATTTCTAGATCTTGACAAGTTGTTTTGATCATAAAAGTAAAATACTATATTGTTCAGTTCCAGATACCTGTGACTAAATGTGTTGAGCCTTAGTAGATACACTGTGATCAGTCAGTTTATCATTTACACATGTGCATTAGAACTGAGGCATAACATTGTTGAAATTGCACTTCTTTTTATTTCCAGTTGAAGACATTTCAGGTTGTTCATAATGTTTTATTTTGTTCATTAAATGTGAACACTTTTTTTGCACTAAACCAAGGGAAAAATTTGGAGTTGTCGTTATTTCTAGGTTATTATGCTCTGATTTTACTGGTCCGGCCCACTTGAGATCAAAGTGATATGTATGTGGCCACCGAACTAAAATGAGTTTGACACCCCTGGGTTAGAGACAGACTTAAGGAATAATGCAGCAAATCATAAAGATGCATCACAAGTTTACAGTTTACTCTAACCCAACACCTTTCACTTTCCCGCTGTGGCTCTCTGCTTGAATGAAGTATTCTTCCAGAAATGTGATCATTCATGGCAGCTTCAGTCCAGTGGGATATTAAAAGCAGCCAAGTAGGCATTTATATATATATATATATATATATATATATATATCTTTTCACGGCTATAATCTCGTTGAAAGACCGTGCCACCGTTTTATTCAATCACTGATCTTTTTGTTGAGCTGATCACATTTGTCTCGTTTATGCCTTTTTGTTTCTTTTGCAGGATGAATACATACTTGCAACACTTAAACATGTCTTCTCCTCAACCAGTACAGTGATTAGATCCTATTTAGAGCTTTAGTCTTAGTAAATAGTCCCACCCCGAGGCTTGCTGCAGTAAATATGAGGTTTGGTCGATAAGAGTTCAAAGCCATGCTCAAACACGACAACGCTAACACGATGATGTTCAGCGTCTTCATTAGCATGTTAACTGGCCAACGTCTGCTGGTTAGCAGTAAACACAAGCAGAGCTGAGGCTGATGGAAATGTCAATAGTTCTGCAGGTTCAAAGTATTGGACGAATTGGATTCATCGTATTTGACCCGATGATGGTGCTGAGGGAAAGGTCAGGGTTCACCAAAGTGCATGCAGTTTTCTCCTGTAGAACATTAACTCGTTCACAGACTTAACTCTTCTAGGATGTCTAGATCTATGATTTCTGTCATCTGACCCCACATAAATGCACAAACTTATTTGATTGAATGTCTATATTTGTATGTAGAGACGTATGACTGTGAGGCGAGAAGCGTGAATCATTTGTGTTTAAACTGTGTTTAAAGTAAACATGACGTGTTATATTACGAATACATGTCAAAATATCATGTGAAAGATTTATAGCTTTTACTCAGGATTTTTTCAAAAAAGTCCTGAAGGCAGATGAATCGGGAAACACTGTTTTGTTATTACATTCTGCCTTTTCTGATTTGATTTCTTATAATGCATCCTTTTGATTATGTATACAGAATATACAACTTTTAAGATGATGTTTTCTGGAGATAATTAAAAATAGATATATTTGAAATTTTGTTAAAATAATACGTATGCAATGTGCTTTAAGAATAACTTAATTTCGATTTTCCGGAAAAAGAAAAAAAAGTTATCTTAAAATCTTAATGCAAATTGTTTTGATTGCTAATGATTTACGAGTAGGAATCCACCATTCGCATATCACTTGTGTGTTTGGAACATAATTGGGTTAACGTCTGCACTGGTCAATCAACTATCCAGCAAGTGTCGGGGACACCACTGGACAGGTCACCAGTCTATCAGAGCACCAACATACCTGTGTACAGAATATGCATATGTACAGATATATACAAACACATGGACACATACAGGCAGTCTGTGACTTCCAGCCCACATAACCTGCTCTCTCCAGCACGACTGGAAGCTGCATTTTCTTAGCTTACAATAACATGCGTCATCTAGAGTAGAGTGCAGTGCTTATGAACATATAGCCTGTCTGAGATCAGCTGAGCTGCAACATCAGCACCACTGCTGCCACGACTGATGATATTCCAGGGTCCTGACATTCTCTCGGTGATCATGGGGGATTTACGGGCCATCTGCTGCTGAGCTTCTGTCTTACCCTCCATCTTTCTGTGTGCGTATGGTTGTGTGCGTGCAGAGGGGGTCAGATCTCTCTCACCCCCTTGTTGTGTATTCTCGTCACTCTTCCATCTTTGCCACAGCGTATTCTCCCTCTCTTCATGTCTCTCTCTCTCTGACTTTCACTGCTGCTGTGATAACTGCCACCACTAAGACAAAAGTCCTGTTTAGAGTCATATCGAGACACTGAGACAGGGGGACCGTACAAACCATCCAGCAGGGTCGCTCGCTGTTGGAAACATGCCTTCCAGGATATGTCAGGATAGACAAATAAATGGAAGGCAGTACAAAAGTACCTAACGATGTAACGTGGCGACACGACAGAGCCATGGCTCGAATGCAGCAGAACTTACAAGCATGGAATTAAAAATCAATCTAATGCACATAGCAACACATGGTGGGCTTGAACAAGAAGTGCATAACAAGGGACATGAAAAGGGAAGGGTAATGAGATGACAAGAGGGGGGAAAGAAATAAGGAAGGATTAAGGGATTAAGCAATAAGGAAGGGGAACAACCCCAGTGCTCTGATAAAGGCAGAGTGAAACACCTGGAAGTGTTAATATGCAAAGATTCTTTATTGTTACTCCGCCGCTTGTTTTTGATTCACTGCTCCTACCACATTTTCCACAACGTACAAAAACTCCATTCAAACATCAGAAAGGACATGCACGCCATTGCTTTTCTCATCCATAACTTTCATGATTCCAGAAAGAGTCCACATATTTCGGCAAAGATTCCCTATTGACACGAAATGACCGGGAAAAATGTTCACGCAGTTTGAACTCGTATGGACTCGTTCATACTTTCAGCTGGGAAGTCCATTCAAACTTTCCAATGTTCCACATCCGTCTGGTGTTCGTTTGAAATATTCAACCTTGTTTGCGGTTTAGTAAAAAAAAAAAAATGCCTTTCGACATTAGTGTGTATTGGACTGAACGCGAGAGTGGATGACATTAGCTGACACGAGCTTTACAATCTTAAACCTGCTGCCAATCACACAATTTTCACTCTTCATACTTCATTTTAAGGTACAAATGTAGGGAAATTGGTGTTGAATACCAGTAGTAACCAAAACAAAGACACACAAACTCCAACCTCCTGCCTCATAGAGCCCCATGTTAACTTGTACCACTTTTGTTACCTCGCTCCCTTGGCTCACATTTTCTGACACTACACACGCGTGAAACTCACAAAATGTTTTTCATCGGGGATACTCAGTCCTCCCGGTAGGAAACTGAAACCGACATGAGTCAGCTTGTTTTGAAAGGGGAAGCGGTGCTCCTCAGTTCAATCTCTATGAGAGCCAATGTCTCCTCCAGGAGTTGGTGAGCAGTCAGCATCACCATGGCAACCTCGGATGGCTGCTAGACAAGACACAGCTGATTGACATTAGCTCATTATACAGTTGACACACACACACACACACTGGATACTGTATGTTCAGATGTTCTCTCCTTATTTATAGCGTCTGTGTGAAATACCATTCAAAGTTCACAGCGTTTCACATTTCTTTCTTATATTATTTGTATTATATTTTATTACTTCAAATGGAATATTTGAACTAGAAGTTGGTGCGGGAGTTCCTGCTCACATAGAGGACACCGAGTGTTTTATGACATGTACGTATTTGAGGGTTTCCTGAAAAGGCATCAAAGCTCTGTCAGAGGACTATCATGCAAATATTGTGCTTTGTGCATTTGTTGCCTCACTCGTCACTCTCTCGACAGCAACTGGTGTTAAGCTGCCCCGACAGAGGTCTACGGGAGCCAACCTAAACACCGATGGTGTCATTATTCTACAGCCATCTACATATGCTTCATAATGTTAAAGTTAAAGCAAATACGTTGTCTCGTGCCACTTTAATATAGTATGTGCCAGTCAGTCTTCCAAGCTGACATTATCGACAATATAGTCCTTCGACTCTCAGTTATTCAGGAACTGCTCATCAACGATTCATCAATTATGAGATGGTTCCTCTTTATGCACTCCCAGGCCATCCGCTGATGTAATCCCTAGGCTTTTACACTAAGCCAGCTCCACAGGTAGGGAGACAGCACAGAGTGCGACTCCTGTAATACAGCCTTTGTCTTAATGACTAGATATAAATGAGCATCTATTTAAATGGAACTTACTGTCTGAAGCTCTACAAGAAAATACAGCATTTGTTGTTTGTACAGGTATGTGTCACACTACAGTATGAAGCGGCTTCAATAAGCAGACGGGTGATGTAACAGAGGCCGGTGGGCTGCAGAGGAGGAGCGCAGCACGGAGACGGAGGAGCGAGGAGCCACACCGCCATCCATCAAAACAAAGCAGCGTCTTCACTTTAGTTTAGATTCACTGCAGGCGGGTTTGTCTCCGTTTCATCACGCAGCTTAAACAAGCGTTGCATTTACAAAATGCATTGTGTTGTCAGACTGACACTTTTTAATACACCTTAGGGATTTATTTTCATCTTTACCTTGTTCAGCTTTGTCGCCGTCTTTTTAGCTGCATGTCTATTGTATGTACATTGAGAGCAACAACAAAAAAAAAAGTCAAATTCCTGGTAAGTGTAAAGTAAACACACGTGTCCACTTCAGTGAATCTGAAAAGAAATGAAAAATAATGATGAAAGCTAATGAGGGCTTGAAAAACATAGAATGCATACAATACTTTTTTTTTTAAATAAACCTTTTTAAACAATATATACAGTGGGTGCCCCTGGTGGCTGGCGGGCTTGATGTTCCCTCAGCATCGGAAGTTTGCGGTGGGAGACTTTTCTTCGAGACGGCACCTGAAGGGCCATCTCAAAAAGGAGTGATGAGACACTGGACCGTCATTCCCCCTCAAGCTTCCTGAGCACTGGGACTGAAACGAGTCTCGCATGTGTCGGATGCCGGGCATTTTCAACCCTTTTTTTTCCTGCCTGCAAGGACTGAAGACATCCTCAGGCACACATGTAGCTGTCACAATAACTGTCTCCCTCTATCATGCAGTCTGTGCTGTTGCTGAGCTCATTTATTTTAATGTTTTTGTTCTCCCAAGTGAACACATAGGGAAGGGAGGGTGAATAGCATTGAAGAAAAAACAGCATTTTTCCTTTTTTTCGTTAATAATTTGAAGGATATTTATCTTCGGGTGCTCTCACAGGTGTGACAGCCATCAATCAAACTCACCAAAGACTAAACAACCACTCTGACTGTGAGAATACAACCAATGGAGAAATATGTGTTAATATTACACAATCAAATTGTTAATAATGATTTATGGATTACAAGTAACCGAGGGCTCGGTCCCCTCCAAGGGTTCGCAAGATAAACCTGAGAGGGTCGTGCTAAATGCACTTATTGACAGTAAAGAAAATATCACTCGACTTAACCTTTAAACGCATTCAGCAAATTGTCTGGTTCAATTGAGTTTAAATAAATAGATTTGAACTGTGACCTTTAAAGTTACTGAAATGAATAAACCTGCTCATTAGTAGATTACAAGTGTAGCTAAACAGGGTTGGAAGCGTTGCTTTAAAAAAGTAATCCGATGCAGTTAATAAAAGAAATGTAGCTAGTGACCTAATCCAAGTATCGCAATATAAAAGTAACGAAACTTGATTACTTTGAAACTGCTTCTGGAGTACCTCAATACCAAATATGGAAATAAAAGACGAGAGAAACGTAACATCAGTAAGATGACTTTCATTTCAACGTACACCGATTTGTTTTCTCATGCTGCAATGTTTTTTTAAGCGCTATCGATGTTTGGGAATGCGCTGCACGTTTTTTTGCAACCGAGTGCCGCCTGTGAGGAAGTAATGAGATAAAAAAGTAGAAGTTGGAGAAGATGAGCTATTCTTCCCTGCTGGTGGTTAACTTTTACTGGCAGCAGAGAAAAACGGGCTCAGGTTCAGGCATTTGTAGTTGCACCCTATAGGTGGATTTGGTTTGCAGTAAAACAAGAAAAAAAGGTGTGACTGTGACTCTGGCTGCAACATAACTATGTGCTTTTAAATGTAGCGCTGGGCTACTCTGCGAAGTATGATGCTCACACATTTTCACAGGTGTTCACTGTAAGTTTTCCTCCCAGTGAAAGCATTTTACTCACTAGCGTAAGAGGCCATTGTGTGGGACTCGTGTCGTGAAGCATGGGCATGGTTGTATATCGTTCTTTATTTCAGAATGTATTTTTAACTCTGTTATCCTGATAGTTAAGACCACTTTTTACTAAATGAATAGGTAATCTTGGCCCAAATGTTTCTGAAAAATGCACCCTTATAAACACTGCCGGCCTCTCTCTCCACGCCCAGTCGTCATCGCTTCTCACGTCTCATCTCAGCTCCGCTACATTAGAGGCTAATGGATTCCATTGCAATTTTTTACGACGGCAAACATGTCACACGTGCCCATCCATTACCGCGGCCCACGGGGGCCCAGCTAAATAAGAACAAATAGCAGCGATGCCATAATCACCGCCAGCATTAGATTTAATGTCGTTACCGGAGTGAGTAATTGCGAGAAATGTGTCGAGTGCCCATCAGGCGGGGAGAATGTGGATGTGTAATGATATCAGGAGATTATTGAGATTGAGTATCATACCTTCATTCTCCTCTCTCTTTCTCTCTAAAGCTGGTGATCCTTCTCTCTTATCTCATACTCTCTCTTATGTATTTTCTCTCTCTGTGCAGTCTGTCTCATTGTCACTCTGTCCCTCCTTTAGTCCCATCTAAATTTGCTCATATCTCCTCTACTGCGTGGGAGGAATGTGCTTTTCTCCTCCTCCCGATCTCTCCATTTCTTCCTCTTTTTTTCCCCTCTCTCCTGTGGCCCTGCGAGCTCTGCAAGGGTGTGTGTGTGTGTGTGTGAAAGTGAGAGATTTTAAGAAGAAAGAATGAGAAAGACATAGACAGAAATAGGATGACACTGCAACTGCATGACAAAGACAAATAGAATAAAATACAGATATACATATGGATAGATGTGTGTGTGTGTGAGAGAGAGAAAGAGAGAGAAAGAGAATGAGAGAAAGAGACCAAGAGAGAGCGAGAAAACGAGAGAGAGAGAATGAGAGAGAGAGAGAGAGAGAAAAAGAGAAAAAGAGAGAGAATGAGAGAGAAAGAGAGAGAGAGAAAAAGAGAGCGAAAGAGAGAGAATGAGAGAGACAGAGAGAGAGGGAGAGACAGAGAGAGAGACAGAGAGAGAGAGGGAAAGAGAAAGAGACAGAGACAGAGAGAGAGGGAGAGAGAGACAGAGAGAGAGACAGAGAGAGAGAGAGACAGAGACAGAGAGAGAGTGAGACAGAGAGAGACAGAGAGAGGGAGAGAGAGAGAGAGAGAGAGAGAGA
>CALSCE010010635.1:11647897-11681212 GCA_943593645.1 Bovichtus variegatus | reverse complement strand
TGCTCCGCCGGGGAAGGGAGAGATGGTCCTCCGCGAGGACGACGGCTGCCTCTAGGCTGATGGGCCGGTGGCACTGGACCCAATCGGCCGTGGAGGAGGGTAACCCGGCGACAAACTGCTCCAGCACCACCTGCCCTGCGACGTCCTCTGCGGAGTTGCTCCCTGGCTGCAGCCAGCGCCTCGCCGCCTCTGAGAGCCGCTGCGCGTAGGGGAAGGGCCGGCCGGCGTCCTCGAAGGGGAGCCCCCTGAACCGGCGGCGATGTCCCTCCGGCGTGCCTCTCAGCCGGTCCAGGATGGCCCTCCTCAGGTGGTCATACGTCTGGCGAGAGGACGCCGGCAGAGTGTGGGCTGCCAACTGTGCTTCCCCAGACAGCAGGGGTAGCAGCCGCAACCCCCACTCCTCCCTCGGCCACCCGCACGCCGCCGCCGTGCCCTTGAAGGTCTCCAGGTATGCCTCCTGGTCATCCTCGGAGGTCATCCTCAGCATGGCGACGTGCGGCGGTCGGGCCGGGTTTGTACAACCCTCACCCTCCCGAGTGGCCGGTCTCTGCAGCAGCTCCCGCAGGAGAGCACGGTCCTCGCACTGAGCGGCCGCAGTCTCCACGATAGCCTGGCTCAGCTGCCGCTGTAGGGCAGCCGTGCCCTCCTGCATCGCGGCGAGGAGCTGGAGTGCTTGCTCCGGCGGACTGGGTGGGGATTCCCCCCCCGACATGGTCCCTGTTCAGGTGCCACTTGTGAGCGGATGCGCTCACACAGAAAACCAACAGCGGAAGAAATTAAGAGAGGGAGCGTTTCTTTGGGAGTGCAAAACAGTTTATTGTAGGCGGCTCGGTCTCCGTCTCGTCTCCATCTCCATCTCAGTTCCCGTCTCAGTTCCCGTCTCAGTCCCGTCTCTCTCCGACAGGAACCCAGCCTACTGCAAGACAGAACCAGGTCATCGGCGTTCTTTTATTGTGCGACTGATTACCTGATTCCGTCCAGCTGCCTGGCCTCCAGCTGAGCCACTCCCATCTCCTCCCCAGCCACCACACCCCACTGCCACAGGTGCCTTGCCTGAGGGTCACTCCCCCATGGGGGCCCAAAGGCATTTTGCTGATGGCCAGAAACATCTCGGACGCCACTAATTGGCTTGTAGAATTGCTTCTCCCACTGTGAAATTTGCCTTTTTCTGGTTATGTTTTTTTTTTTTTTTGGTCTTTTTGTCGCTCTGCCTCTGAAATGTGTTCACAGCAAGCTGGAAGCAAAGACACAAAGTTTCCTTGTACTTTGACATTTGACGTGAGCAAACAATCTAACCTTTGACTGTCCGTTTCTCACATACAGAGGAAGCAGTCTCATCGGAACCATCTCGAGATTTCCTCGGAGGTTTCGAACGGGGCCTCAAGTCGTGAGCAAATTCAAATGAATGATGGCAACATCTCCAGACCATTCAGGCTGGGAGGAAGAGTGAGCTGGGGGAAATAGAGCCAGAGAAGAAGAATGAGAGGGATGACAAAGAGAGGGAGAAGGATGGGTGACTGGGGACGAGATGAGGGGGAGATGCTGGAGGAAAGAGAGAAAAATCAAAGGAAAAATGGACCAGCTACAAACAGTAGGGGGAAAGGAGGAGGAGTGGAGCTGAAAGGGCATGGGAGATGAGAGACAATAAAGACGAGGGGAGGGAGACTATAAAAGGAGACGTGAAATGTGATCAAATGTACTGTAAATAAGAACTGCTCAACTAAAGATCTGAAACACTTGATGATATCAGCTGCTCCAGGTCCAGCATCTGAAGCGTCATCGGCGCTGATTCATAGGAACATTCTGCTCCAACCTACCACTAAGAAGGTTTCTGTCAATTGGTTCTTTACTTTGATTTTAATCCTTGAAATAGCCGGGGGTCCTGGAAAGATGCCCATCATACATTTTCCAGTCCGTTTGGGCCGAGCCGTCAACATTTGTAACTGTAAAAAATGACCCAACTTAAAGATCCAATTGAGAGCTGTGCTTTTTCGATTAGTGAGCGGGAAGAAACACAACAGTTTTGTACCTGCAGCTACAACCAACGTGAAACTGAAATGAGCAGCTGAACATAGAAAATTAAGTTAATCTGACACATTAAATACATTATTTTTTTAAAACACACACCATCCACTGGCATTCACAGAGTGCTTTTTTTTTTACAAGTGAAAGTAGGACTTAGCACACTAACCACACCATTTGGCGCTCTGCCATGTAACGTACGGCGTTAGCATTAGCTACAGCTGACATAGACTACGTGTACTGGGTATCATTCTGATGCAGGTGTAAATGCATGCAGGTTGGATCGGCACACCCGTAGGTGGTCTGGCTCAGAACACACAATCTGGACCGCATCCTTAAAGGATAGGTTCACAATGCTTCAAAATACACAGTCCTCGTTCTTTGTAAAACTGTATTAGACAAATATCAAGAGTGTCTTTCAAAGTGTCAGTTTTTTTAGTCTTTTTGTTACCATCCCTCCACTGCAGCTCTTTTTCCCTTGCAAAACAGTATTATGTCTAACCTTCCTCCACAAAGGAAGCGCACACACGCACGCACACACCTGGGAAGCATCACTTGCAGATTGAGATCCGATCACAAATGTGGGCAGAAACGAGAAAAGGACTACACTTATTAATGCCAGGTGTAAATGCAATGTATCCTTAGATTGGACGTCAGTGTCAACATTATCCAGCTACAGATACGTGTCGACACCAGGTTTTCCACCTGCAGTGTTTTGTCATTTAAACCAGTGAAAGCTACAGTCGGGCGTTGGGGAAAAAAAATTAGCAGCCTGCTAAACGCACATTGCTAATAAAAAAAAAGAAAGAATGTGATTATTCTATCCACTCGCTTTGCATTTGAAGGAGAGAGGCAGGCAGACAGAGCAGGGCTAGCTCTTAGCTTCATATTTACTTTACAGACATGAGAGCGTTATTATTGTATAAACTAACTTTAGACGAAAAGCGAATAAATATATTATCCAAAATGTCAAATTACTGCTCAGTGACTTTTGCTGACCTTGCAGTATTTCACATTCAGATATGCTGCCCCCACTGTTCGTGTGTTTAATTGCATCTTGCGATACGTGTGAGGACGCACACAAGCAATGCTCTCCAGGAACACGGGATACGCGGGGTAACCATCATGCACATGTGAACGCTTAATAAAAGCTGATACATCCCCGAGCCTCATCCGCCGCATGGGAGACAAAAAAATACTGTACAGTATTTGTATGTGTATCGCTGTATTCTGGTATGTGTATTTTGTTGTATTGCTGTGTATTTGAACTACACCGTACCTGTAGAACCCCAACTAGGGACAAGAGTTGAACTTTAAGCAATAGCTATAAAGTCTCTGTGTGGCAGATCAGTTTCATTTGTTTTAAAACTAGGTTGAATTGCATCGTCCCGATCGAATACAACAACACTCTCTCTCTCCAAGTTTGTTTTTGAGTGTGAGTGGGCTCATTGTTGCCCCTTGTGGCCGTTGATGGGAGAACAACACCTACGACAGCTGCCGTTCCCACCGGGCGGATGTTTTCCAACCTCCGGACCTCAAGGGAAGTAACCACAAGGCGTACCACAAGGAGGCGCTGCAGACACCGCACAAGAAACTTTACTCGCGACACAAATGTGAGATTTATGGGTTTTTTTCCCTCCGGTTTTACAAGAGAAAAGACTTTGAGGATGCAACCCTAATGTATGTCTGGTTAGCCACCCACCTCTGTTACAGAGCAGCGCACAGAGCAGCGCACAGAGCTCTCCGAAACACCTGGGACTGTTGCCCACACAGTGGATGAGACGGTCCAGAAATGGTCGAATCTAGAAACATTTCCGTACAAAGATTTCAGGTGGGATTTGCGGGTTGGATGAGGGGTTTGGGGAGCAACCAAGTGGACCTGAACCCGACCAAACCTGAAGGTGTTCCTGTCTCAGTAGGTGCTGTTGGATGAGCTACAGAAATGATGTAGAGGACCAGATACGCATTTTGCCATCTACGCCTGCCAAAGACTCATTCTTCCATGGCATCTGCAGGCGCATACTGTATCTTTTTTTTTATATTTTAGTTCCATATTTTTACAGTGCCAAAGTAATAGCTGATAGGCGAACCACAGTAGCCTTGCCAGACTCTCCTTTTATCCATCAGTCTGAGCACCTCCGTGTTCACGGCAAGGTAGCACTATTGGTGCTCAGTGTCCTCTCCTGCAACAACGTTGGGGACAGACGGAAGGTGGTATAGTGATTTCTGTTCCTTCATCGCCTCTCCTTCACCCATCTCTCACCGCTTTCCTTTTCACGGCACCCGGAGCTTTATCCCTCTTATATCAGCCGATCACCTGTGTGAACTTGCGTGGCGTCGAAGGTCATCACAGAAAATTGTAAGCCCAACATGCAGTGACCTGAGTTTTGAATACCAATCCTAGTTTGTCTTTTTGTGCAGACCGTATTCCCCGAAGCAGCTTGACGCAGACAGTCTCTTATGCCATGCACAGCACTGACACAAAGTGAGGAGAAAGGTGTAGCATGAGAGAGACTGAGGGCTAAAAAAGGCTCCAGTCAAAGTCAGGCTATGCTCACTGATGTGATGAGCCTACTGTCAGTCTCAAATTTCCCAGAAGGCCTGTCACACCCTTCACGCACACACACACACAGACACACACACAGACACACACACACTTGTCTTCATTTGGCAATATTTCGGTGTCTTCATTTGGAAATATTTTGGTCTCGTTCTAATTTGGGAAACACTCCACTTTAAAAGCGTGTCACTTACTCTAGCATTAAAGTATAACTCCAAATTAAACTCATTTGATTTCAAAGTCACTATAAATAAGTGATCTTGGTCCCTCTGCCACTGAGTTGCAGTGTCTCAGCAACATCATTACCTTGGCTGAAGTTAATTAATTGCGTGTGACAATAGAAGGGTGTAGGTGTCTGCAAGGCTCTCTCATCTACATCCTCTCCAAAATCTGATCAATGCCTCTCATGCAAACCCGATCATTAGAAAGGCTGTTTGCAGAAACCCTGGGTCACATTCCTTTTTTTCCCCTTTTTAAAATAACCTCTGTCTGCAACGTCTGTGCGTGTCATATACAGTATGGGAAGGGTGACATTAACTGGATTGTGACAGGACATAAACTCCGCTCTGCTGCATGAGAGTCTATCCACCCAGAGCTTCTGCTTCACACCGCTTCCCGCATTGGCACAGAGCGTTCGCACTGGGCATAAATCACCGACCGTTTCTTCTATATGAGGGACATTTTTAGGGATACTAGGGACACTGCTTTTGCTAAACAAAAATCGGTTAAGAATCTATTGTAAGTGTTTTTAATAGCACTAATCTGTCATGTCTGTGAATCCTGGTTATTTATAACAAATACTCTAAACCTCAGCTCAGATGTTTCGATATGACACTTTGACACTTCTATCATTTGACACACAACTCTCGTCGGCCACACCTTCCATAGCATTTACACATATGTTTACCATCAATTAATCAATCAAATATATTTATATAGCGCAATATCATACATTACAAATTTGCCTCAAGGCCTCTACAATCTGTGCAGCATACGACACCCTCTGTCATAAGACCCCTGCGGCAGACAAGGGGGGAAAAAAACAATTAACGTGGGGGGGGAGAACAACTGAGGAGGGATCCCTCTCCCAGGACAGACAGACGTGTAATAGATGTCGCGTGTAGAGAATAAACAACATGATACAATTACAACATTCAGTTATTGCAGACAATCCATATGACATATGGATGAGACGGGAGGTGGTCTATTACCTGGAACAAAGCTGCCCTGGACGACGTCCTTATAAGCCCACCAACCCGCATCAAGCTTGGATGTAATAGGCTGAGCTGCAGGGAGAAAGAAAGAAAGAGGAAACAGTGAAACATGTCTCTTTTTTTTCTTTTTCTGTTTTTGCACGTTCCTTTGGTTGTGTACATGCTCCGCGTGTGTGATTGAAGCTCCCATCGAAGAGAAGGATAAAGTTAAAGAACGAAAGTCAGATGGAGACACACTGAGAGCAGACAATGATTAAACTCCCACCTTTAAGGTTTAGTAATAGGAGTTTTAATTAATAAGAATTGCAGCTGGATTCGTACAAGTAAAAAAAAAAAAGGGAGAGGTCAATGAAGTCACGCTGGGAGCAAAACTGGAGCCATGATGGGACTTACATCAAATTAATGTTTAAACATTAAGAGTAAATACAGTAAACACATAATGCAAGATAGCAAACAAGCCGACACCAACAGCGTATTACATTAGTAAATGTAATGTAATTGATGAATTTCAAATTGTAATCCCTTTCACTACTCATTACTGGAAAAGTCACATAACTGTAATGATGATGATGGCGCCAGAGAATTGTGATTTCTTAATGGCAGCTCCTGCTAGGCAGCCCGAGGCGGACAGTACTAGCATACTTTCAGCTTGCAACGCTAAATTACATTAAATTACAATATTAATGCAGCTCGTTCAGACAGTGGCATGCCGTTTGTTGTGTCAGGGGTGCGTAGACACACTCTGGTTTTTCATTTTTTATACTTTCAATAAATATTTAGATCTCTGCTAGAGCTACGTTCTTCTGTGAGTGCTCTGATTAATAAATGTATTCATTTTAATTGAAACAGTATACTTATGTTAGCCTGCAGATGAGACGTTTAGGGAACGTCGGTAAATTGTAGCGACTATCGATAACCGATTAAAGGCACTTTACTTGAAACTATGATAAATCAGGGCTGCCAACCTTTACATTTAGTTTGGAGTGAGAGTCAGTATTGGTGAAGTCGGTGCATTATATGAGGAGGCCTTCAGCGTCATCACTCCCCAACCGCCAGGAATTTTGTCTAAAAAAGTTCTGTAGCCAAAGTCACAATTTTAAAGCAGTTTTAGGTGAAAAACCAAGTCAATAACCATGGTCAATGATGACTAATATCATCATTGGTCGATAGTTTGGTGCCAAGTCGATGCCAAAATTCTGAAAAAGTGACAACACTCGTTTTTCTATAGTACAGCACCGACTAATGGCGTCCTGTCGACATCCACCTCTCTCTCTTTCGCTCAACCTAACATTGCCTCCACACACACCCGCTTGACTTTTTGTGATTATTTATTCATCAAACTCTCAGGAGACGCACCCGTTTTCTTCCCTAATAATGCTACATTGTAAACAACACTTGAAATCGTCAGGAAGAGTTCTAGTTACCGTTAGCTGTTAGCAGCCGGTCTTCAAGGTGCTATTGACTAGCAGTAAGGGGCATTCAGGCTCTATTCAGTAAAAATGTGAATTGGGCGAAGGTAAACTATAACACTATCATGATGTGTTCAACTGTAATCTTGTAAAATCTTGTCTTTGGCGAGAAACTTGAATAAATGTAGTTGTTTGAAGGAGATATTTTCAAAGCAATGAAAAATAGATATTACAAGGAATTATGACTAGTTAAATTAACAAAAAACAGTATTTAAACGTAATAAAGGAGTGTATGTTGAAGTTGATGTTATTGTTTTGTTTTTGTATTTGACCGTGGTATCGCATTGGTATCAAGAATCGTGAAATTTTAGTGGTATTAGTATCGACTAAATATACATTTCTGGTATCGTGACATCCCTATTGACCAGTATACTTGCCAACAACCAGACATCATAACTTACATTATGCTAATTAATCACCCTGAGTTGAAACTGCCCAAGTGAGGAAATATCCTTCACCCTTTTTTTTTCAGTCAAATGTGTCTGTATGCTTACTCACTGAATTCTGCTTATGACACTTTTTTCGATCATTTTCATTTGACAATTTTTTTTGATGAAATGGATTCCTGAGGTGGCACATGCTGTTATAGCTGCATGGAGAGAAACATGCATTAGTTTGGTAATATGAGTAATTGAGTTCTTTGTTGTGACAGCAACAATCACTTTATTCTACAATATGATGCTGGTGAAGGCTTTTTGGTAAAGACATTAATGCCATCTAGGCATAATAAAGCTCTGTCGGTCATGACAGGTAGTGGTACTATACTGAAGGTCTTTCCTTTGCACTGGTAACTCTCTTGAAAGCGATCTGACAGCAGCAGGTTACTGTTTGCTCGGGAGTCTCTAACTGGAGTGATGGTGTTATTGTCAAGCCACAATTACGGATGGCAGATCCGCTGGTTCAATTTTGTGCAACCAGCATCAGACTGTTGTAAAATAACCACAGAACCCCCCCCATGCTTATGTGCACATCAAATGTGTTGCTTTGACTAATTATCCAGCACAGTTTCTTCTGCACACCAACAGGCGTGTTGCAAGGCCCCACCCCCCACACCTTGCACTCCTGTCACAAATTCATTTTAAGTCGCAAATCACTTTATCCCCACATGCGCCCAATTCCGGCAACTCGAGACAATCCTTGAGATTCCACCACGTTCCAACAAGTTTCTATCTGAGGAAAACTTGACAGGGATAGCTCTAATAATGCTCTCATACTAATGCGTTCTTTCTATTCCAACTCTGGGTGCCATAGGTGCGCCAAGGTAGCCAGGCAACAAAATGACCAAAAGTGCATTTTGCACGTTCTCCTCTGGTGGACAGGTGGGGAACGACAAGGTCAGGAAGATTCCAGGAAAAAGATGGGGCAGAGAACAGAGAGGCGGTGAAACTGAAATGTGAGTCAAGCTTCCATTGACATACAGAAATGGACAACTTGGCTATAAACTATTGGAGGCATACTGTATTCATAAATAAAAAGTCAAGCAAAAATATTAGAATTTTGGCATGGTACATCTCATATCTAACCGTCCTGTCTTTACATGATGTCCCATTTTCAGCCATGCCTGCAGTGGATGCAATTAAAGGTCAGGGGTAAAGTCCAACTTCTACTACTTTTTTTTTGTTGATATAATTGAAAAGGAAAAAGCAGCAAATCCTCACATGTGAGAAGCTGGAACCACTGTAAATTCATTTCCATTCAATCCACTAATTGATTAATCTACTAATCACTTCAGCTGTATTTGTATATACTGTTGGGTAAGCTCATTTCTAACATTTCTAGTATATTTCTAACACAAGCAATTATATTTTTTAAGCTCTAATGCAAAAATGTCATCGCAAATTAACTAGTAGACTCGTTCGGACTGCACAATAGTTTTGTTTGTTAAAACGGTCACCGCGTCAGATCACCAGATGTGCCGTCGGTTGTCGTCCACTATGAATACACAGGATAAAACAATCAATTGTTGCACCCAACAATTTGCGATGCCCTACACCTGTCGGGTCGGGCTGATATCATGTAGTCTGAATCCGGCATAAAGATTTCAATGCGGTGGAGTTGTGGAATGTAATGGAGAATTAGTTGAAAGTGGCAATAAAAAGAAAAGACTCAACGTACAAGTATCTCAAATCTGGACTGAAGTTGTACTCGAGTAAATGCACTTAGTCTATCTCAATCCCATAGTTTCAATTTAGACTCAAATGTACCTGACCTGCATGTCTTTAGTTAGAGGAAAAAGCAGAACACATGGAGGAAACCCCCGCACACATGTGAAGATGCAAACTTCACATGACAGTGAAGTGAGTCCTCAGAAGATATTACCCAACATGCAAAAGAAGGCTTCGGTTGAATTGGACAGGAAAATGGAAATGCTTTGATGTTCCAGCTACTGTATGTTACCGACTGTAATTAGATGTGAGAGAGGTCCAAAGCGGTAGATTTAATATCATCAGATTAATATGAACATGCATTGCCTTTTCAATTAGCTGTAATCACTTTCTTTGGGTAGAAGCTCACTAATAATAAGTATGCAAGACAATTGCTCGAGGGTCGAGAAGTAAAAGTGACAGGAATGCAATGAGACAGAAATGACAATACATTCAGGGCCGGGGACTGAATTGGAATAAATTAATCAGGACTGAGCAGGGAAGAGGAAGAAATTTCACACTGACTCACCCTCTAACATTTGCTAAGCGTAGCTAGCCCAGCTGCTAACAGTAGCTATTTACTGACCTAATGCAACTACAGTGTTAGCAACAGTTAATGTAATCGTCTGAGGTTGGGCGTAAGATTTAAAAAAAACATTTACATAGGAACACGGATAAATTACACGAGTTCTGCCAAAATTGAGTGTATGTCAACATGTTTACAGGCATAACAAAACACACAATAAAGTGCAAAACATATCATTGAATTATTCCATATATAATGCTAATTAATCAATTTTATATTATGCACTTTATTTATATTATTATTACATTGTAATATATATAATATAATACATAAAAATATTTACAATAAATTTTACCAACACAAAGAAATTCCGTTTTATTCTTTCCGTGCGGCCCGGTACCAAATGATCCGCGGTCCTGTACTGGTCCGCGGCCCGGTGGTTGGGGAGCCCTGCTCTATCTGGAACATGGCTGTATTATAGGAACTGGATACGGGACGACACCCATCTTTTATAATCGTGGTCTTTTGGGGAAATGCTTTTTGTTGCGATACCGTGGGTGACCACTGAGACAAAATGGCAGCAAGTCTGAAAGCTGAGCACCATATGCAGCTCCATCCGTGCCCTCGAGGGACCATGGGGCATCTAGATAGGGCGTAACAAAAGGGTTGTTTAGAGATTAAAAGATGTGGACATCTACAATGCGGGTGCTATCTAGTTACGTTCTGGAAATCGTAGGATCCAGTGTTTTTTCTCCCATATTTCTTAAAGTCCAGATATCTAAGCCTCTGCTGCTTTGATTGATTTATTGTTTAGTTAGTAATCTCTATGCAAGTGCCTGAACTTTATGGAGGAGCTAGGTTAAATGGCCGGAGTGTCCTTTTCACATTGAGATAACATCTACAAGATGGACTTTCGTTGTACATCATACTCCTCCTGCTGCCGCCTACTCCTCTTTCTCTCGACGTTCTCTGTCTGTCTCCACACTGTCACTATCTCATAAAGGCTGTATGCTCCAGAAGAATCAACATGCCTTCTAACTTACTTTTAAATATATTTAGTGATTAATTGCATTGCCTGATTAAGTCCTAATTGATGGGCTAACATTGAGTGAGTACTCCTAGGGCTTTACTGCTGAGGTGCTGTGGGTCAGTTAAAAAGAGATCACATTGAGGGTCTTTTGACATCTACATATTAATATAAAAATATCACTATCAGACACTATGTTTTGCCGCTTCTGCAGTACTGACCAGGAAGCCCGGACTCATCCCGCTGTGTGTGACTGAAGGGACGCTTGCCTCAGTGACATATGGTGCGCGAGCTCTCTGACACACTGACAGTGACATCCCTTAGCCTTTGCGCGTGCTGTCGGCTGCTGCTACTATCGTCTGCGTGTGCGCGTGGGGTTCACTCGCGTGCACGGGAGGCGACGCGTTGCGTTGGGTTCGGAGTTCGGAGGCATACATTCAACGGTCGCGTGTCTCATACAGTGACCGGTGGCACTGTATGTCTCTGCGCGCGAACAGCCTGTTGACACGTAGGAACATACTGTAAAGCACACGTAGTGAGGGAGATTTCACGGGAAATGAGGACTAAATTCATCGAACTATCCAAAATATCTCCATCGATATATCGCTGAAACAATATACCATACAGAGCTTTAAGAGAGCGCATCGCTGCAACATTTTTCATTCATTTGATTTCATATCCGAATTGGATTTTCTGACATTCTCCTGTATTTTTCTTTTTTTCCCCCCTGTTGTTGTTTTATTGTTTTTGAACCACCACAGTTCCTTCTTTGGCTCCTTACCTGATGACGTGCAGATGATAAATGTTTGCAGAATCACAGATATTTCCCAAACGACATACATTCTTCGTTCAATTCATGCTCATTTCTCTGCAGCTGTTACGGGACGGCGCCTTCGCGGGCTCGCACTTGTAGACACGGCCTAACTTTGAACATTTTTCTCCCCCCACCCCCCGCCCGCCCCCCAAAAAAGCCCACTTCTTCGGTTCTTGTCCCCGTCTGTCCCCTGCGGAGCGCCGAGGTGGTTTGGAGCCTCGCCGGAGATTCGTCCTCAAAGCACGGTCCACCTTCCCTTCCCGGTTTGGTGTTCTGGCAACATGTCGGTGTTTTAACCCGCGTCTGTCATGTGTCTATCTCTGTATCTAGCGACACTGAAGACATTTCAGCTGTGAAATCCGTCCATGGAGCGTTTTCTGCCCCTTTTTTTCCATTGGAGAGGGTGGAACGTCTGTAGCGCACCGCTCGTCTGCAGCGGATCAGGCAACTTCACTCACGACGCAAAAAAGCGCACCGAGGGCGCACAGACCGGCAGGGGATATTCATGATGTTGTATGATGACATAATGTTCTTTATCTATGTAAAGCAAAACAAGATGAACGTGGTGTGTGTCTTTCAGCTGAAGATGTACACAATGTCAGCAAGGATTGGGAAACCATGCGAAGTCTTTAGAATGTCAAAAAGAAAGTCATACTTTGCATGGAGGAAACTTCAACAGAAAATATAATAGGGAGAGTTTATACTGTACAACAAGTTAAGCACACACTGTCAGGTCCAATCATTTTTATTAACATTTCCAAAGAATAACAAAACAAAAAAAGAGTATCAGGGATGCTGTTACTGTCTGGACTTGATATATAAATCATCCAGGGCAGTGATTTATTTTATACAAAACATTAAAAAAAGCAACCAACTGTGGCTGCAGTGTGTTGAATGCAGATGATAGATGGTTCTATTGACCTACATAAAGACACTGCAACTCCCGCCTGTGGATGTGGTGCGACCTCTAGCGTTGGCTTTTGGTTACTTCATTCAAAACCAGCGTGACTGAGCACGATAGTGTGTACATGATGACATGTCAATAAAGTTGAATCTAATCTAATGTAATGTGACATAGTTGTACGACATTTAGTACATGGCGTATGTATGATAATGTTTGCATTCACACTCAATCTTTGGTTAATACCAGGGTTAAAATCATGTCTCCACCATCATTTTTTTTTTTTTTTTTTTAGCATTCTACAAAAACAAATTAGAATTATTTTTAGACCGATGTCAATATTTTTGCACCCAGAATTAATTTCTTGGCTCTGCTTTTGAGTGTACATCATTTCTAACCCTCACATGGTGAAATAGTCCGTAACCTCCCAATAATTCCCAGGAAATTTCCTGGGAAAGACTTCCTGACCTCACTCCTTTCAATTTGAACAGATTTTTTTCCTTTATGTTAACATATGAGAGCCCTTGGTCAGTGGCTTGGAAAATCATAAGTAAAAGATTTTTACACTTTTTACATGACTTTGCACTTGACATTTTTGCTGACTTGTCGCCCAATTTGTGACGCCTCACAAAGGAAGCACACTCTGACGCTACAAGCCTAAAACTCACATTCACTGCACAGCAACACTGAAACCGGAGTTTGTGAAAATCTTCACCCTGGATGGACTTTTCCAAAAGCTCTGTTTTTAGTGACCTAAAACGCAGTTTGTGTGTGGACGAAAGGTCAAAATGCATAGACAAAGAAAAATACCTGCGTACACGTGGACGGGGCTTTGAGCTTCCTTACTTCATTTCAGCCATAAAAAAATGGGAAAACTGAAGTAATATTCGAGGTGAATATGAAATCATAGGCAACATTAAGGACGCATTGTTAGACTGACCTCCCCACCATATACTATAAGTCTGCTGTTGTTCGACAACATGAAAACTTCAGCAGATGTAAATAAGTGTCTGATCTTTAACAACAGTTTAGTAGGAGTTTTTACGCATTTTTTGCAAATCAAGGTTTGAATTAAAGTGAAAGTACAGACCGTGTGGATAACGTTTTTGACACTTTGGATGAGCTCTTGAGGGCCCATCTCCTGAACAGTTGATCATTCTGGTAAATGAAAGGTAACCCTCTCATAGAGGTTAACATGTAGGAAAACATTTATTCAAATCGAAGCGAGGTCTCGAAATTGATTTCTGTGTAATCTGGTACTAAATATAGTGAACATAGAAACAATGTTCCGAGAGTTGTTTTAGTTAAAGATTAGTTAGTTATGTTGAGATGTTTTTATTTTATTTTGAGCTTTTCTCCTTTATTGTAAAGTCCAGTCTGTCCACTGGAGGTTTCAAGTGTCCACATCACACATGTCTAAGTTCCATACTGGACCATGATTGGCTTCCAAACTATTTGGTTAACCTGCTGGTGTTAAACACACATTCCAGTTCATCCAAAACATGTTGGATGGGGTTGAGTTCCTCTGCACCAAAGTTGGAAACCAATACATTTTTTTGTTGAAACAGCACAGAGCCTTCACAAAGTTGTTGCCATTTATTGCTATAGCAAGATTTCCCTTCATTGGAACTAAAAGGGCTAACCTGCCATGACAAAAGGGGGTGTCCACATACTTTGGCCACGTAGCATATACCTACAAAGTACATTTAAAGTAAAATGATTATTTGCTGTTACGTTCATGATTGTGTATTGCTCCTGAGGCTGAGAGCTTGCATTTATCAGTGAAGTCCAGGTCTGATTCAGAGATCTAGAGTGGCACAGACTTCCTGGAGGGGAGAAGCGAAAAGAAGAGGACATGTTAGGTTTCTAAGAAGTCAGATGTTTACCACCCATCCACATCTCTCTCTCTGTCTTAGACGATCACACGCACACCGACGGGCAGATATTACATAAAGTTCTATTATTGAATCCTTTTTTTTTTTTCATCTGTCCACCTCCCTTCACAGATTGCTTCCTCACAGACACAGTGAGACACAGTGAGCCCACAGATTACATGCTGTGCCGAGATATGAGAGTCCCTATTTTGTGCCTACGTTGTGGGAAGTAGGTACATCCTTACCTCTTGTCGTGTCGGCGCAGAGCGGCCTTGTTAATCTCCCTCAGCAGAGTTTCCTTGTTGTTCTTTATGTTGGCTTTCGCTGTCTCCAACACAAACTCGATCTTCTCCTGGCTGAAGGGACGCTGGAAGGTGGAGAACTCCTCCATCCTTGCTTTGACCTCCTCTGCATCTGTAACAAAAACAACAGTTTATTTACTATGTGATCTAAATTAGTGCAGTCGTCTACTTTTCATGGCAAGCCCCACTTTGGATCAAGTCCTCTGTGGCCTTTTCAGACTGTCCAAAGATAGATATGCTATATGTTATAGTAAACACCAGTGTGGAGGGTCCCTTTAGTGTGATGTCAGACCTCTGAAGTTGTACACTTTTGTTAGCAAAACACAAAAAAAACATCGACAAGACTTGACCATAGAAATGACTGTATTTCAGGGCATTCAATTAGGAAAAGCCCCCCAAAAAACATTGCATTATTGTGGCAAATGGGTAAATCATTGAATAGAAATATCAAAAGGGGTCATTATAAAATAATGAATTGTTTTATTTCCAATGCTTTGCAGGCGAGGGGCAGCCTTTAGGGTGAGAGGGGAGCTCTAGTAACGCGGAGGGAGTTTTTGCACCAACCACCCACAACGATACAAAGTCGGTGCATCAGCTTATTACCATAAACATTAAATAATAGGATACGTGTTCATTTGCGTTCTTTTTTTTTTTTTTTAACGTCTAATTATTTTTATAATTAATTAATCAAAATTAATCAGCTAATTTGACGGCCCTAGTGTCAGCGTGTACCAAAAGTCTGTCTATTGTGACGCGAACACAAGTGGGCAGCTCTCCACGTGCGTCTCCACGTGCGTCTCCAGTGACCACTTGACTCAGATCTCTTCGCGCTCTATGTGTAAATGAACATGCAAATCATTTCCGTTTACATGTGCAAAATACATATTGAAAAAAATGGTCTTTGCCACTGGTTTGTTGTGTGTGTGTTTAAATTTAAACTGTTACTCTCCATGCCTCTATAGTCTTTGTGTCCGATAGGCGCAGGGTCTTCTCCGCCCAACAGCATGTGTGTGTGTGTGTGAAATATGTTTGGATTTATATTATGAATCCTGGCATGTAAGCAAACATATTACAGACAGAAGTTCTAAATTACTTCCATACTATTTCACTGGTGGAGAAAATTTACGTTACATCCCAATTAACATACATTTAGGTTTTTTTAGAATGACTGATGGTACATGGTATAAAGGGCAACATTTTTTATATATCATGTAATAGATAAAAGTGCTGTTTCACTTCATGTCTTTGGATCAGCTCCGAGACCCACTGCGAAAAATGCCCTATATCATCATATCGATACGTCGTATCGATACATATTGATAGTTTGAGTCATAGTTAGTTTTGCTCTAAAGCTTGCCTATTTAATCCGATACCTAATGACCTCCTCATAAATGTGTACGTGTTCCCAACTTTGAGAAATTAATGTGAACCCATCACAGGTCCCCTGTGAACAGCTGGCTACAGTGTTATAGTGGCCACAGTTTTACTTTGCTAGTTGCCTGACTTGAAATCTGCATGTGTGGTTCTTCGAGTCTCTAAGTACAATGGGAGCCAGAGCCTTCAGCTATCAAGCTCCTCTACTGTGGAACCAGCTCCCAGTTTGTGTTTGGGAGGCAGACACCCTCTCCACATTTAAGAGCAGGCTAAAGACTTTCCTCTTTGATAAAGCTTATAGTTAGGGCTGGCTCAGACTGGCTTTGGACCAGCCCCTAGTTATGCTGCTATAGGCTTAGAATAATGGGTGAATTACACCTCTTTCCTACTCCTTACTCTCTCTCTCTCTCTCCTCCTCTACCTCTCTACCTGGATGGATTCATGTCTCTTAAATACATGTTGCTAACTCATCATCCCCGGAGTCTCTGTGTCTCTCATCTGGCAGGTTGCCACTATTAAAGGTTACGTCTGGATCATGAATCGTGGCTGCGCCTGTTGTTTTGATCTGTGTGTGTGTGTGTGTGTGTGTGTGTGTGTGTGTGTGTGTGTAACAGACCTTTGCAGTTGTGTCTGTTGAAGAGTGGCATATAAACAATCGAGAGTTCATTGTTTTTCCCCTCAAACACGTAGCAGTCTTTTGGCCACTCTCTGTCCTCCAGGACGTTGTCGTCTATCTCTGGGAAAGCTTTCTTCACCTCAGCTGCATAGTCTCTGGCAAGAGTGAGTGTCTGTGAAGGGAGCAGAGGGACAACGTTGCTTCACAGCTTTCACAGCTTTCACAGCTTTCATAGCTTTCACAGCTTTCACACTCTCGAACAAAGTCTCGTCAATAATTCAAACTTGAGTTAGCCATAGGAAGGTGGCGCTTTATCATTTGGCATACTTTTATAAAGGGTTTAAACGTAGCAATCGAGTGTCTTACTCATGCTCAGGGTTAATATCATCCGCATTTATATAAGAAATAGAGGCAGGATCAGTCAGCTGAGTTACATAAATGCAAAGCTGAAGTATGAAACACGACACACACACACAATTGACACTTTCAATCAAACGAGAGAATCAAAAGGATTCAATTCAAAAAGAGTAAGAGATCATAATGTGTAACATGTGCCTCTTGCATGTTACATTAAATATTTTTCACGTAATTGTTACCGTGTCACATGGAAAAACCATAATTTTACCTTCCTTTGATAATTGTAAGACGCACATATTTGTGTTGATTTCATATTTTTATGCAGTATTTTATGTTTCCATTTTTAATACTAAGTTAACAGTTAACATGCAGCTATAAAAGCCCATCACCATGGGGAGTCAGTTCCCCTTGTGTCCCCCAGGTGAGTATGTGCGGCTGTAAATATTAATGTATAGTAGATCTAAGGAAGAAAGTCATTATATTGATGTACAAAAGTGATTCTTTATGTACTGATCATATTTTAGTTTGACTGGTAATCGACTCTGGGAAACGTTGATCCTGGCTATGGTTTGACCGCCGGTTGTCAAACTTGGCTACAAAAATTTTAGGTTTCCTATGATTGCAATTTTCATTTTACACCGAATAGTTTTAAGGAGACTGGGTCTCGTGTCCCCCAGATGTCCAAGTGCTTGTCAGCAAATACATCCTCTAGCAGCTGTCTGTGAACAGTCAGCCGTCAGTCGATCAACATCAACAAACACACAATGCAGACTGTTGGCTGTCAGGGGTGATGAGGGTTTGAACTTTTCAAAGAAGCAGGGAAGGAGCTGCCCCCCCCCGTTAATCTCAACCTGTCCTCAGTGAAGAGGGCGGGCCTGACCTGGGTACTGCATACTAACTCAGTGGAGAGGAAGTCAAGGCTGAGACTATTTCACCTCAGACGCTTGAGGAAATCCCGGGTATCCTCTCAAATACTGATGAATTGAGTGTCCTGACGGGGGAACGTCCCTGCCTGGTACGGAAACAGCAACGAACAAGACCGCAAGGCCCTGCAAGACGTCGTTCGTTAGGCTGAACATTCTTGGTGTGAGATTATGGGATTACGATTCACGTTGGCAAATAAATGGATTGATGGATCAGTAATAGTACCGTACCATACAATACAACACAATACAATACATCTTTACTGTCTACCAGGGTGGGAATTTGCCCTTAGTTGAAACACACACATAGACACATGGTATTACACAGTAAAACAGTTCATTTCAATTTCTTAGAATATTGAATATCACAGAATATTGATTGCACTTGGGATGAAGGACGTTTCAAACACGTTGTTGATTGCCAGCGGATCTCCATAGTGCCTCCAAGAGCTCACACTGGCTGAAGAAAGGATTGGAGCTATCTGTTACATGACTCTTACTCTTCCTCATTCCATCTGTAAAAAGAATCAATGGCTTTTGGGTTCTACCAACTCTTTTGCTCGCCATTGACACAGTCCTGGAAACGGTGCCGGCACAATCAGTTAGTTTCAATCAAGGGTTCAGGTAGAGTGAAACAGACACACACGCACACACACACACACACACAGACACACACACGCACACACACACACACACACACACACACACAGTGTACAGTACCTCAAAGATATTTCCAGCGCTGTACTCTGGTGCGATGATGAGGTCAATGTCTCTCTTGTCTCCCAGAAATGGAGGGTAGGCTACGTTAATCAGCAGCCCGGCGTCGACCAGGTGGATTCTTTCTTTAGAGCGGAGGCAAGGTGGAACCGAGAAATCTGCCCAGCAACGGAATTTAATGTCAACCAAACTTTAGGCAAGCTTTTCACTTATGTATTTACTTATTATTGTATCGTATACTAATTACTGGACAAAAGTGTCGCTGTTTTTGTCCATATCCCTATGAAGAAAACACTCTCAAGTTAGCAAATAGCTATTTACACATCCAGTGGATACGGAGCAACATTAGCATTGATTTGGATTCATGTTTGTGTCCACCTGATGAGTGTGAGTTGTGTCTCAGGTCTCCACCGACCCATGAGACTTTCAAATTCACGTGGTGATTTTCCCCATTGTTAGGCATATTTCCCAACAGGGATAGAGTTAGATGAGAAGATGGATACCGATCTCATATCTGTCCATAAATATGAAGCTAATACCAGCGGCCAGTTAGCTTCGCTAAGCAAAACAGCTAGCCTGGCTCTGTCCAGGCGGCTCCTTCCACCAGCACCTCGCACTAAACAATGCTTGTCTGTTGAATACGTATGACTCCCAGAGAGTAAGAACAGCTAGTTTTATGCAGTGTTATGCAACTTGCCGAAGTCTCCTTTGGTTGCCCGGCAACCTTGCGGTGATGACGTGATTCCATAAAGTTATTGCACCTGCTCAAGAACTCATTTGGTTTTTAAAAACACGGCGGGTTTATGGAGATATAACATGTCAGAAAAAGAAAGGAGACAAATGCTGAAATGAATGAGAGAAGACACAAAGAGAGTCTGGCCAGGGACACACTGTGTCCTATCGCTCCAGCCTTTTATCTCCATCCAAGGCGGACAAACTCCACCAATGACTTATGATAATCATGTAACTGCCGCCGGCTATTATGCCCACTTTGCTCTAGTTATAGAGCCTAATATTGTAAATGGACTGCATTTATAAAGCGCTTTTCTAGTCTTTTGCGACCACACAGAGCGCTTCCCATTCGTGCAGAGGCAGATGCTGCCATACAAGGTGTGGAGGAGTGATAAACATTCAGCATCCTAAGGACACGTCGACATATTATCACAACCGCCACACACAATGAATGATTGAATGTTTTGTTGCTGTGTGTTTTTTTTTTTTTTTTAATGTAACCTTGCGAGTAGTATGCAGGAACCGTTTTTGTTTTTTTTGCGTAGTGCCTAAAATCTCTGTAAACGATTGCTTCTCGTGGCTTATTGCTTGATGCAACTGGAGATAATTGCTGCTATTGCTGGTAATAGGTCTGTCTTCTCACCTTGGTATTGGTAGAGGAAGTTTCCGGTTGTCCCCCACTCCCATTTCATAATCAATGGAAGGATTTGCGAAGTAAGCAGAGACACTGGGGAATAAACAAAGACGTGTTTACGTTGATTTCAAATACAATCAGACTGTTCATCTAAACTTTGACCAGCCAGACACTGACTTTGTGTTTTGAAAGCTCCATCCTCCAGATTCTGGCTCCAGGTCTTCACTTCCGTCAGCAGCTCCAGACTCCACTGCTGAGAAAGACTATTTCTTTCTTCCGAACTCTTTGACTCCAGCCACGCTGACTTATTATGAATTACCTTGTCTGGAAAAGATTAGAATCTCACAGACACTGTGGCATTTTCAATCAGACATTTGCTGCGTCATTATTTCATCACAGACAAAAAAACTTCCTGAAGCTGCAATCTTGTGAATTAGCTTGTATCTGCCAAAACAATTGTATTTAATGGCTCATTTTGAAAGCACATCGTGTGAGCAGAATCATCGTCATTACTGCCAATACCTTTGAGTATTTTCTGCAGCTTGTCCAGGTCCAACAGGGCAGTAGGATCCTTAATGGTGCTTCTGGTCAGGGCTACTAGTGTATTAAGGGCATTGTATACATGCAGGTACTCTTTAGCAGCACCATCTATCTGTCCAGGCACTGAAACACACATACACACACACACGGCAAAAGATCTATCCCTGCTGCTTCTAAAAATACATTTAGTATGTATGGCAATGTCCAACTGTAGCTACCATCCAGCCAGGGAGGGATGAACTCTCTGATCGCGTCCTCATGAGCCAACGCACAACCTAGAAAACCTGTACGGTTTCAACACACACACACACACACACACACACACACACACACATGCACACACATGCACACACACGGTTTGAAAGCGAGGATTAATATGCACGCAGGATCCACAGTCCACAGTGTCAATACCTGCCGATTTAATATGGGTATTCTGTGATGCAAAGGCATAAAGACAATGGCTGCGCCTTGAAAAGTCCCAAAAAAGTACTTTCTAAATCAGCGTCTTTCAACAAACTATTTTCTGCCACACTTTTGGTTATTTCACTGGCTTGAAGAGGTGATACACATACACAACATGTGGGCTGAGCTCATTGAAAAACTGGTGGTGGTATGTGCATCTGTGCACCAATCAGGATTTAGCAATACTTCATTCAAAATGTCAACAGTTAGTGGGGTTGTTTATCAATCAAATCTAAAGTAATGAGAGAGTTCGACCCTGAACAAATGGTACAAAAAGTCATTCTTGTTTCTACAGTGACCATTTAGCAGTTTCAAGGTTGTACTCTTTCTTTGAGGGTTAGAATTGAATATTTATTGGTAATAATTCTTAGTGCTGTACTCAATTTCCACAATGTTAGAATCAATCATTTCGATGCCTATAATTTAATAACCACTGAATTGGTAGGTACTTGATAATCCAATGTGTGTACAGTTATTGTGGGTGTTCAGGTGTTTAGTTCGTAGCTACACTATCTGCATACTGCTCTGTGAGAACACACCTTGAAGTTTGACCATGTCCATCTCTGGCTTCTCCTCCAGCAGCTCTCCTCTCTCGAACTTGCTGCCCAGGAGAGAAGTTTCAATGAAAAGACCCAACTCCGTGAAACCAACCTCGTGAGGGCTCAACTCAAACCATTTCCCTGAGAGACAGAAAATCTGTTTGCACTTGCAAGTCAAACACTCACTAAGGTGAGATGAGATGGATTCTTTGTCGGTGTTATGCAATCAAACAGAATAGGTCTGAGAGTAAACATGTCCACACTGCAATCAAAAAATAGATTGGAGGGCAAATCTTTTGATTTTGTTTTTTAAAAAAAAACATTTGTCATCATTTGTGAATAAAACTGTACTTTTTCGAATCAAAAAGTTTTGTTTGCAAGTTATGCTTGCGGTGTGCTGTACCACAAACTTGCTATCACTCGCCACGGTACAGTGATCTGAACGGAGATGATTTGTGAGTGGTGGCAGATTGGCAGTTTAAAAAAATCATAATTATTAACTTGTCGTCACACACAAACGCTCTCTCTCTCTCTGTCTCTCTCTCTCTGTCTCTGTCTCTCTGTCTCTGTCTCTCTGTCTCTGTCTCTCTCTGTCTCTCTCTCTCTCTCTTTTGGGACTGCAAACCTAGTTCAAATGCCAAAATTGTGAACTCTGAACTCTAACAAATTCATTTTAATCTGTGTGAAATGAACTTTGAGCAGCTCTTGTCAAGAGCTCTTGCACAACACTGCATGTAGATTGTGATATTGTTGTCAGTCTGTAGCTGCTAGCTAATAGCTCAATTAGCTATTTACCCGCTTATAATAGGGTAATGTTACTTGCCCAGGCTCCCTATCAGCCTGCATGACATTGTGCATGTAGCTACTTGCTGAGTTGTGTTCTTACAATCTTACGTTATGTTATATTTGTGATGTGCTGTATTGTTTTATCTGCCAGTTGCTGAGAATTAGCTCCACTTACTGCTTATTTCGATGAACAAACTCCTAATAATCGCATTATGGTAGTGGACGAAAACAATCATTCATTTGCAATTTCTGAAATAACTTTTGGGAATATGGCTTTATTCTTACTCAGCTTTATAGCCTAAGTATGGGGATGTGAAGTAACACTGTATTATTACAGTCATGTTGCTATTGAGACGGCAGCGCATTTAGATGCAGTGGCCGGGTGTTCTCATGAACTTCACTTCTTTTTGTTTCAATTGTTGTCTTTTTATAACTGGTGCACATATGGCATATGACAGAGATACATTCTTCTACACTGGAGAAGGAAGCCCGGGGATTGGATAAAGCGCAGCGGATCTTGAGATGATCACCTGCCACGACATCGTCTGTCCACCTAGCCAGACCAGCCGGACCAAACGCCACCCAGGGCGGAGTGACTGCCCCGGGAGGGGCAGCCAGCCTGCTTCTGGCTGATGTCCGGTCGTAGGAAAATAAGATGGATGAAATAAGACTATATTATGTCCCCAGAGAAGTCACTGTTGGTTTTGTTGATGCTGTTTACATTACTCCTGAAAAAAATAAAATGCAAAATGCATTAAAAAATGGACTTCTGTTTTTGTCCTGTTCTGTCATGTTTTTCTCGTGTAGCATAAATGAACAAGGCCACAACTGCATTGCGTAGTGCAACCCTGTGTTGCAAAGTGACAATAAATTGTCCTTGTATCCTTGTTGTTATTGTATCCCTAGCTAACATAAAGTCTTGTCATATATAAATGTGGTCATGGTGGGAAAATACAGGATGTTTTGTTAATGTTGTACAAGAGTGATGACTAACAATCTCTACCATAATTCATAGACTATTTTATGAGACTACATTAATTGGCTATCGTTCTCCTTTGACAAAGGTGGTGCCCTCCTTAAGGTGATTTAATGTAAATTAATTCATACTAATTAATATTCCTGAACAATAATAGTAATAATAATAATATTTTTTATTATTATTATTCCATCTGATAGCCATTTTAATACCTAGATAATTGCAGTGCAACGGTATTATCAACCCTTATAAATAATTTTATTTATATTAATAGTTTAATTGATATGAATTAATTTGGCTCAGGAGGAAGAGCTTGGCGTCCAATAATCGGAAGAGCAGTTAGTTAGTATCAGTATTTTTGTGCAACATACTAAACCCCAAATTGCTCCTGAAGCCACAGCCATCAGTGTGTGAGTGTGTGTGAATGAGCATTAGATTAGATGATGAGTTGTTTGGCACCTTGAATGGCCACCCTGCCATCAGTGTGTGAATGTGTGTGTGTGTGAATGAGTGAATGTTGGCTGTGTTAATAACCAGACTTGCTCATACCAATTCCTAACAACAGCCACAAATGTTTGATCCATGTCGTGCATAACTGGACTTTTAATTTAATACTGGGTCTTAGTGTTCCGGCTCACCCAGGCTTGTCTTGCGAGTGCAGCGGTGACATGCTCATTCAAACTGAGGAGGCAGTGAGAGACATCCTAAGTGTCTTGAAGGTTTCCAGTTTTTTATACCACGAAAACTGTATTAGTGTTAAAAGTTTCAGGCACTAGCATAAAATATGCCTATCAATCTCAAAGTCTCAGGCTGAAGTTTTGTCCAAATACGTCCCTGATTAAGACGTAAGTTATGTGTAAACGCACCCGTGCATTGATTTTCTTTCTTTTTCCGCTTACGCTCTAAGTCTTGTAAATCGACTTCAAAACTCCCTCTCTCGTTTACGAGACAGTCGATGTTGCCAAGCGGTCTCTCTGATCGAGACAATAGAGACGTGTCTTTCGGCAGCGTTCTCTCCCACCAGATTCAGTTCAACAGCAAGAAAACGTTTTGGATTTGCAGAGAAAACTTTTGAATTCGCAAACAAAACTTTTGGATTCGCAATAAAACATTTTGAATCACACATTTATTTCAGTGTCCATGGTTTTGCTCTCAAATCTATGTTTTGATTTGCAGTGTGGACAGATTTGCCCTCAAACCTATTCTGTTTGATTGCATAATGACACAGACGTTACCCCATGTGTGTGTACCTTCTATGGACCCATTGGAGAAGCAGTGCTTCTCTATGGCACTGTAGATGGGGTAAGGGTTGGTGGCATTTCTGCTGGCCTCATCTGAAAGACGCCGTAAGTCCATCTGATGAAACACAAGATGTTTCTCTGAAGGACTTCACATACATACAATCTTCATACCAGAGTGGGTTGTAGTTCAAATTGGACATATTACGTTTTTGCCCTGGTACCTGTTTCATGATCCCAGCAGCAGTCAAGACCCCCCAGATATCAGTGAGAGAGAAGTGCTCCTCCTCCGCCCTCTTACCCAACCAGTCCAAAGCCTCCTCCAACTTTACCCCGGAACCTGACAGCCTGGACACTGCTGTGTCCATGCTGACACTCCACTGTGGGTCACTATAGATGGAGGACATGGACCTATCAGAGGAGACAGGTACAGATAGGTCAGGATAAACTGTCATTGAGGGAAAACTGACATAACAAAGTTGTTCAAGCCAAATATTAAAGTAATAATACCCCCCTTTTATCAGTCCAATTTAAAGCCTCTGGCATAAACAGGGAAAGGCCAACCATTTTCACTACCTCATGGCTGTAAACTAGATTCACCAACATCTGGTTCAACCTGCTGTTAAATTACATTTGGCCGTCCTACAGTATCTACACTATAGGAACGAAGAGCAGCCATGTTTGCAATTATGTTTTAGCCACACTTGGCACGGCTCTAGGGGCAGCAGTTGGGCACCACTTTGGTCTAGACAGAAATACAGACAAACATTGGATTGATTGCCTTGCAAATTTTGATTGGTGCTAATTGGGGCGGCAGTACCTCAGTCCGTAGGGACTTCGCTTGGGAACCGGAGTGTTTAAAGTCCCCAAAAGGACTGGTACCTGGAGAGGTGCCAATTTGTCTCCTGGGCACTGCCGAGGTGCCCTTGAGCAAAGCACCGGACCCCCACGCTGTTCCCCATGTGCTGTATACAGTAGAAGCTGCCCACTGCTCCTAATACTAGGATGGGTTAAATGCAGAGTCTAAGTTTCACTCTGTGTGCTGTGCTGTGTACATGTGTGACAATGAAAAGTTGATTTCATTTGAATCCTCCATTTCCACATTTCCATTACCATTAGCAAATGTTAGCTTGCTAGCTAAATTTCAAAAGAAAATATCTGTTTTTATAGTCTTTAACAAACACAATTTCACAAAAGTCTAAGACAAACACGGTTAAACGCTGTGGGCTGGACAAAAATGCTAACATATTAAATATTGTTAATATTATGAACTTTGTTCAACAAGTGATAACAAGGGCTGAATAAAATGTTAATTTATCTTAGAATATGGATTTTTTTTTAGAAAGACTGATGGAAAAAATGCTGATGAGGGATTGTATTAGGTTACAGAAGCTATTGGAACTGAGGCCTCCAAACAGTGGTGATTGTGGCAGATCAGGACTCATTTGTGGTCCGATAAACAGTAAATACTTCAAATTCAGTGCCCCATATCGCTATTTTCCCAGTTACTGTAGCGGTCATATATTAGAGAGCCGTTTCCATGGGAGCGCTACGTACGAAAGTGTTTCATGCAAAGAGGGTTGGAGAAACGATAGACACAAACTCTGGGTTATGTTGTGAAAGTGTGATTATTGTTACCACGTTGATCCAGAGACTCCTCCCAGGTAGAGCACACTGTCCAACAGACCTTCCTTTTCCATCTGAGAGAGGGAACCCACCAGACCCACAGATGCCCTCTGACCCCCACCCGAGGCCAGCAGAGTGATGTGGGGAACCGAGTCCTTGTTGGAAACATGATGGAGAGATAGTAAATTTGATATCTGATTCGGAGCTAATTGCATTGAACAGTCAGCTATGAGAGAATGTCTTTATTAGGGGTTCTGGGTGCTGGAGATCTTTCGTTTTTATTCTCGTTATTAGGGTTCCAAGCAGCTGGAATCCTATTTCTTTCTTGTTCTAATTGTTTCTTTTTTTTCTTCGCTAAAAGTGTTTAGCAAAAGTCACCAAAAGGTAGGTAGGTTGCATATTCTATCCAATCTTCATGCACATAAAAGGGCACTCATTGAACCCAAGGTGGCACTGTAAGAATCAAGTTCACACTTCCACAACTATCTTTATCGTTATCATTTCATCTGCATCTTTGCTTCAATGGTTTACTTTCTCAAAATCTATTATTGACAACTCGTCCGACACTGTTTAGCCAATCGTCCCAAAACTTGGTCATGATCATCTCTGGACTTTGCTGATCGAAAGGGCTCAAAAATCAATCCGTTTTGAAATCATAATTTTTTTTTTTACTCGTGTCTTAAACAAAATCAAAATGGGCTCAAACGATTCTAACCACAATATACCATGTAGCCATAAACATGGCATATTCTCAAAGAGAAAATAAATGTATTTTTTTTATGAAGAAATAAACAAAGAAAAGAGACAGGAAGAAATTGTCTTTCCTAAAGTGTGAGAGGTTTCGTTCTTACTGCACTACAGTTGATTCCCAGGCTGCTGAGTGACTCCAGAATAACTTGTTTTCTCTTGTGAACATAGTCCTGTTCACCAGAACACAGTGACTGAGACTGACGGATGGGATTCTGGAAATTAAAACATGCCACAGGAATCCAAAAACAGTCACTTTAACTCACAGAACACAGTATTTATTTATTTTTTTTGTCAGTATACCCCTGTAGCATCTTATAGACAAAAAGTAAACATAGACATAGGTGGTATCAGGGTAGGGAAAGATCAAATATGTTGCAATTTCCTGGTAAAGGACTTGAATTAGACAGTTGATTATACACAGCATGCTATTAATATACAACCTGTAGCCTTTGCTTTGCATCTCTCACCTCAGAAGCGGTCGTGTTCCCCTTTTCCATGTTGTCTTCTGCTTTTGCCAGCGCTACTGAAATCACAAGCCAGAAGCTAATCGCTGAGACTGAAAAACTTGTGTTTCCAGTCTGCATGTTTGGGCCATGGAAATAACCCTCAGTGTAAAATGAGATGCTAGATAAACACTGCCTCCTTCTGACTTCTCTGTAATTAGATTGTTCTGTTTTTTTAAGAAGCTTCTTGCTTTTAAGGAGCTGCTCAGAGTTTAGTCACTTGTGTGCAGACAGGCGTGCACAGACACGATCGGGCCAGGGTGAAAGCAGAAAAAAATCAAGAAAGTAGTCAAATATTCCCTCACTCACACACAAATGCATGAAAGCGTGTCGATTTCTACCATGTGTTGGCTTTTGAGGGAAGGACTTCTCAATATGTACCAGATGTCAAATTCAAACCAGGCTGAAAATCAAGGACACACACATTCTTTCTCTTTCTTCTCACAATGCTAGTATCTCTACAGGGTGTTGGGGGGCTCCCACAGCCTTGTGTTGGGAACATTTAAAAAACAAAATGTATTAAGTAAGTTTTGAAAATTGAGGTAATTTCTGAAAAGTGAAATCCTTTTTAGAAAATTAATACATTTTGGGGAAATGAAATAGATTTCGGAAATAAATAAAATTTCGGAAAATGAAGACATTGTTTGAAGTCATTTTTTAAAAGGGAGGTCATTTTTTCAAAAATAAGTGCCTTTTGAAATGTGATGAGATTTTTCCAAAGTTAAGTCTTTTTTTCGAAAGAGAGGTCATTTTTCTAAATTAATTAATTAATTCATTCATTCATTCATTCATTAATAATTAATAATTAATAATTAATTAATAATAATTTTTAATTAGCTGGTATTTCAGAAATTGGGTATTGTGAGAATAATCAATATGTAAACTGTTACAATGAGCCTTATTATGTCCTTGTTAAGATGTGATATGTAAGATGTTATTGAATTAAGTAACTAGTAATGGCCAACCTACTGTGAAATAAGAAGCAATATTTGTAAACTGTGAAGCGGAAGACTACACCACCTAAAAGGGTGACAGAAGATCTGATTGGAGCAGAGAAGCGCTGAGAGGCATGGACACGCCTAAGTGCCAACAAGGGGCCAATAGGACCTGGCCCCAGCCAACCAATGGGAGAAGACTATACCTGAAAGGCGGCGGGTATAAAATATGTTGTAAACAAGAGATCGTGGCCGTTCTGTGGATCTGTGAGACAGAGTAACTACTTAAATGTGGTCTGTGGACAGTGAAATGGGTCCTCAGCTGAGTACTTTTGTAATGCATACCATATCATCATCGAATAAATACAGTTAATATGAAGAGAAGTTTTCTGAAATTGATTTCTATGCGTCTCTATTTCTAAATAAAAGAACACGACAGTATTGAAGTATTTTTTGAAAAGTGGGGTCATTAAAAAAAAAAAAGAAAGTGAAGTAGTTTTTGAAAATGAGGTCATTTTTGAAAAGTAAAGTTATTTTACGAAAAATGTAGTAATTTTTTGAAAAGTAACTAAAGGCTCACTCCACTGATCAGTTTACTCATCATGGTGTGTACCACTCCGCCTGTGAGAACATAATGTCTCCTCTGACTCTGCAGGGATCTTTCAAAGTAAAAAGAAATAATAACCCAGATGATGTGATCAGAGTGATCTTGGCTTGAGCCTCTACCTTTATAACTGAAAGCCTTACAAACTGGGGTTGGGCAGTTTGAAATACATGAACATTTGCCAGACAGGCAGAGCAATGAAAAATGCTGTTGAGAAGTGTGGCAGCCAATGTTTCTGGACCTTGATCCATACTAGGGAATAAAATTCAGGATTTTCTCAACCTCTGCTGCACGAATGTCAAACATTCTTTTTTTTTTTTTTTTAGCTTTCCATTGCAGGCCTCCAACTTTATAGAAGTACAATGCTAGATCACTAGAATACACCTTTAAGTCAGAGCTGATCACTTGTGTTTCTTCCTCTGACTGCATAGCAAAGTCAGTATCAAAGTTAATCAGGCGATTAGCTTAGCTTAGCATGAACAGGGGGAAACTGGCTCTGTCTAAAGGTAACATAATCCACCTACCAGTACGTAAAAACTCACAAAGTCCTGGCGTCTAGTCGACACTGTGAGGTTCCTGTGACCACCAGAGGCTCTTGAAAGTGGACAGAAGGGACATTTCTACGATGTGTGTACTGTACATGTCTGAAAAACCTTAACTTGTCTCATAATGGGCAAAAAGGAGCCACATTTGTGTGTGTATGTGTGTGTGTGTGTGTGTGTGTGTGTGTGTGTGTGTGAACATTAGCTACTGATGAGAAGAACTTACCGGATGAAGCCCACGTTTGGGCCAAAGAAAATTAAGGACTTCTCTTCTAAACACCGTAACTTCAGTACAGTTGTGAAACTAGTCTTGGCAGGTTCAAAAATAACTCACTGGAGATCAGAGTCCGATGCAAAAAGAGTTAAACCCTGGAACACCGCCCGCACCAGTCTGACAAGTTGGCAGCGAAACATTTGATTTATGCTTCCTCATTGGTGGAAATAGAGAAAAGGCCTATACTTCTCTTCCCATTTACCTTACATAACACTCTTGTGCAATTGTATTATAATGTTGCCACGTGCATCACATGCAGGATGATCTCACAATGTAAATGTATGCATCAGTTCCACAGCAGATCAACAGTTTCTGTTACATGTCTTCTGAAGCTAACAGAGGTGATGAGAACAAACACAGAGGTTCCCACTTTGTATCTGAGCTCGACAAGCTGCAGGAAACACCATTAGCAACGATGGTGATCCTCTGAAGCCTCACATCAAACCTTAGAGCACAATGTTCACTCAACAATCATTTATTATTTTCTAGAAACTATTAACTTAAAGCCTGGGGCGTCTTATGGAAGAAAAAAAAGAGTCCAGAACAACAAAAGCAGATCCTGAGCAGTGGTGTCAGAAAATGTTGGCACACTTACAGACTTGGAGCCAGAGTCTGGATGAAGGACCAATCACAGAGAATGTTCAGTGCTAGAGTCATAATGTACTTTTACCAATATTTGACTATGTTCCACCATATTTTGGCCCAGAAAATGCTTTAACTAAATGGGGGACTGTGCCACCAACAAACTTAAAGTTGCACTGATTGACTTTCTTTTCGGCCAGTGCAACACAGCTGCAACACTGTATTATATTATCACCTTATAAAGTTGTTCTGGGCAACAGTTGCCTGTTTATACATCCAGCTGACACGGAGCAACTTCGTCATTCATTCATTTGGAGTCATGTCTCCGTCAACCTGGCGAACGTAAGTTCAACATTAGTCTTCTTTTAGCTCTGTTTTGGTCTCCACCACCTCCTGAGAGAAATATCTGCTCTTCAGCCGCTGAATGCTCCACTGTGTTTGCCAGCCAGGCTTTTTTAATTTCTTATTTTATTGAGTGATCAAGTGATTACAGGACAAGGGGAGACGAGTACAGGGACATTTAAACAGACAAAAGAGAATATACAAAGTAAGATGAAGACAAATGACAAAATACGAAAGGGACCCAAGAACTGAGGAACACAACATGGGTGTGTCCAAATACAGTACTCGAGTAGACGATTGAAGTACTTGTACTTTACTTGAGTATTGCCATTATCTGGTACTTTATACTTCTTTTCTACTACATCTCAGATGAAAATATTGTACTATTTACTGCCCTGCATTTATCTGACAGCTTTAGTTACTTTACAGATTCAGAATGATAGGAAATATAATCTACAAACAACTTAACATGTATTGTTATAGGTTCAACTTTATTGGTCCCTTGGTGAAATTCACAAACTACCCAACAGTATACAGTCTACATTTTAAAAGCTCTTCTTTTCACTTTTACTTTCTATACTTAGAGTATATTTTGATGCTAATACTTTTATACTTTTACTTGAGTAAGATTTTTAATGCAGGGCTTTTATTTGTAATGGAGTATTTCTACAATGTGGTATTACTAAGTTTAATGAAGTAAAAGATCTGAGCACTTCGTCCACTGCTGATAATTCTTAGAAAGTGAGAAAATCAGCAGCTTCACGGTATAGAACTGAGCAGAACTGCAGAGTTGGAGATACTGTGTCACTATGAGGGACCACTTTCACATTACACATCGTCATTGTGAATAGTTCACAGCCATGCTAGCAGCACTGTGAGGCTGTGCTTTGAGCTCGATGGTATCGTCAGCATGATCACACTCACAGTGCTAACATACTGATGTTTATGCTATGTTCGATACTTAGCTTAATGTGTTACCATGTTAACATTAGCCAATTAGCACTAAACACAAAGTGCAGCCAAGGTGTTGGACAAATTCAAAATTTGATCTGATGATGGCAGCAGATGAGAAGTCAGAGGATGGCCAAGGTTGCATCCTGAGGGGACTTGAATGTGTGTAGCAAAATGAAAGGCAGGAAGATTCATCCTCAAACATTTTCAGTTTGCAAAATGATCGATTATTCCTACATTGTATTGGGTTTACTGTTACAAAGCATTGGTCAACAAAGGCCTCTGGCTTCTTAAACAATAAGCTTTTAATCCTAACCATGATTCAAGCACGACAATACTTTCTACTGGATATCAGCACTTACAGGAGTTTTTTACTTTAATGTACTATAACCATAGGGTTCATAACATCCTCAAAACACACGTAAGGTCACTGTGGTATTCTAACTGAACGAAAGCTGCACTCAATAGTTTTCTTTTAGCTCATTGTTTTGGTTTTCTGGCCTGCGAACTCAGCTCTCATCAACCTTGTTTTCAGCAGAAGCCAGATGTTTTCTGTGAAAAGCTCTGGACACAACCTGCTCAGCAGACACAGACACAGAGACTCGCTGGTCAACTTAGGGGAGAATTAGCAGCTAAAGAGGCAGATATCTCCCTTAGGAGGTGATGGAGACCAAAACAAAGCGAAAGTGAGAGTAAATGTTGGGTTTACATTCATCCCATGTACACAGGCATGACTCCAAACAAATGCTAATGTTGCTCTGTAACTGCTGCATTAACAGGCAGATGTTGATTTTACTGCCTGTTTTGCGCCCCCAAGTGGCAAAACATATATTTTCATCATGTACAGTAACTCGCTTTATTTGGGTGTACTCTGTGTTCACAGTCTCTGGGTTGATCCAAAAACTCCTCTCTCTGATTGGGTAATGGGAATAGGGAACAACTGAAAACTTCCTCTACCAGTACCCAGGTGATTCTCTCACTAATACCTGTACATTAATAACAGAAGGTCTGTTAGCCGATGCTCACAACACGAACCACTGATGTCAAATATGTTCCTGCTCGTCAATGGTTCTATTCAGGTCCAGATGCGAAGGAGGTCAAAGTAAAGATGGAGGAGTTCTCCACCTTCCAGTATCTCTTTACCCAGGAGAAGATCGAGTTCGTGTTGGAGACAGCTACCAACATAAAGAACAACAAGGAACCTCTGCTGAAGGAGATTAACAAGGCCGCTCTGCGCCGACACGACAAGAGGTAGTGGTAGGTGTGAGTATGTGGGAGGGTTACAGTCCAAGAGAACAGATGGACCTAAAATGTAATAAACTAACCTTCTTCTTCTTCTTCTTCTTCTTCTTCTTCTTCTTCATCTTCTTTTTCTTCTTCTTCTACTTCTTCTTCTTCTCCTTCTACTTCTTCTTCTTCTCCTTCTTCTTCTTCTTCTTCTTCTTCTTCTACTTCTTCT
>CALSCE010010635.1:11615352-11631003 GCA_943593645.1 Bovichtus variegatus | reverse complement strand
TATATATATATATATATATATATATATATATATATATATATATATATGATTGAGTCATGCCTCTTTTATACGTCACACATAAGTCATACAATATCACCTTTGTTGCATTTTTGAACAAGGCTCAAAGGTTTCCACAGTCTCCTCTCTGCTGTGAACAGGAACTGCTAAATGATGGTTTCTATCAGATAACACGGAACGGATCGATTCTTAATTCACTGGATCGAGGCTATGCAAGCCAGTACCTGCTGCTGTGGTGTGAACAGCCATGACATGATTGATAACAGCGCAGTTATAGCACCGTTAAGGACACATGTGAGTTAGCGTCTGGTGATGCTGGCTACTTTGAGTAAATGACAACGACACAGTAATGTTACAGAATATACATGAGAACAGCTCTCGTATCATGTTGCGCTTCGAAAAACATCATATTACCAGTGAACTGGGCAGTAGGAGAGATAGACTCGTGTTTACTTTCACACAGCTAGTGGTGTCCTTGTCTCTTTAGCGGTATACTAACCTTAAACTAACGTGACACTAGCTAACGTTAGCTGACTCAGTTTCTCACCCGCTTTACTCTTTCTCAGTCTGTCCCATCTGCTGGTTGGGACCGGAGCTGCTGCCGCTTCTGCCGCCGTGCACAACGTCCTACTCACTACACGCCACGAAGACATTTCAGCTGATTTTATTCACTGGTGGGTTCGGTCACCTTCACGTAGAGCAAACATGCTGCTTGTCAAGAAGACAGCTCAGCTCAGCTCAGCCGGAGCCAAAATGGCACCCACGAGGTGAATCGTTTTTAATCTTCCGACAGAAAGCTGTACCTCGCAAACGTTCCGCTTGCTGTCACGTGTTAACAGACAACGTTAGTGCACAAGTAACACATTTATGAAAATATGTATTTTATCAATTGCACATGCATCCAGTGTGTCGCATAACTGTGGATTACACAGTATGCTGTACTGAAATAAACAAATCTCCTTTTACAAAGAAGAAGAAAAAGGTTCACGTGACAGCTTTGTTTACGTGGTGACGTGTACCGGAAGACACGCTATCAGACTGGCTGCCAGCTGTGTCGCTAGATAGACAGGCGCTAGAAGTCTATGACTATTTTCTATCTGTTATTTAAACCTACAGGGACCGGGGTATCATATATTTACGTTAGCCACTTTAACATCTTCAAACAATTGAGAGATATGAGTGTTGTGTAAATGTGGCCGAACGTTAGTCCGTATCAGCTGTCACACAGGGACATCCTGCTGCTGCTGCGCCGCTCAGGTGGGTTTTAATCTGGACACAGTACAGAAGCTACGGAACACTTGTAACTTGTCTTGATGACTTTTGACATTATTACGGAACATTTAACTGTATACTTTAAATAACTTGATAGGTGAGCTTGCTGATGGCCTAATGGACAGATGCTTGATGGCTAATAATAATAATACTTATGATTAACAGCTTGCAGGTATGTGAACATGTCTTACCTCAGCCTTCTTCTCATAGGTCTCGCATGAGGTTGCTGTTTGATCACTGAAGCCATGGCCAGTCCTAATGATCTACAATTCCAAGGTAAAGACTGTGTCATTTAAACGAATCTCATTGCTGCAGTCTTCGTTTGTTTTTCTAATTTTTACATATCTGTCTGGCTTTGCTTTTTATATTCCCTTCTCAAATCCTATCAGTTATTCCTAGACTGATGGATGCATGGTGACGCTGCACCGGGCAGGCTTTTCAAGCTAAACTCTGGCTCTCAAAATTTGTAGGAATGTTTGGGGCCTATTTTGTTGGACAAAGTGTAAAAATATGTACATCAAATAAGTCAAATCAAAATAGAGCTTGTACCAAATGCACAAGGATCGTGGACAGTGTGTCATGTGACTGAATGGAAATGACGCTAGATAATTACAATGGATGTGTATGATGATAAAGGGGTACATGGGGAATAACAGATCGTGACAAGAAAAATCTTTCAGATTAAATAATGAAAGTCATTTTTGTTCCATAAGAGTTGTATTTGTCCCGGTGTAAAACTGTAGTACAGTGTCAGAACAGCTCGCTAAATTGCAGAGTCCAATCACTAACAGATTAACAATAATGGGCTGTGTTTTGCTGACGCAGACTTCAGTGAAGGGGGTCTTGCTCCTCTAAACAGTAAGTGACGAATTGAGACATCTTTCATGATGGCAGACCAGATCAATGTCCAGGTTACGTGAGTAGTAAGGAGACATGAAATAAGGCACCTCAGGTCTGCAGGAGGTTTATTGTAAACCTCAGTTACAATGACCTCCAGTGGCACGTTCAAAAACACTAATATTTATTTGATGAGTTGCTGAAGACCTCTTTTTTTTTGTAATCCAAGAAATAACCAATAAAACAGATTTGTGCTTATTGGTTGTATTTTAGATGGGATTAGTAATGTGTACACCCTCACTACTATTACTAACGACCTGTGTTTCTGGACGCATGTCTGTAGAGTTTGATGAAGCCGCAGAGCTGTTGTCCGCAGACCCGGGGGCCTCCACACTTAGTATGTCTGCCTCAAACACCTGCACTACAGCAGCAGGAGGTGGAGGAGGAGGAGGGGAGGATGTGAAGCTGGACCTCTCAGATGAGGAGGGTGAGGAGGAGAGTTCAGAGGTGCGTGAAGTTTCCGTGGTGACTAATGACGCCATGACACAGGTTCTTACAGAGTTTTGATGTTTTGTGTGTGTGTGCGCTTCTAGTTGTTAGGTGGACAGAAACCAACTGGTGGCTTCTGGACATTTGAGTACTATCAGTCTTTCTTCAATGTGGACACAGTGCAGGTATGAGCCCCACCCCGCTACAAATACACTCTTTATACAGCTGCACTTGTTGCTGAACAAAGTGATCTTTTTTTTTTAATGATAAACCAAGCACAAAGAAATACATGACGTACATTCATGACGATTACTTGAAGTTTGTTCTTTTGCTTGACACCCTGTGATGTGATGCAGGTACTGGACAGAGTTAAGGGGTCAGTGATGCCGTTACCTGGAAGAAACTTTATAAAACACCACCTTAGGAGTAACCCAGATCTATATGGTAATGTATTATGTTAAACATTCTCTTCTATGATTCTTCATGTTGTCTGGATTTAAAGACCCTGTTTTTAGATGTGTTATGTGATTTTAAAGCTAGATTTACAGTTGTGTGTTAAGGTCATGTGGCATATGTAGCTAAGTTGTGGGCTACGCTGTAGTTGGCAGTGATGGTGTGACGATTTTCAATTTAAAACAAAAATCGATCGACAATGACAATGGAGACACGGCGTGTGTGTGATTGGTCAGCGTCTTGTGTTTTCATTTCACAAGTTTCTGATGCCACTTTGGATTGTTTGAGAATTCCTGGGAAATAACGTGATGTAAATGTGAGGTGTTCTCTCCTAAACATGCTTGTGGGAATCAAAAGGCAGAAAAAACATTCTCTAAACATTGTGTCTTACCTCTTTAAAGGGCCAGTTTAGGACTGATTTAGGCTGGAGTAAGATTTTTGGATTAGAGTTACGTTGTTACAGTTACAGTAGGCATTAGGAAGGTAGCAGTCACTGAGTGTGTTTGTGTGTGTGTAGGTCCATTCTGGATCTGTGTGACACTGGTGTTCTCAGTAGCGATCAGTGGAAACCTGTCCACCTTCATCAGCGAGATGGGAAACGTTTCCTACCACTACAGACCACAGTTCCACAGAGGTCAGTCCTCCACACTTTCATTAACCTCAATAGTTTCTCTCCGTTCTACCGAGTCATGCTGAGTCTGCAGTCTTTGTCCTGCTTTCTACTAACAGTGACGATAGCTGCAGTAGTGATCTTCATGTATGCCTGGTTGGTGCCCGTTGGTTTATGGGGTTTCCTGACCTGGCGGCAAGGGGCTGAGAGGCAGATCGGAGGCTATTCCTTCCTGGAGACTGTGTGTGTCTACGGCTACTCCCTCTTCATCTACATCCCCACCTCGGTGAGTCCATTACACCCCTGAGTTCCACTCGTGGATGTCAGGGTCACAATAGGCTGTCTTTACACAGACTAACTATTTTAATATAGAGCACCATGTGTATCGGCTAGGGATAACGGCTAGTCATCCGCCTTAACGATCAACAATCGATTAATCATTTATAAATGATGTTTGAACCACTGACGTACTTATGTTCGCCGCATCATCAGAGTAGGCTACGTTAGGAGTTAAGAGAAGAGATCAAGTAAACACCAACTTACTTGAGTGATAAACTAAATACTACACAATAATGACAAAAAGTACAACACACGGCGAACAGCTTCATCAGAGGACATAAATTAGACTTATCGAACAATAATTAACATTCAATCAAAATTGCTGTAGCCTTCAACAGTAAATAAGCACAGGTGTAGCGTTACCGGAGCCACACCTTTTTTTTTTTTTTTCTCCATGGAAAATAGAATATGCGCAGTTTGCATAATCCGGTTGAAATTCCTGAACATTTTTTAAGCCTTGAATGATCCAATCATCACTAAAGCGCATGTTACGTAAGAGAGCCAATATGGTGAAGGTGAATGTGGATCAGCAGGTGTGGAGATCATTAGAACGCTCTGAAGCAGTCAAAGGGGACAACCACAGCGCAGCAAACGGAAAGCTCTCATGTCTGATTGCTCAGCGTCACAACATGAACACACACCTCCACAGAGACGGCTGGAGGAGGACTTTCCGTCTGGTACTTACTATTATACCGATGGAAATAAGAAATAAAGAAATTGATTTGGTAAAACCGTTCATATGATTATATCGGTTTATATGATCATTCGAGTGTCTCTCACCTCGTACGTGGTCACATAGTTTAGTTGTTAATGTTACTCCACAGCATCTGCACTGCAATGTGTTTAAAGGATATAGAACAGGCTTTTGCTAAAAGGGAAAGTTGGAAAAAAGGCTAGGAGGCGCCTAACCAGACGTACTCTTTCATAAAAAAATTTAAAAAAGCAGAATATGGAGTTATAAACAGGCAGGCTGGTGTGTGTCGAGGTCTGTGTCGTTGTACTGTAGCAGCCTTCTGGCACCGTCTAACTCCCTGCTAATCTAAAAAAGAAAATTTAAAAAAGGGTGTCGTCAGTGAAATTGAGCGGCCGTATGACGCAGCAGAGCAGACAGCAGACACCACCCACCTGTCACTCCAAGTGGCCGCGCTCCTAATAATGCCAGTAATTAAACAAATAGCACTACACCCCTTTTTAAATATCCCTTTATTAAATCATTGTAAAAACAAATTATCCCAATATCCCCACAACGGATAGACCATAAGATAAGACCAGTCCAACTGGTTTTCTATAAAGAATCTGCATGATGGAGTGATGTGTTGTTCCCTGTAGTTAACGTCGCTAACAGCTGCATTTACTGCTCACAGTCCATCAGTGTTGTAATCTCAGTGCTGCTGTCTCAGCTCTCAGCCTACGTTAACCGAGCAGCTGCTTCTGGCAAACGTGCTAGTTTAGCGTTAGCATGAGCAGATGGCTAAACTGCACAGCCATCAAACAACAACTTTATGCCTCAGAGTTCATCAACAGGGCTACTTCAGGCTGCCACCTTTTTCTTCCTCGGAGGGCAGGGACATGCGTTTTGTTTTAGGGTAAATATTAGACAAGGATCAAATAAATCTTTTCTAAATGATCCCAACACCAGGTAAAGATAGATAGATGTGCATGTGTCCTGTCCTTCTCTTTCACAGTGGACGAAAGAACATGCTCACTACTCATTCAGTCCATCTGCCGTCGTATCTCTGTCCATGGTGGTCCATCTGCTGATGATGGAAGGAGGGGAAGAAGCCCTTTAAGTGCTCAGAGACATTTCAATTTGAACATTTACAATTCCATGGTGACTGGGAGAAACTCCACCTACAGATCATGTGATGGGATTGAAAGTCCCAGAACAGCTACTAAGGCAATGAGCTGCTTTTTATATTGCGCTTTTCTAGTCTGCGATCACTCAAAGTAATGCGTCAGCATTCACACACACACACACTACCATACAAGGAGCCACATGCTCATCAGTGATAAACATATGATAAACACACCATCGGGAGAAATTTGGGGTTCAGTACCACTTTGACATGTTGACCGCATGGGGCTCGAACCACCGACCCTCTGATTGGTGGACGTCCACTCTACCTCCCAACCTCGTAGAGATGGATTGCGACTGCCTCCTGATTTAAGAGCAGAGGTTTCATCTTCCTTCACACAAGCTCAACTCGAGCTGTACTCGGTAACTCAGTGATCGGACGCCATCTTTGAGTCCAGTGTCCATTTCTTATAATACATCCATGAGAAAAACCCATGTCACCATGGTTACCAAGGGATTTTACATAGGCCTTATAGAGGCCGGGTGTGGTTCTCTCTGAGGGAAATGAAGCAACATGTGGTGCTGTCTCCTCCAGGTTTTGTGGATCATTCCATTTGAGTGGTTGCGCTGGACACTTATCCTGATTGCCATGGTGATCTCTGGCTCCGTCCTGGTCCTTACCTTCTGGCCGGTTGTCTGTGACGACACCAAGGTGATGGCAGTGGCTACAGTTGTGACCATAGTGGTTTTGCACACGCTGCTGGCTATTGGCTGTAAGGTGAGTGAGATTCGTGGATGCACCTCGTATCAGTTGTACACATTTAACCTGGACGGAATAATAAAATAAAAAAAATCTCTTTTCTTTCAGATGTACTTCTTTCAGACAGCAATCCATGTACCTACAGCAGCCCCTACTACCCCCCCCATCCCCATAACACTGTCAACCAAACCCGACTGACCAATAAGAAGGCGTAGGAGTGCTGGCAGGGGGAGAGGAAATGAAGGATGTCTCCGTCGAGTTTTGGAATCACATGCAGATATTAAAAGCATGTATAGACAGGCGGGGTGAGGCAAACTTGATTATTGCCGTTGTGTGATCTGTTCAACGGTTGCGTGATGAAGCGCTGGGATGGGTGTGTGTGTGTGTGTGTGGGGTTGTTTGTCTAATTTATCCTAAGGTGGTTCTACGGGGACTGAAGTAGCACTTGTTCCCTGCAATAATTGTACATTTCTACCGTGATGTTTCAGGATGTGGTGCATCTCATTAGTCTAGCACGGCTTCCTTAACACTGTAATAGAAGGGTTTCAATCAAATACAATCATAAAACCACGCTGCTCGCAATCATTACTCTTCATGAGCTTTGAGACAGACAACAACGCTTAGAGGAATGAGTTCCACCCAGCTGCGGCATCACATCAGTACTTGGAGAAATTCATTGTTGGTTTGCATCAAAAGGTGTTCATCCAAGAAAGTGAGGACAAAACTAAATTGGCAAAAAAATTGTCTGCCATTCTCCAAAGCTGTTGAAACTACCATTTGAGGACCGTAAACCTGCCGCCATGATTGTTGGATCATTTGATGAAGCGGATGATTATTATTTTATTATAGAATTGTTTAATTTATAAAAGATCAGAAAAAAACCAAAAGATATTTAATTTACAATTGTATAAATCAGAGAAAAACATGAAAACAACATTTTGACTTGGCATAAAAGGAAAACACAGGTGTTACTGATGACATTAATGATTACAATCATTTTGTGCTTTTTGCTTTCTTCACTTCACGTTACTACCGTAACCAGAGGCAATGTCATTTTGAGTTGTAGGCATCAGAACTTTCTGGCAGTATTGATATCTCTCTTTGTTGAGAAGATCTACAGAAGTGTCAACAACAAAATGGCTGCAAAGCGACCATCACTAGCAGTGACCTCTAATCGATTCAACCAATATTAAACGAGCAAACGGCTCAAAATATAGAATAATAATAATCATTTAGGGTAATTAAATGACATGCCTGAACACTAAGCCTTTTTTGCTCTTCCCATTGTGCCAACATTGCACGAGTTCAGCATTTTTCCTCATGTGACAAGTCAAAATGTATTCCATGAAAAAGGACAATTGCCGTGAACTGTGTTGCAGAAAGTGTAACAAGTCCCCTGAACTCTCGTCAAGAGCCCTCACTTAAAATACTTTGGTTTCTGGCCAAATACATGCTAATCCAATGACATTCTCATGAGCTTCAGCTGTGTTCGACGCTAATTAACAAATGTTAGCATGCGAAAATAATAAATGACTTGTCGATTTAATATTTTCTGTCTCCTAATCAAATACTTAAAGGAAGGAAGCCATTCCAGACAGCAGTGCAGGGTTATGAATGTGTTTCAATGAAGTAAGACTCCTGCTGATGCACCACTTCTGTGAGGAAGCCTCACTTACAAAATGACTCCAGTTCATTTAGGATTTATTGTAAATTGAGGAATGTGTTTATGTTTGCAGAAGTATTTATTCCCTACTGTGATGCTGTTTATGGATTTTTGTTTGTTAATAAACTTAGTGCTTCATCAAGTGTTTGATCAATTATTGAATAACTAGTCACAGTTATCCATAACATCGCATGCCACAGATCCATGGTATTTCCACTTTAATCAGATTACCTACAGCCAAAAAGTAAAAGTCCAGCTGTACACGAATAAATTGAGTGTTTCAGAAGCCATGATGCAAATAAATGTTCATCTTATTTGTGGTTGTGTTTTTTTAACAAATTATTTTAATGGAAGGAGAGAGAGAGAGAGAGAGAGATGCGTTTCCCCCTGCTGATTTTAATGATTATTGGGAATGCTCTGATTAACAAATGTGAATATTATGAATAAAGCACAGAAATGTCTTGAGGGTGCTGTGGCTACTAGTGGTAGCTACAGTGAGTCGTATGCACATTGGTAAGGTAACGGTGAATAAAGTTTAAAAAGTGCTGAAGTAATGTTTTGACGTCTTTTTCCCAGCGGACCAGGAAACAAATAGTCTTAAGGCTCGTACACACTGCTGTTCTGATCGTACTACAATTAAGGTTATTTGTCGGTGTTCTGGCGTTCCATGCATGCGCATTTCCCGTTCTGCACTCCATTCCAGTTGGTGACGGTGTTGTTACGTTGTTTCCCAGTAGTTTGATGCCCTTTTGGCTGTGGTTCAATGTGTAAGATATGCCAACATTTTCATTAAAAAATAAATAAATAAAATGACTTTCATCATCAACAGAATGTGAAGAGGTAACTGTCACATGAAGCCATGGGGCCCAACAATACTTTTCCCCATTGACTTACATTGGGGAAGAGACGTCTGTAAATCAGTGTATCATTATTTTATTTTTTTTAAGTTAATCAAATTCCCAGTACAATTAGCCCTTGAATCATTAGGTCCTAGAGGTTGTAGAATGCGCCGAATCTAAAGTTATTTTCCCGCCTCCAGCTGGGAGAGGAAAACAGCGCATGCTCTGTGGGACCTATGGATGCGAAAGAACGCCGCAAGATCCGGGTAATTTTATACTCAAATGTCAAGCCATTTTGGCTTGATGCGGTCAGAATGAACGGGGCCCCGCCTCCAACAACGCTGTATCCAGTTGTTTTTAAAACACCCACGCCTGACCCGGGCAGACTCAGGGCTTGTCAGCATTACATCCAGGATCCCTGCACGTTATGATAGTTTGTTTTAATTAAACCCAAAGAGGCAGAAACGAGAAAACGACTCGCACCCCCGCCTCGTTCTCCCCGTCATGCCTTGCCGGGAGTACGGCCTTCCGTTAGCATTTAGCTGTAGAAAACAAGACACAATATAAAGAAAACATTAGAATACTGTAAAACTTAGACAATACATATGACAAACTACTACAACCACAAATATGTTAACATACCAGTGCTAGCTTTCCTGGTGGTTAATGAACTTAGATTGTATGGACCCAGTATTAGAGGTGAAATACTTCCTCCTATTTCTCTGGAGCAGGTGGCTCTGAAACTACACATGGAAGCTTTAAAGACAAATGATATACATGTGGGACAAAGGCCTTAATGGTGACTCTCCTCACGTACCCTCTCTTCTAAACAATCATTTATTCTCTTTACTTCTTCTCGGCACCAGCTAGAGGCGCATATGCCAATAAGTGCACAGGCGTGCGTGACGGCGCACGTGCGGACACTTCCGGTCACAAATGTTGGGCTGCACGCGGACGGTCCAAAGCGGAAAGTATGAATTGACCTTTACAACAGCCACTGGTCTGCAGTGTTGCTCACATCCTGCACACACACACATGGCGTTTTTAAATAGCAAACAATAGCGATCACATTTTTATTCTTTCATTTAACCCAGATGTGCCTTGTAATTGAGGAAGTGCAGCCGTCCACGTGTTAGGGTGCCGATGAAAGGATCCGTCTGCGTTCACTGCCTCCGGCGAACAGCTGGTCAGCCCGCCTACACCGAGCGGGACGATCCGCAGTGAAAAACTAATTCTGCGCGGCGAGGCGAGCGGCTTTAGACCCAAAATCGTACATTTCGGTACCATCTGGGTGGGCACATTCCTGTTGTGATTTTTTTTATTCCTATACATTTGATATAATAGCACTTGCTGACCGGCAGTTTATTAGTGGTTATCACTTAAAGCAAAGGACTGCTGTCATTCAAAACTGGGAAAGTGCCTCCCCTTGAAGTCATCTGTCGTTCATTACATCCTCTTGTGCCTTGGAGGAGAAACTCCAGCTCCACTATGCTACCTGAGGCCACACTGGGCACTCCATCCAAGAGGCAGAACGTCCCAGCTGGCTGGGCTGAGTCCAGCAGATGCACAGCAGAGGACATGTGGCTGCGTGTTGGATTCCCATTCTGCCACATTCTACATTCTATTTAGTTTACATCTTTCAGGTCGTGCTGTGGCTCTCTAATCGCATGGATTGTGATCTAATGTGCTTCATCACTCATGTTCCCCTCAGGATGAATTGTAATATCTCTGCTGATCCTGACTTTTCCTCTGAGGCCATCATCAGGTCAAACATTTTAATGTGTCCAATACTTAGAATACCTGCAGAACTCACGACATTCCCATCAGCTGTACTTTGCGTTTATTGATCATTAGCTTTTAGCTCAAAGCACTGCTGTGTCTAAGTACAGCCTCAGTAAGTGCAGCTGCTCGCATGGCTGTAGACTCCAGTCTGTGGTCCTGCTGCTTACTGTTGTTTGATGGAGTCGGTCAGTTGTGATCCACAGCACGGTAGGAGCAGAGCAGGGATCTACAGCACGACGTCACTTCCATGGCACACGGAGAAGTGAAAAGTGTGAAGGTCAAAACTCCAGTCACACCTCTGTACAGATCGACTTTCACCGACGTGTTCATGCTTTATGTTGTTCTGTATACTAGACTTTAAAAAGGTTTTGACCACACTGCCAGCACCCCCTGACGGTACCCGAAAAACAGTTAGTTTCACCACCTGAGAACTCGCCCCAAAGCAGAGCGGACAGAAAAGCACAACCCGTGCTGACGGCTAGGTTAGGTGTCGTGTCTGCAGTGAAGAAGGGACACTTGTATCTTTTTGAGTCGAACATAAACCTGTTTTAACTACACTAAACCCAGGATACTGTTTTATACTCTATAACCAGTGGTTCTAAGTCGATTACTAGTTTGTATCTATTGCACTAGTTACTGCATACGTCTCATTACTTAAAGAGTTTGTTTGAGCAGATAAACTGAGTGCACTGTTTGTTGCGGACAGTCTGGAGCAGGAGTCCACGTGAGGGTGAGAAAGGTCTCATTACTGGTTGTTCAACACAGAACCCGACACGCAGTCTGCCTCATACTGTTCCATGATAAAAGTGGATACCACAATTTGGCGGCTGCCACATGCTGAAAAACAAAGTAAAAGTACTACAATCCTGATTTCCAGGATGGTTTTGGAACATCTCCATCACATTTAATTTGCTCTCTTTTTTTCATTGTTTGTTGTTTTTTGTGAAAGAAAAAATAAAATAAAATAAAGATAACAAAAAAAAGGTTAATCCTACAAAGAGACATTTTTTTCTCAGCTTTCTTAACACTTGCTAACTCGTAAATTCCAAATGAACCGAGTCCAATAGTTGTGACACTGGAAGCGATGCATACATGTGTCAGTCCTTCTCTCCGTGACTGAGGACGGGGGATTTGGGAGTTGGGGCGTGATATGTTGGAGGTCATACATAGTGAACAGACGAGGAGGGAGGCGGGGGACTGGCCCTGTCTCGCACGCCTCTGCATTGAAGTCTCTTTGCGACGGTCTCACAGTCTCAGGAGGTTGGGAGGAAAAGCAAGGGGAGAAAGGGAGGATGTAAACTAGGACGCTGCCGATCCAGCACAGCTCTTCTCATTCCGCCTGGGTCATTGGTCCTCCCTGGTCCCTTTACAGAATCTTCCTCCTCCAACCGTGCTGGAGCATCTGACTCACCTAGGGACTGGCCGGGGAGGAGCTGCTCGTGAAGGGCGATGGGAGCAGCGGGTTTACACTTGTAGCTTGAACTAAGACGTGAAGCTTTTCATTTGTCAGCATCCGTGTTGCACTTCTCTCATCATTCACACAACTACTACTGTCACTTTTTGTGTATACAACTAAACAAGAATGCTTCTAAGGAGAGACTAAAAGGGCCTCAGAGTTGTTGGAGGGATCAGGCTGGTGGGGCGGCGGAGAGGCTAGAACAGGTGTGGCAGCTATGAAAACGTGTCCCTAACCCTAACTCCAGTGACAACATTACAACCTGTAGCAGCTCTAAACTGAACAGCATTTTACAAAATATGCTGCTTTGCCATCAAACCCACAGGCTGATGAAATTCAATTTCAGCGAGTCCGTTACAGATATACATCTCTGTCGAAAATCAGACAAAATAACACTATCCAAAGACTCGTTTTATGAATTGGTTGTAAGAGAAGATAAAAAGTGTCTCCTGGCTGTTTGTTCACTTTGGACGGTGCTCAAAGCAGCAGCAACACGATGACTGTTAGTCTGCTCTGAGAACTTTTTTACAGTCTTGCATATGAAATCAACAATATATAAAGTTCAACTAAGATAGGTGTGTATTTGAACCCTGCTTCTAGCCTTTGAGATAGACTAGGCTAACCACATCACAGGTATGGATGATATTTAAAGCTGCACTAATTCATATCTGTATTTTAACAATAGATCAAATGAGTGTGTGTGTGTGTGTAATGTGATTACAGTGTATTTATCTCTTTACTTAGCCTGCCATTCTCACAAAACCTGATGTTTTAATAACACCACTGCCTTTAAGTAGAACCACACATAAAAGCACAACTAGAGGGTCACTTTGTCCAAGTCACAAAGAAAGTATGTTTCCCATACTCCTTCAGTTTTCTGATATATGTGCCTCACCCTAAAACCAAAACTATCTGCACGAGTAGACTGGCTAAGCAGAGAAAGTACATGTTACATGAGTCAGTCTCCTGAGAGAAGATGGGATGAGATATGAAAGCCCAGAGATGAGTGTTGATGATAATAGTGTCCTACTGTACACATGAAAGCTTCAGTGTGATGCTGGTATCTGGCAGCCAGGTGATTCTTAGGGAGGGGGGCTATGCACATTTTTAAGTCCCAAAGGATCCAAGAGGGGGAAGGAGGTTTCGTCTGTTAGCAAGGCCAGTGTGGACGGATACAAGAGCGCTGGCCGCTCATATAGTGATAGACTGAACACAGAAGAATGAGCAGGACGACACGAGGAGGCAGTGCCAGCACAGCACTGCTTTTGGTATATTGGTTTTGGCTGCAGTTGGTTGGTCAGTCAGGGGGCTCCACTGGGAGAGGTCGGGGATCTCTTGTCATGCGGGGGAGGGGAGGTCGAAGAGGTCTTTGTGAAGTCTTCGTCTTAACTGCCGTAATGCATGGTGTTGCTGGGGATGACCATAGGTGAGGCCATGGAGATGGCAGCGCCCCCCATGGTGAACTGGTTGGTGACGGGATAGTACGAACCGCTGCTGCTTGGACCTGACTGGCCCGTAGTGGCTCCTGGAGGGACAAACAAAGCATTTCATTCAACCCTCTCACTGAAGGGGCCGCTTCTCTGTACAGCAACACAAACTTAAAAAGGGTCTTCAGTAAGTGACGGGGGACGGGACGTACCCTGGACAATTCCTGTGCTCATGATGGAGCCCATCCTGGAGTGGGTGTGGTTTACAATTCCGGTGTTCACTGTGACCAATCAGAGAGGAAAGCACGGTTAATGGTGTTAATGATACACAGACAGACAGACAGACAGACAGACATAACTGTCAGACAACCAATCACATGGCAGAGACTGTCAAACACTTCCACGTTAAGTGTACGCGCTGCTGACATGTGTAACAACTCAAACACTGCTGTAGCTGTTAGAATGGAGGTGCTGAAAGAGGTACAAGTGTGGTAAAGTATAAGTATCAGTTGGAACTGAAGCTCTGAAAGGAGTTGAAGTGGAGGAGATGAGTGTGAAGCCCTGAAGGAAAGGAGTGCCAGTTCAAGTCAATAAACTCAAAGATGGTGTCAGTTGAAGTGTCGGCACTGAAAGCAGTTAGGAGTACATTGTGTGTGAAAAGTGAAAGTTAGAAGAGCTGAAGAAGTTTGTGATTTTAAGTGTAAGCATCAAAAAGACATGAATGAAGAGGAAGAAAGTGAAGCAGTTGAAATGTCATCAACAGTTAAAAAGGGAGAAAGTTTATACTGCAACAGTTATTTGTAGAAAAATGTCATTATCAAATTATGAACACCATCAACTACTCAGTTACACAAAGGTAATGTGAAATTGACATTTTACATTTACTAATCCGACACTCTAAACAGCGTTTCCTGTCACACAGTGCTCAGTAGACATGCCTGCATGTTTGTTCCCCACTACATTAAGTACCATGAGATGTTGAGAAGTCAGGAGGAGAGCGATTCGTACCCAGGGGGATGAGGTTGTTGTGAGACACTGACGGGCCGCTGCCAATGACTGTGCTGAGGTCATAAGCTGCAGGCATCCCTGGAGGAGACACAAACAATGCAATCAACATTCACTACAGACATATCATCATATAGAGTGGTATACATCATCATATAGAATGGTATACATCATCATGTAGAATGGTATACATCAGCGCAGGGCCTGGTGACACTGCGACTTGGGTCAACAGCAGCGTGGGCAGCGACAAGGAGGGAGAAAGCGAGGGGGGGATGGGGGCAAACTGCACGCAGAAAAAATGATGCGTCACAATAAGGCGAGTGTTGCATAATCTGTACCTGCCTTAGAACCCGTTGTAAAATACTCTACAAAACACACAGCCGTGACCTCATTACTATAGTATCACTGCACCATTTACTCGCCTACTGGGATAAGTGGTTGGGAGACGTGGGACAGGATAGAGGAAGGTGAAGATATTAAGTAATCCAGGGACGATATTCTCATACCACATACATCCGGTACAGTAGGTAGCTGCATGTACCTCAAAAGCAACGGTTGCAACCCGCCATAAAACCAAAAGAAAAATAAGAGGAAGATAAAAAAAAAAAAAAAAAGACTGGAGAGAGATGGTGAAGAAACAGGGAGCCCACAGTCATTTATGTTCCAGTCCTGCTGCTTCTTCCACCAGACTTTTATCTCCATCCAAAACTGACAGACTACACCCGACACCAACATCTCAATATGTATGGTGAGTGAATATGTAACTTCAGCTGCTGGATTTTACTTATAGCCTGCCTATTATTCACTTTTCTAGTTATAATGAGTATAATATGTTGACCTTTCTATAGTTATAGTGAGTATATGTTGACTTTTCTATAGTTATAGTGAGTATAATATGTTGACTTT
>CALSCE010010635.1:11592752-11603997 GCA_943593645.1 Bovichtus variegatus | reverse complement strand
ATTTTTATATATATGTATTGTAAATGAAAAATGTATTCCACATGAACAGATTATATCTTTACATTTACATAGATTTCTATAATATGTGTACACAAGACAGAATGCACTCAAGTAAATACCCAGTTACAAAGCTGGCGCTCTTCTATATGTTTCCAATGTCAACAAATCCCACGATTACGCTCAACCAACAGTGTGTTAGTCCGTCTGTCAACACTTCCCGACTTCTCTACCCCCCAGTGTCAAGCCCACTGGTTCCTACTGAAGATGTAAAGAAAAATATAGTTTCATCAGCAATTTCCTAAAAACAGCTGGTTACTGTAGTTTTATCAAACAAACAGGAGGAAATATTGCATTTGTTGGGGACTATTTTCTGCGGCGGACTAATCCACATTTGGTGCTCTAGTGAGTATTTGTGGCGGCAGGACAGTTTGTGTGGGATTAAGTTAAAAATAAACTACAGTGTGTGTTCATGGTAATGAAGGAACACAGCCAAACCTATTATTCAAAATGACAGATTTCCAACTCTCTCTCTATTCACTTGCCAGTCAGTTGTGTTCATGTTGCACGCAGGTTGAGCCGCGTGTTCGCTCAAAGATCCCACTGCTTACGATGAAACCACAGCACAGAACTTTGTGCGAGGAAGACGAAAGCTGCTGTCCTTCTGGCTCCTGCTCATCACCATGACTGTGTACACTACTTATTTAGTTATGGGACATTTGTTATAGTTAAACTAATAAACGTGTGGGTAGCAGTAAGGTTAGTTACGGGTACGCCTGTTTAAAGCATGAATCGTTTCACCCTATACCTACTTGGTCCTTAAAAATGCAGGAGGATGCCTAAATAACCAGACACTGACATGACAAAAAACTTATGTACTGTGAGATGTTTGACTGCAGAAGACACACTGTGCAAGAAGGATGATGACTGTGTGCCGACAGCAGCAGAAGGTTATTATTGCAGTCATCATTACCTGTCATCAAACACTCAAAAATGTTATTTTTACCAACAAAGGCTGAGAAATAAAACTGGAAAGAAACTATTTTTCGCTTCTGCACTGCCCCATGGAAATACTTCTGCAGGTTGGAACAGCCTCCTGGTCGTGCAGCAGGCCAAATACAGACTCATAAAGCAGCCTGAGCTAATCCTGCACCTCTTGAGGGATTAAGAGGAGCACTTGAGATTAAGAGACGCATCCTCTGGGAAAGAAGCCAGCCATGCACCTCAGTTCTCCTTCCACAAATCAACCACTTACACTGATGACCAAGTGACCAGACACTTGCTAACAATGTGAGAAGACACTTGCTAACAATGTGAGAAAACTATAAATCAAAACAAAACACACACAAGTGATCCAGGAGTACTGGCAGGCAATCTATGTTGGGTAGATGATAATGGTGTTTAATCTTATAAAACACATATTTAATCTTGTCGAACGTGAGGCAGAAATGAGGTGGCAAAATTTAAGGCGAGGAACACTTTGCTTTGTCGCTGTTGCCTACATAATCATAAAGCCAGAGAATTTAAATAACAAAAACTAACATCTGTCATGAAAAACAATTAGAAAAATCTTCGATAGAATGTTCCAATAGTTTCACTTTGGCCTAAACTTTACGTGTTTGTGCCACTGACCGGGGGCTGTATGCTCAGTGTACGCTTTCATAGTTTGTTCGTTGGACTAATTCCAAGTTGGAAGAAATGAGAAAACGACCCACACCTTTGTCTCATCCTCCCTGCGGCCGCCTTGCTGGGAGGAGAGGGTGCAGCAGCTCGGAGACGGATCTTCAGTCAGCGGCCGCAGCAACTCAAACTCAGCCAGCACAAACCCCAGCATGTTACAGCAGCAACAGAAAGTTTGCTGATCAAGCAGGGGGTCGGGGAGTTGAAGAGACGCAAAGACGAGTGTTTTTTTGTCGTAACTGCACCTTTGGATTTAATCAAATAAACAAAGCACCAAACAGACACAGACCATTGATGTATAATTGACAAGCCCTCCAGGCAGCTCTACTTCTTCATCCTCTGTACTGAGGGCAGACAGTGACTCACTATCACCTCTCGAAGGAAAAGTGGTATTACCGGGGGCGGGGCTAGTCAGTTAGCATGCATAACTTCAGTAGATATCTCTGCAACACCATGAGCGTTCCACGTTATACCGATACTGGAAAGAATAGCAGTACCCTGCCGTTAAAAATGGCATGATATCCCATTTTATTAGAAACGGTACTTTAAGAATGACAGTGTTTTAATTAGCGCTGTAGTTATGAGCTGCGTAGATGTGCGACGCCGGGGCTGTGTGTGTGTGCACGCGCTTCCACTCGCTGCAGGTATAGTGGGGTTGTTTTTTTACTTGTGGAGTAAGAAAAGATCAAAACACTTATATTATGCAATATTATGTTTTGCGATACTGTATCAAATCTCAAAAACAATGTTGTTGTTAATAATAGGTAACATACAAAGGTTTGTGTCAGACAGTGGTTCATTTTGTGTTTTGATGTTGGATGTTACAGGGATTGTGATAATTGCAAATGCAGATCCCACTGTTCTGATTGCTTTAAAAAAAAGATAACTTTTTTTTTTAACTCAGATTTTATGCACGACTCTGTGTTCTTTATACTATGAGTTTCCTAAAATGATATATGCAATATATCGCCTTGCTTATAGCATCCCAATATATTGCTATACATTGAGTCGTAACCGCTGTATCATGATACGTATTGCATTGCAATACACAGCCCTATTTTTCTCTCATGCACGCTGCAAAAGTCATGTGCTTATGCCGACCGTCCACTGTTTGTAGACGAACCAGATTCAAGGAGCCAAATATGGCACTAAAGTACTGTAGCAGAGGGTTATGAGTTGCGCCTATACTTATGAAGATAATACAATAATAACTCTTTATTGCTCCCCCATTGTCAACGGTAGGAGCAGCCCATAACTGCTTCACTCTATCCGTTCTTACCTTTCAGAATAAAAGCATGACTTATACACCACATAACTACTTATGAGAGGGAACATAAATTCACTCAGAGCATTTCGCTGCAAGGGGCAACTCGACAGAATGGTTTACAGTTCTACTCCAGCAAGGACTGAACCTTTTCTAAGCAGCAGTGTGACGTGAAGGTGGAGATGTGAACAAAGAGCTGATCTAAATTGAGAGTTTCTCCAGTCCTGGTGGGATATTAAATGCATCAACACACTAGGGTACAATAATTAACTGTTGTTTTATGGCTTCCTTCACAGCCGCCACTGCCTTGCATGATGTTGTCAATATAGATGTATAAATAATTGTCTAAATATAAAGTTAAGGTATAAGGTTTTTGCCACGGTATCTTTTCAGTGTTGGTTTTGAGATGCTTTAGACGGGTATCGCTAACATTATCAACATTCTGTTGATAATGTTAGTTACATTTTTTCATGATAAAGCCCTAACCAAAATAAGCTAAAAAAACATCTTGTTTTCACAGTCCACAAATTGTTTGTGAAAAAATAAAATGCATGAATATCATATAATCAAATTTAGATTATATGTTTTAAAGTAATTCTAAGGATTGGATTATTGAAGAAATACTATTGGTCTATTGATCAGAGTTAAGAGTATTAAAAACCCCTTTATATGGCCTACATACTGCTCTTTTTGATTTTCCTATAACATCAGTACAGACACCGTGGAAAATCACACGTTAACTTTGTTTTAACTTTATTTAACAGTACTTCCATTTCACTACTGCTAACCTTTTGCTTCTTATACTCTTTTTTTCGGTTGCATCTCTCCAATTCTTTGGCACGTGTCAGAGTATTTGCACACAGCGCAACAGTTGTTTAGGGATCATTACCTATGGTAATAATAAACCATTTATGATCAAGTGGATTCTTCATTCAGCACCCTTGGGGAAGAGCACATCTTGATGCTTAAGTATGTTTGGTGCATCTGGAGCTGACTTTTATTTTATTTGTTTTATTTTATCTATTATTTTTTCTCTTAACAGAAAGTTAAGAGAAAAAATAACAGAGGCAACAAAAATCCGAAACTGAATGGCTGGATATTTATTTACTTATATTTAGTACACAGGGACATTTGATGTGTTATTATTTATATTGAATGTTGTTCACTTATCTTCAGTGGCATACCAGCAAACATTTTCAGATAACCTTGTCCAACCCCTGCATATACTTTGGCAGTTTCACGTATTTTAGCACATTAATGCACATCCTTATGGCAGATATGCAACTCTCAGTGGCTACTTAACAGTGTACTTGTATACCTTATTTTCCCTTCTGAGTCATATTACTTGATTTTCGTTCTCGGGACGAAATTCCGACAGGGATAAATTAAACTTCATCTTTTAATGTGTGCAGAGATGTGTGGGCGCGATTCTCTCAAAGTTGCTCAAAGGTCCACAATGACTGTCGGTGTTGAGCATCACAGGAGGCCTGCAGGCAGCTGCTCCTTTTCAGCGGGACATCCCATTGAATGAGAAAAGCTGCTTCTCTCCCTCCCCCCTACCCCCCACAGGAGGGAAGGACCCGGCTATTGTCCCAATGAGAACAAAGATGAATGCATAAGTAATGAGGGCCCGGTCTTGCTACGCTACCCAAAATGCCAAGAACACTATAACCAAAAAGTTAATGCTTCATAAGTGTATCTGTTTACGGCTCCAGGCCGAGTGCAGCGGCCGGCGGGCCGGGCCACGGTACACGGCGGCGGCGGTGGCTCAGGACTCAGGAATGATTTCGTATCATTTCAGTGACAAAACAAAACGTTAGTCAAACATGAAAAGACGTTAGCTGCCCGTTAGCGCATCACCGGTGAACCCGCGCGAGATGCATTGTTTAACTAACGTTAGCATTAAACTACACAAAACTACTGCTACCGCTACTGCTGGGACTAACTCAGCTAACGTTACGGGCTATGTTATAGCTGTATTTATGCCGAAGCGGGGAAGCTAAGTGTGAGCTGAGAGTCCGCTCCCACAAGCTTTAACATCCCATCGGACGACGAACATTGTGGAGTTTTAGGGCTCCCTCGTGATAAGTAGAGGGAGGCGACGTGGTCTCCAAGACAGGTTAGCCTCTTGTGGCTAAAGCTACGTATGGCCAGATTAGCTGTATAAGCATTAGCGCTGCATAGCATTAGCACTGGCAGTTAAGACAGGCCGAACATCCGAGGAGCAGCTGCGGAAAAGGTCAACTCACCATTGGAGAGATTGATGAGGGCAGCATCTTGTGTGCTCTTCACCTCCAGCCGCAGGGGCTGCTGCTCCGAGTGTCGCTGTATGTCTCCATTCGCGTCTCCGATGGAGAGGAGCCGCACGCCGGGGAACACCGAGACCGCCATCTTCGATCTGGAAGTAGAGACAGGTCGGTGGCGCTCACATCCAACCACGCACTGCTCTCTGCTGGAGGCAGCAGGCTGGGCATCAACGTGAGGGTCAGCCGCTCCAACGGCGCCTCCTGGCGGCTTAACGTGGCTGTGCTGTAAACAAGACAGGACCTGGCATACAATCAACTTCTTCTTTGTGGATTTAATGCAATCCACGAAATCTCACTTTCATTTTACACAAGGCTTGACATAATTTCTCCACCACAAATATATGATATAATGTATTATAATACAATAGCCATAAATACTAAGTGTAAACCATATCCACCATATATATATATATATATATATATATAAATCATATAAATATATATATATATAAATCACTTCCCAATACTGAAAGAAGGAAAACATCAGGAGATAACCAAAGCAGGACAAAATGACTGTGGTAATAATTTAATGTGCTAAAAATGATGTACATATACCATCTTAAACAACAATGTGTTATTGATGCAAGCACAGCTGTGTGTAATGATGACATTGTAAAATATATTTATTGTGAAACATTTGCTGGGTTCTTTATATTACATTGTGTATGTTCAAATATAACATGAAACCAGGTTTACTCTCTTTCTATTCCTGTACACAGTCATTTCATTTTTATTTAAGCTCTATTCCCCTCAAAGAAGATGGACACCCTGAAGATGTTGTCAGTGGTACTTAGCAAGGCCAGCTTTATGTTTTAAACACAGGTAATTCAGGGTGTATGCTGCTATGTTTAAAGGTTCAGCGTGTAAGATATGCCATCATTTAAACTTAAAACATTGAAACAATGAACCAACATGAACAGAGTGTGAAGAGGTGACAGTGTTGACGTCGTGTCAAAGACGTCTGTGTGTTGTGTTGCAGAGATATCTACTGAAGTTAGCATGCTAACAGCTAGCTGCTCCGTCCAGTGTGTAATACCACTTGTTCCTCTAGAGGTGATAGTGAGTCAGGGTAGCTGCAGTCTGCCTCAGTACAGAGGGAGAAGAAGAACAGCTGCCTGACTCTTGTAAATATTACAACCATGTTCTTTGTCTGTTTTATAGTTTGTTTATGGGATTACATTCAAAGTGGCAGAAATGAGAAAAACACTCACACCACCTGTCTCCGTCCTCACAGGTGCCAGGAGGATGTTTCTCTGAGTCTATATCTGTCTGCAGCTCCGGGAAACTGCGTAGCTTCGGTGACGATGAGACGAATATGCGGTCGCTTTCTAGTTTCTGCCACTTTGGATTTAGTCCAATAAACAAACTAACGTAACGTTACACAGACTACTGCCCCGGTTGACATCAGTGCCCAGTAAACACAGATGATCAGCCCCCCGTGAAGATGATAAAACAGCAGAGCTTCTGACCGGCTCTCACAGTTTCAGCCGTTTGGTTGAATTTTGCATATTCTTACCCACTGACTGACTGACAGACATTACACAGGAGTAAATGCAATACACAATATAAAGAATAAATTAGAATACAATAAACATGCCAAACTACTACATCCAAAATATAAACATTAGGGATTGTATGGAGCCAGTTTAGAGGTGAAATACTGAGCCCTATTTCTTTGGAGCTGGTGGTAGGATGTAGAGTGGTTGCCCACCATTCGGAAGGTCAGTGGTTCAATCCCCTGCAGTGAACATGTGATACTGCCCAAGATACATGTTTATCATTGTGTTGTAAAGCACTTTGAGTTTACACAAAGACTAGATTTGGAAAGCGCTATATAAATGCAGTCCATTTACCATATTGACTAAAACTAAAAACATAAATGATGTCATCTTTACTAAAAAAAGAAAAATGTGCAGTGGAATTGGAAGTTTGGTATAGTTAATATTATTGGTATTTGTTCAAAGCTAAGATGCTAAATTGATCCCAGATACAGGTGACAAAAACAAACACGTGGTAACTCTAATTGGTGAATAATAACTGTACTGGACCGTGTGTTCACACTGTGAGCAACATGATTAGCAGCTACCCATCAACGTACAACAGCCTAAACACATCCTGTGTGTGTGTGTGTGTGTGTGTGTGTGTGTGTGTGTGTGTGTGTGTGTGTGTGTGTGTGTGTGTGTGTGTGTGTGTGTGGGTCTTGGCTTCCTTATCTTCAGAGGCATTGGAGCACATGGCAGACATCCACATTGGAGTGATCAGGCGTCTGTTTGAATGTTTAGCACTCTTTCACAGCCCTAAAAAGACAAGAACTATGTTTAGCTTGAAGGGACGGGTCTTGTGCTCTAAAAGACAGCAGGGTCATTGTTTAGCCATTGCATGAGCTATAATAAAATAAAATAAAGTATTAGAGAGGCAAAAAAGTAAAAATTGAAGAATCTAAAAATAAATGATCAAAGAGAGCTTCACCCACGTGTCAGAGAAGGACGCATGACTTGGGAGGCCTGAATGGGTTGTCACTGGAGGGCACCCCGGTGAGGAGAGGGTCTTTGTGGGCATTCTGCAGACAGAAGGTCTTCAGTTCTGCAGCAGCCTGAGAAACCTGGGGTCCACAGATCACAACATGTAGCTGAAGAAGGAAGCTGTTAATCAGTCATATGACATTGTTTTGTTTTAAGAAATGAGTAATGTTACTTAGTCCATAATACCAAGTGTAATCAATATATAATATATATTATATACAGTATATATATATGTATATACTGTATATATAATATTATCAAATGTTGTTGATTATGGTCAATCATTTATAAACACATTTTTACTTATTGATTTATTGCCATTAACTCTAATTATTAACAATATGCAGTATATATATATATATATATATATATATATACTTGGTGAAATAAACACGTATGTACACACACATGTATATGTATGTACATAGAAATTCAACACATGTCTACACGAATGCACGTGTGCATATGTCAAACACATATCGTCGTCAACACGCGACAGACAGTGAAATATTCCCCATGCATTTATCAATGTGAAGTTGTTTTTCTATTGCGATTGAACATCTTTTTTTCTGATGCCATGTACGAGGAAAGGTATTTAAGCCACATGGAGACAGGAGGAGTCTGATAAACCACTAGTAGAGCTCGTGAAGGTGGACAGGGCTCTCAAACCCAATAATCTCGCTAAGAATCTTCAATATTGAACCGAATAGTGTTTTATTTTATAACATTTGCGGAACATGTGAATCAGGTTACCAGTTTGTTTTGCATCTAGGGCAAAGATCTGAAATTGCTTAATTTATCCTATGGATAAAACAGGTTCTGTGGATAATGTTGAACTGGCTGGAGTACAGTCCAGGCTTGGCTCCTAGTGGCTCCCAGAGTCTGTTTGCTGTTAAGGACAAAGTGTTTGATATCTTTTAGAATTTGGTCTGTTGGGATGGGCTTTAGGGGAGTGGAGTTCAGGGGCGTGTCTAAAGGGTGGGCACCCCGCGAAATATGATTGCGCCTCCATTTAAACCTCACATGATCCAAATTATAACTCAACCCCCACTCTCCCATCAGTCAATGATTTTTTATTGATGGCTTGATAAATCAAGAGAAGAATCATCATTCAATAAGAGGCAGAGTACATGTATATCTATTGTATCTGATAAGGCTCTTGTTACTTGTATCCAGGGGGTAATTCAGGGACTGGCAGCCCTATGGGTCCCAAGCCAAGTCCTTCAGACTGAGCTACTGTTGCCCATTCAAAGTCAGGTTAGATAATTACAGCGGGTCATAACAGCACATCAAAAGGGACTATACATCAGAGTCCAGCATAAAATGCACAATTAACCATTATCCATATGCATCACGCCCACAGCTGCAACACCGTGTCAATGGAATAATGCCAATATCACATCTACTGTAGAAAGCAGCAGTGCATGTCAGTCAGCCCGGCGATGACAATATTCAACACCGCTGCACTAAAATATGACAAAATAGACACAACTGAACTGAAAATTAACAGCGTTGGCTAAAGGGGATAAACCACGCTTACCTTTAGATGTCAACGTTTAGATACCTTGTTGTTTGGATGCTGCTTACTTTTTTAACATCCGAGAAACCGAGAGTTCACAAGAGTTCATGAGTCAAGTTCAGCCAATCATGACTCATTCCAAGCATAAGGTTTAAATATCAATACACACAATGCAATGTCGGCAAACCTTATGCTATTTGCATATATTTGCAGTGGGTGTAACACATGTTTGTCATATTTAATCTTTATTATAATATAATGAATTTTGAGAAAATAAAAGCTAATTTGGACAGCCATTGCTCCCCAATTCCAGTGGTGGCTGCGGAAGATAGTTTCAGATTTCGGGTGATCCAAACACTTCCAATAACTCCTGAGCGTTGTAAAGCCCAAAAGTCAACATTTACTGAAAAAAGATAGATGTAATCATTTCAAAAATTAACAACATGTAATGCGTCAATCCATATTCGTCGACATTTAGCCTTTCGAAAACAACATTTTTACTTTTTTACTGAATCCACCATTGCTTCTAAAGTGAAAGGGAGATGACTCTCTGATTGGTTTAATTCATGTTACGCCCAAAACACACCTATGAATAATTAAGAGACTAAATACAACCCCTTTGTCCCTTCGCCTTACTTTGCAGCCAGATTATGCGCCGCTCAAAAGTACAGTTGGACACGACCTAAACGCACTCATCAGAGTAAAGTCAGTTCAGTCTCATGATAGTTCCCTAACTTTATGGAAGCACAATAATAAATGACTGGATTACTTGATTTTACACGTGAAGTTCAGTTTACTCATCATGGAGAGTACTACTTATCTTGTGAAAAAACAGATGTATAACAATAAAATAACTCTAAAGCTGCCTACACATGATTAGCTGTGCCGTTGTTTTCGTACGGAGAGAGTGGTGTCGCTCAAAGCTCAAATTATTTCAGCTTTGACCTCGATTGTCGTTGACCTTTCCCAACCAATGAGATAACAGCTGTATGTGACGTAGCCAGAAGTGACAGAGGCTATCAGGGGAGGCTCTGCGCCCTACCTCGCTGTGAGCAAAGAGAACATTTCCTATCATGTGAAGGCAGCTTAATGAGAGTGGCATGGTGTTTGAAAGACAGAAGCAATTTACAAGAGCGAGGTTCTATTTTTGTCAGTGAGGGTGAAAAAGAGCACCGTATATACAAATATATGACATAATGTGAAAATGTTACAGATTGTTGCTTTAAATATCCCCATTCTACCATCTTGACAATATCACAGTTTAAAGTCTTACGTTTGGAAGTTGTAGATTGAGTTTTATTTATAAAGGGTGCTCCCCGGCAGCCTACCGCTGGCTGGTTAACACACACACACTCTGAAAGAAGTCTGACATCTGTTCTAAAATAAGAATCACAGCAGTCACACAGCAGCACAATCAACAAAGCTGTCCCTGTGTTGCACCCTCACTGCACTATGATTTATATCAAGGACCTTGTATGTATGTATGTAAATGTATGAGGATGATGGTCATAACAAGAGTTTCAATTGAAGCTAGTTGGCAGTAACCACAGAAGACTTTTAAAAGGAACTTAGATGTTTCTAAACTTTCCAGCTGTTTGACCCTATCACAGAGCTACCATACCACCACAGTCTGTAAAGTTAAGTCACGCACACAGGAGAGGTCCGTTGTACAGTTAATTTATTAAAGTGTTGTGTTGCGTGTACAAACCTTTATCCGGCGGACACTGGCCTCCAGACGAAGCTGTTTCACGGCCTTCTGGGCGATGACTAAACTGCTGTTGGTGGCGCTGATGTTCGACATGACTTAGACCAAAGAACAAGTTTCAGTTCTGAAGCTCCAGAGTGACCCTCACAATAAAATGTCTATTCAGTCAGTGTGACAAGCCCCACCCACACACACACACACACAAACACACACACACACACACACACACACACACACACACACACACACACA
>CALSCE010010635.1:11549882-11576638 GCA_943593645.1 Bovichtus variegatus | reverse complement strand
CACACTTCCTCACATATGCAAGCAATTACACAAAGATTAATACAATGATATAAAAGTAAATGATCACACTACTGGGCGGTTTGGGGAGACACTTTTTGGAATAGCCGGGCCTCGGAAGGAGCTAGAGAGATGGGACTTCCTAGGGGGGGTTTGCAACACGCCGGACACGCTGAACTTGGTCCTGTGCGACAAATCCAACAATTCTTCCTGTTTTTCTGGAACAACTTTTGACAGGAAGCCCGTAGAGACTCGGAACCGAGCTCCATCTGCCACATTGGGCATTCCAAATACAACGGTACGATCCGCGACTCTCTCGGACATCGGGACTCGGGGAAGTGGGTCAATCAGGGTCAGGCTTAGGGGCTCTGGAGCGCTTTGTGGAGACACTTTTTGGAATAGCTGGGCCTAGGAAGGAGTTAAAGAGATGGGACTTCCTACAGGGTTTTTTTTGCAACACGCCGGACACACTGGTCTTGGTCCTGTGTGGCTCCGGGTTTTGGAAGGTGGTGAACGTGCGAAAATTCCAACAAATCCAACAAATCTTCAATAACTATAAAACACATCATTAAATTTTAATGTCATAATAAATAACTGCATTTATATGCGTTGACGAGTGAATTTCACACTACAGAGATTCCGCTCCAGCAAAGACAGACCCACACATTGAAGGTAAAAAAACAATAACAAATTACCTCGACTATAAATAAAAAAAAAAATAAATGTGGTGTCTGAGAAACTGAAGAATCACGGTGAATGCAATGTCAGGACTTTATCCCGAATGCATTTAAAGAAAGCTTTTCTTCTGGAAATAGAATAAATAAATGGGACATTAAAAGGAATCCCACATCAATTTCCCATACCAAATGCTGCATAACAGGAGTCATTTTGACAAAGTAGCCGTGTGATTATTTTTTATTTCCATTTGAAAGCAATTAGCTGAAAGGTCCTTCCCTTGAGTTCTGTGGCAGAACGTGTGGAATGACTCAGTATAATTGCTGTGAAATGAACAGAGTGCCAAGTTGAGAGAAGCATGAAAACCGCAAGGGTTCCCTCTCCATGGAAACGCCCTCTGCCTTTGTCAGTGCACCAGGAAATTAGGCAGCAAGTGATAACGGGGTTTGAATGAGTAACAAATGCAGGGGGGGGGGGGCGCGAGGCGAGTGATATTTACTCCATTTCGAGCCATTACAGAAATTGAGTGTTTCCCCACGTCTCACGCTGTGCCTACTGAGTGCTGGATACAGGAGGAAGGAGGGTCATTAAACATGGCAGCCACAAGCGACGTGCTGGAGGAAGCCGGTGGAACAACACAGTGTTCGCACCACCGATGGGCAGGACAGATATAATGAAGCCCAGCGCTGTCAGTGTATGGCACCAACTGATGATACTGATGCCTGAAAGGAGGACAAGGTGCTAGACGAAAGACAAGGCTGAGACAGTGTTTGCAGCTCATCTCATGCCTTTGCCACAAGCTGCCTCCTCAGCTCCTGCCCTAATTGCTGCCTTGCTTGGAGGCGGCTCTCCCTCGGTATGCCTTTCATGCCTCCCTTAATTACGTCAGTCGGAAAGGAACGTGATTGTTATTGTCATGACTCTCGTTAGTAATTAAGCAGCTATTGACTCCTTCCCTACATTCAGCCTGTTTGATTAGGCCTGAGGTCTGGAGATATGGATTAGGCTCTCTTAATGTTGCAGCCTGTACACCCCTGCCGCCTTTTGTTGGCCGGGAGCCATGCGGGCCATACGGATACAGACTGAGGAAGAGGAAGGTGGAGAAGAGGAGCTGCTGTTTACTTCTGCTTGTCAGTGAAGCACACATCCTTCCCGGAACACCTTTACCTTTCACGCTACATCATCGCTGGTGACACCGGATTGTGTGCACCTTCCCCCGGAAATCGCCAACGCAGGGATGTCAAGAATCTGCTGAAGGAATACTTAGGCGGTGGTGATGTCGTTTTGGGCTCGGAAGTGATGGAGGAAAAAGAAAGTTATTCTGCAGACAATATAGCTGAAGTTCAGGGGGAGCCACGTGAAAGAAATAAATCACATTTTTACTTTTGTTTTGCTTTGAAAAAGTTTGCTTGAAATAAGGCAGTGATAGCCAGCATTGGTGAACGCACAAGAAAAGAAACTTCAAACTTCTACAAAGTGTGAAAGTTTATTTTTGACCTCTGAAACGGTGCTTTAACAAATCTTTTCTCAAGGTTCACTTCTGGCGTTTGCTGTGTAAGAAGCTAATAAGTAGACCTTGAGTTAACATTTTTCATTTCAATTTGTGCAGCAGTACTGTCCACAGAATCTGTGGTTCCATAAAGCCTTTTATTCGAGTATTGAATAAGCGCTCAGTCAGAATTTTAAGAAAAGCTTCCGCTGAATACCTTAATCATAAAAAAAAAAAAAAAAAAAAAAAAGATTATATTAAATTTCAATTTTAAGTTTGTAATTGAACCTTTCCCAGTCCAATGATCATTCTGAATACTTTGTTTTTATCACATCTACTTAATGCTTTTTGTGCTTCTCTTTTGTAAACATGACATTTGTTGCTCAAATTCCTTGATGAAGTGACACATTTTAAACTGCAGGAGAGATAAAACTTTCTCCAGTGGACGACCTAATCTATATGCGTAATATAGAGGAGCATAGACTGTGTATGAGAAATGGATGTAGTCCCAGTGGCTTATTGGGTCAGGGTGGAGGACCATTGTATTGCACCGGGTCTCGGGTCCGTGTGTCAATATGTATCACTGTCGACTCTAATCACAAACTGATCATAATGATTGCAGAATTATGTGTTTTGACAGGTGAGGATGTGGAATGTGAAGCACATGGAGAATTGCTACTTTGTTTGACCACGGCTGCTCATTACGTTGGTGTTCTTTCTCTGGGTCTGTTCAGGTCCGCCGCACTTTGAATCCGGTCCAATTATCTTTTTTTTGTATTTTTCATGCACCTTTTCATTTAATCTACACCAGTGGCAGAGTGCTTGATTTCTTTTTCTGCTTGAAAGAAAAGCTAGAAAGAAAGCGATGCACACAGAAAAACCCAAATGAGCATTTCCTTCGCGCAACGGTTCACAGAGATCGTCACGGATACATGTCTTTGGCTCATGTACACACAACTTGTCACCAAAGGTGTCACCAAAATCAGAGAAACTCGGATCCTGCGGGTTGCCATTTTGAAACCCCAGGGATTCCCTTTGGCAAAGTGGCAGAGAAGGATGAGCATAATAGTGTCAGTATAGAAGAGGGAGCTCAATAATCGTGCAGGAGTGACAAGGACCCAAAAGCAATTCCTGACTGAGCACTAATCCACACTTTTTTTTTTTTTGGGAACGCAGAGAGTGAGATAAGCCTGGAGGTTAATGCAGAGGCGTCTCTCCTCTGTCCTCGGCGGTGACAGCCCCTGACAGGTGGACCCCAGCAGCACGCCTTGTTTATGTTAATGTAGGTGGCCCGGGCCAGCTCCCACACTGAGCAGCGCAGATAGAGACGTAAGAGGCTCGTCAGAGTGGCACTCGAGCCTCTTGCTGGGCTACCCAGGATCTGTGCGTTCGCGTATGAAGGGGTTGGCTGTGGAGAAGTTCCCAGGGTGAGGGAGATGGGTGAGGTGAGGCCTGCCGGGACTCCCTCCCACCTAATCATCTGTGGATGGTTCATCTACTTCTCCACACTTCGTTTGAACCGCAAATGACACCTTGGAGAGCAAAGGAGAGGGAAGGGATTCTGCTTTTAATGTATGCGCCTTTGAAAATGTGCATTTTTTATTCTCTCTCTCTCTCTCTCTCTCTCTCTCTCTCTCTCTCTCTCTCTCTCTCCTGGTTTATTCTGATGGGGGTCAGACAGTTACAATCAAAACTAGCTATGCACTGCCAGTTTTGCCTTTATTTCCTATGCATGTGTATTGTTATTCATACTAACTGATGTACCAAACAATTTACAGGAAGCTGTGAGTGTGGACTCAAAATAATGACATATATTTTTGATATAATACTATCATATGATGTAACCACATTTTGAGCTTTTGCCATCATGCATTGGATTAGTCTTTTACTTTTTCTGGTTCCAGCTTCTCAAATTGCATGTTGTGTTTTAAATCATTTCTAAATACCATTGGGTTTTGGACTGTTGGTTGGACAACATGAACAATTTGAAGATGCCAATTTGGGTTCTGGTAACTTTTTCACAATTTTACGACATTTTAAAGAGTAAATTAATATAAGACCTAATCAAGAGCTCAATCAATAATAGATATTTCTGTATATTCATATGACTGACATGATCATGTGTTTGCAGATCTTCCTTTATTCACGACTACAACTAGAAGGCCCTTTTTTACCCACGTAATACGAAACATTTTCATCAATTCAGCCTCCAAAGTGTCTTCCGTGCCGATTCCTCCTAAGAAAAAAAACTCCACCTTCTGGTGTAGCTGCACCCCGTAGCAGCTCTGCTCCAAGCATACCTCCCAGTTTGTGTTGTCCCCTTGTTTATGTGTTTGCTACTCTGAGGTATCATTCTCATCATATGCCTTGTCTCTCACTGATGAATGGCCGTGGCTCAGTGACCTGCCCCTTGTTTGTGTCAGTGTGATGTAGGGCTGACCCGTGGAGTGGGGAGCAAGGTGGGGACATTGAGACAGATGAAGGGGTCAGAATTGTGTGCAGAGAAGCTTCTCCTCTGGGTCTCCTTCACCCCCGTGTGCTCGACCCGCGCCAGTCTTTCATTCTAATCTGATGATAATGATATTTGCTCAGGACGACCTCTGCTTGCACAGTGTAATTACCCCCCCAGCTTTCTATGATCTCAGCTATTGGAAATCGATGGGCCATAAGAGGGCCCCATCAGAGCTTATTATTATCACTGCTCGCTTTTCGTTACGGCGCGATCAGATTTAATATGTTGTCCAGTTTTTTTACTGCATGTTTTTTTCCCTGATTTTTACGTTGACTACTGTCAATTCTTTGAATTCCTACAAAATTTGTTTTGATGCTTCACACTCCACATTGATTATGTTTTGGATTGTTTTCTGTCTGTTTTATCCTGCAAAGGTAAAAACACAGATAATCACAGGTCAAAGGTTTAATATGCTACTTTGAAACATTTTTTTTTCTCCTAAATACACAAAACCTTAATGTTTAAGTATGCTTTTTCTTTGTCGCGCTCCCTAAACTATCTGCTCAGTGCACACAAAACATCTTCTGTGGATATTGTTGAGTGTTATTTTGTCCCCTTAATAGCACCTTTGGCTTCGTAGCACTCAGCAGTTCCACGCTGCTCCATGCATTTGTGAGTGGATGCCTATTTAAATCGGTTAGGTGAATCTGCTCTGGATGACTCCCTCCATTAGCTACTCATCCAGGGTTAAGTACCCTCTGCAACAGCCGGCATTGGTCATCAGGTGACCCTGCCTCTGCACTGCCTTGATTGAGACACTTCAGTCGAGGCCTTGCCGGCGTGACCTTCTGGAAAGCCTCCTGCAAATAGACGTTTCTTGTACTGTCAAGGGTATGCGTGTGGTCCACTGATCTGGACATTATTGCCATTACTTCAGCCTTATGGAAACCAAACTTGTTATTTTCTAGAGTAAAGCAGTGTCTTTGCAGTGACCTTCGCGCTTGGTATTGTCAGTCTTGTCAAAGAGATAAGAGGATCATAGGTGAGATTTCATCAATGAGGGTAAACGAGGGCAGAGTTAAGACACACTTTTCGGGCACAAGACTGAGCCTGGCTATACAATTAAACACTGACGGTGGACTTTCTCTCCGAGGGGTGTTGAAGGCGTGTGTTCTCTATTTATTTCTGTTTGGATGAGGTCATAGTTTGAGCCGTATGTCTTAAGTCATACTCCCACTGCTCCTTTGAGCAGCCATTTCCTTTTATTGACCCCTGTAAAGTCCCTGGCTCTGTAAACATCTAGAGGCTCTCATGTGTTTATGAGCTAGAGGAACCAAATAACACAGCAATCGGCATTTATTTGAAGAAGGCACATTTCAGGGTTTTCACGAAGGAATCCAATGCGACTCCCAATGCACAGGAGATATCGTGACCTCGGATTAACAATATAGTAACTTAAGGTCACCGAGTGTGGAGGAGGTTGCAAAACAGGTTTTGATGAAACAAACATTCTGTGAAATATGAAAAGGATTAAAGCCGAAGGAGAGGGGTCAGAGGACGAAGGAGAGAAGATTGAAGGTGGACGTCAGCGACACGGATTGCTTGTGAAAGTGTATTTTTAGCCCAGGACAGAAAAAGGTGACAAAGGAGGAGAGGGAGGGGAGGGTGATCGATATGTTTGTGCAAAAGTCAGAGGACTGCCGAGACACAACGGTGGAAGTCATGAGTGAAGCAGTCCCTCAAGGGGACGGCGGGCTCAGCCAATGTGGAGACACAACAAATGAGGAAATGGTAACAGAGAGATGGCTGATGAGCAGGGGGTGCGCTGGGAGCGCAGGGGGTGCTGCTTAGTGACAGGAAATATTTGTTATGAACAAACTGTAGGCCATTTGAACACAAGTCCAGACTCACAGTTACCAGACTGAGAATAGACAAAATGCAAAGAAATACGTTGGCGTGGACAAGTTAAGGATGGTCCAATTCTATTCTAAGAGAGGAAGTGAGCATGGAAAGTGGTTCTGATGCTTCCATAAAGCTTTGAAAAAAAGAGTGAAATTAATATGTGCATCGATAATTATGGCGCTTTAAGTTTGATCCTGAAATTGTGCACCCTTATTGTTTAGTTTTCTAAAAGATTTGACCCCGTTATCAACTTTTCTATCTCTGACAACTGATTTTACTTTCTGAACAGACTTCGCAGGGTTAGAGGACAGGGATCTGAGAAGCACCAAAGCAGTTGATATAGATGGATGCCAAAATTCCCTTTGGCAATACAAGGGCTTCAACCAAACGTATTTTTACACTGGTGAATAAAAATACACATGGTTAAATGTCCTTCTGCTGTACTTCCACTTTAGTACTTTTGCTTCACTGCTCAGGTTTGACCGGATCACAATGTGTGACTTTTTGGTCAGTAACTTCTAAAGCGCACAGCACGGAGACATTTGTTTCCCCTCAGTATCAGAGCACAACATACGTTACGGCACGACTTTACATTTCCCCACTATTTGCAAAATTTTATGCAAATCCTGTTTTTTTTTTTTTATTTACATCTTGCCCATTTTTTTTCCAATTTCGACAAATCTATGCACACAATTTACAGTGACTTCCCAGATTATGGAAATTTCCCAGAGTTTTGTAAATCCACAACTTTTGGTTTTGTACAACATCCCTCACTCTGGAAAATGGTGCCGTCCATTAGTTGTCAATATCCTTGTTGAATGTGAAAGATTTCGCTTTTTCTTGTTGTTGTTGTTGTTGTTGTTGTTGTCTCCATGACAACTGAGCAATCTCCAATTGCATGATGACATTTTTTTTGGGGGGATTTGGTCAAAAGCATTTTCAAGTGGACCTTGATCGGAAATGATTTTGTCAAACATCCCTGCACTAACTTATTTACAAAAAAAAAAACATCCTACATCCTGCTGCTCCTATTTTAAATAGAAATTTAAAAAACGACTTCAGTCAACAGAATTAAACCAATTCTGAATTATAAAACATTATACATATACTTAAAAAATTGTACTAAACCACACAAAGTCACTGTCAATCTCACAACCTGTCTAGTAAACCAACAGTAAAATCAAATTATTTTGCCTCTTTAGACGCTTTCCACATTTTTGCAAGTGATTCACAATGAATCTTACAGATTGCCAACAACTGATTTGTCAACATACTTCCCATTTTCAACTCATGGTTAATGTGTACTAACGACCTTTGGTCTTTACTCCACAATGTGTGTGTGTGTGTGTGTCTTCATGAGTGTGTGCATGCATGCGTGTATTTCTCTCAGCTGTGACTGGTAAATGATTTTCTTGAAGGGCTATAGAGCGACCATTTCATTTTGGCACCTAATAAAAGTCAGGTCACACTGTGCCCCGGCTGATCCTCTTTGATATGGTCCCTGCACTTGCCCAAACCCTCTTTCACAGGTGCCAATCATTATAATCAAGCCCCCACCTCCAGCCCCAACACCATCTCCACCCCAACCCCTGGGGGCACGTGGTGGCTTCACAGTTGTTTTGAGGAAGAGGAGAGTTTAATCTGCCCCCCCCTTGTTTTGGCAAGGCCGGCCGTATTCTTTCACCCTTGCTAACACCTGTGGACAGACATTCCCCATTTAAGCTTTCTTCAAAATAAAGTTCAGAACAAAGGATTCTCTGACTATCACCCAAGATTTTGGCTGCAAATCCAAGCATTGCGACTCGAAATACTCGCAGTAAAAGATATAGAGCTAAGCTTGCATGTTTTCACACCAAAGCAGTTGCTTTGTGCAAGGGCATCATGACAGTAGGAACTAATGCTTTCCCCACTCATGTACGCCAGACACATTTCCCAGCAGGTGTGGGGATTTAAACGGGTCAGCCGGCAAAGGTCGCCCATTTCAAAAAGGCCAGAGGTCAAAGGTGAGCCTGGTTTCGAGATCCCATGAATGGCTGGCGGCACATTATATTTAGCGATTGGCTGGGTCTGACACTGCCCTTTTCTGAGATGAATTGCTAACTTCATTGCTCTCCCCAACGGACTGGTCAGTGTTAAACCAATGACAGCATGACAGAAATCAAATTGAACTCGAGATCAAATCAGAGCAACAGACGCCAAAGGCAGCCTCACCTTTAATGAAAAATTGTAGACCAGCTGATTGCCGCTTTTTAAAAAAAAACATTTTTGATGCAGTTACATTTCTAAAGAAGTGGTGAAATTGGCATTTAGCTTGTTGGTGAAGTCATGACATCGCACATGGTTTGTTGTCAGCTTGTCGCTGCATCTTGTTATTGTGTCATCAGTAAGTTTGTCTCCTGAATACTACACTCGTGTACTATCACTGTGCAACACAAAAAAATTGTTTTTGAAAGACTATTTCATTTGTTTCGCCTACAATTTATTGCAATATTTGTCACACTCAATGCTCTTGTTTAAGGTTAAGGAAAGGTGGTGTTCTTGGTTAAATATAAAATATTTTAAAAAAGTCAGTGCTGCTTTTTCACTTCTGGAAGCAACGTATTTAAAGACCGCTAGAATTAGGCTGAGTATATTTACTTTTCATGAAGATATTTCTGTGCTTGACTGTGCTCTGTAAATCTAATCATGTGTGTGTCTTGTAGTTCTAGTCGACTTCAATCTGATTGCAGGCTGTTATTGTGCTGTCAGTTGACTTTAATCCAGTTGAGTCTCCTGCTCCAGTCTTCTCTGGCTTTATTGTGTTTTATCCTTTGGTAATAGTAGATTTTTTTGTATGTTTTGCTCTGGGTTGTGGGGAACTGCTTCTGAAACTGGTGTAGGGTTAAGAGAAGTTATTTCTAAATCAGTTTAGCCTTTTTTAGAAATCACTTCCCTGATCTGTAGCTGTTATAAATCGCTTTGGATACGTAATGTAAGAAATGTAATGTAACTTGAAGCACAGTATTTCAATTTTCAATATTCAAGCAAAACCATGAACTTCTCTAACGTGACCCAACAGATTCATGACACGAAATCCAGTCACAGAAACCAGTGCAGTGCTTATGAAACGACCCATTGCTTTTGTCTTTTTTTCAATTCTTTAATCTCAAAAAATGTTATTCCACTGAAAAATACTAAATTCAGTGGGTTTTTTTTCATACACCTCAAAATCTCATCAAGTAAAACCAAACTCACAGTATGAGTTAATATAAAATATAAACAGTGTCTCTGTCGTACACCTGCAGATTCTAGCAGGTATTTCTTTTGTTGTATTAAAAACCAAATTTACAATATATCACATGGAGGACTACTTATTCATTTATTTATTCATGTATTCATCCCTGCCCAAGGCCGACCATCATATGGTTTACGCTTATACTCTCTATGTAACATGGGAAATAAATCTATAGTCTGTCACAAATTGATTGTTTTCCTTTTTTAACGGTAAATATGAAAATATTTTTTTGAACCAACCATATAAAAACATGTATTCTTTTTTTTTTCTTTCTTGTGTCAGGATTACGCGGGCACATTCCTAAAAAAAAGATAATATAACCTACAGTATACATGGCTTTTCAAATACTTTTTTTGTAGGATTTCACTATGTGTTCTATGTCATTATTATTATTATTATTTTCATATTGTCAAATCCATTGTGATGCATTAGTTTAATTACTGGACGTCACCTCTATCTCACACTACAAGCCTTTCCCCCTAACATTGCCTTACCCATAAACCACACTGTTTCCTGTCACACACAGGACTGTTCTCCTTGCCCACCCTCCCTCGGGACACGTTCCCTCTACCATCTGCTATTATCAGAAACTCTAAAAGCTTTAGTTGTTTTTCTGCCAGAGAAACAGCACCCTCTCTCTTTTTTATGCTGTAAGCAGAAAACCTTTTTTTTTTTTTGTTGCCCAAAAAAACGATCCAGCAACTTTGTAGCCAAATGTCCAGCCTGGTGCCACACAGTGTGGTCGCATGGCCATCGGATGCTTCCAGTATAGTTTGTTCTTTATTTATTTACTTATTTTTGCATTTGCTTTTATATTCACTAAGTAAACAGAACCACTGAATGTATTCCCTAAAAGCTCTGTAGTTGTTCATATTATGATCCAAAGTGTACTGCTTTTATTAAGTCACTTCATTGGGTAAAATAACAAAACGTTATCCTAAAGAGATGAAAGTGAAGCCCTGGATTTTGCTTATAATCCTCTTTCTAATCTTATGTCGATAATTAAGAGTTTGGAAATAACTTAATTAAAGGTTGATTTAAGCAGCCTGTCTGATAAACTTTGCAAATGAAGGGATATTGCAGGCATTACATTCTGAGATTTAAGGAAGTTACCGTTAAGGGCTGTGTATAGATTATGGAATTGCTTAAACATTTTTATGGGATTTTTGTCTTCTAGTTTATTTACTTGTTTTCTTGATGGCCTGCATGAATAAAAAAAGCTATTTTCAATTATTTTTCTTTAAAAAGACTTTAAACACACATTTTGACCTAAAACACATTTTCTAAAAAAGAACTACATGTTCTGTTTCTGCGTGGTGTGAAGAATGAAATAACCTTTAAAAAGGTTTTGCTTGTCATCGTATTTCTACATGTTATGAGTGATGAGTCATTGATAAACAAGCTGTTTCTGAAATGTGACTTCTAATGGTTCATGTCTACATGGAGCACCTTTTCGGTTTATTTCACTTTACCTTATTTCAACCGCTTATGTAGAAGATTTTATTCCTGTTACTCAACATGTTTTATTTATTTTCGGCCCCTCTCACTCTGCCGTGTATTCAGTGGAGGCTGGAGAGGCTGGAGAGGCTGGAGATGTGGTAGCAGCATGGCCTTAACCTGTGTTTTAGCCCTAATCTGTAATTGCATCCAGTGAAGGAGGACCAGCCTCTCTGACGTGACCGGCCATGGAGCACGAGGCCGGAGCCGCCGTGCAAAGCCAGAGAGAGATGGAGAGATTGAGCAGGACCAGCAAACACAGATAAAAATGAAATAAAAAAAGAGAAAAGCAAACGGATTGACTTTGGTAAGAGGTCACTTTTGAAAGTCCTCCCAAGTGATTGTTCGAAAGTACCATTTTTTCTCAGTTCAGGACACCCCTGAGATGTGAAGTGTAAGGTTATAGTATGGCCCAGTGCTCTATATTAATGGTGACTTTGGCTCACCTAATACGGATTCTCAGGGTTATAGCCCCCGGGTGCCTGCTGAGCAGAATGTGAATGCAAAAAGAGCCAATCCCTCTCCCCATCCCCTCCCTGGTCACCAGGGCCCCACCAGCCCTCGCTCAAGGTTACAGCCCATACAGCCTGGCAGCGATGAAGCCATCAGCGCTGATTTTAAATGATACCCTGGACTAGCCACCACTTAATGTGTTCCCTCTCCCTTTTACTTTTTCTTTAAACTCTTGATTATCCCCTTTTCAAGTTGATATTGTAATGCATGATCAGAGGAGAGGCTGAACAGCAAAGACACGTTTCTCCTTGAGTCGGTCGCCAGAGTTCCTGCTGGTAGAAAAAAACCCCGGAGCGTTTATGATCAAGGGGCCTGCCTCTTAAGCCCTGAGCTACGCGCAGGATGTTTTTGTATTGTGGTGTGTTTCACTGTGAACCCAGCCCGGGTATAAATAATTTACTATGCTAAAGTCCTGCACAACAAGCCTCTGGAAGTCTTAGACACCATGTGTACATCTTCCAGGGAAACTACCCGGCTTACAATTCCCATTCTGTGATTACACCGTAAAATACCCTCCCCCATGTACAAAAAAAAAGCTCCTGTCAAACGATAGATCCGACGGACTCTGACACTTTTTCCGTGTTACTCCCTTCTCATCGCTCATGTAGATTCTGCTAATGCTTACTTGACGAGTAAAAATGTTATTCTAATGATGGTCGAGGGAGCAGGGTTTTTGCAGGTAGTTGTTATGGAAACTGCAGCTGCAGCTTAACTGTACGATAAGCCTCCTCTCTTACCGCTCCCCCCTCCCCACATCTTCTCTTCCTTTTCGATCTAGTGAACACAGCATGTTGGAGTCATTACCAGAGTACAAATGGTTAAGGACAGAGCCGAGACATGGGGGACAAAATTCACTCTGATGCTCAGAGAATGTGTGAAAACTGGTCAGTGCTGCTATGTATGAGCCACAATCTGTCCTGCACACATGGGAGGGTTGTGATGTGTTTCTGTTTGTTTTAGTTCATTCACTCCTTAACACTATTTTCAGTTATCCCTCATTAATGAACGCAGCATAGTTGTAGCATAATCAAATTACATATGAGCTCTAGTAGCATAATCAAATTACATATGAGCTCTAGTAGCATAATCAAATTACATATGAGCTCTAGGATGTGTTTTTAACTATTGTATTACTGCTATATTTTTGGGGACAATTTTTGGAGTTTTCACGTGGCATTCGTCCTATTTTACAATATCAAACGTGGGATATTTGTTCTCCTCACTTTAGTAGTTAGTGTTGACTTACAGCCAAATTGATAAACATAGGATAGGATACTAATGCACTCAACAGAGTGAAACAATTGCTTTGACAAATTGCACATTTGTGGTAAATCATGGTGTAGTGCAGTTGATGATGGTTTGCTTTTTCTGTTTTGTTTATCAAATATTATCCTCATTTCAATTGCACAAAAGCTGTCCCCATGACATACACCTGAATGCTTTAAAAGTAGCAGATTGCGTTATACTTAACATACATACACAGCTGTGTTAACTGCTGCAAGAACCCAATGCTCACACCTAAAGTACTAAAGTAAACTAGTTCCTTCTAGAGGAGCACAGCTCAGAAAATGCTTTTTTTTCTGAGAAAAAGTGAAGAGAAAATGGGGAAAAAGACAAATATGATCATGACCAGTACCAGAGCCAAACCAAAGTAATTAAAACAGACACTAAATAGACCAAATACTGCTTGGAAAAACAATAAAACATTCAGCCCGATGTCCTCCCAAATATGTTTTGCGTAGGTAGGAGCCAAATGTAAATATTGTCATATTTCTGGTGACGACCATGGTCCATCATCTTTAGAGATTGTTGCTTTTTGGTTAGTACATAACGGACATAAAGAACACTTGACCTTGTAGGTAATATGGAGTCACACTTGAATATTTAACATTACGTATTGGCGTCTCCCTTCGTGACCTCGTCCTGAGGTTCATGGATCTACATGACATGCAGAGCAGTTGATCAAGCGGCCACGAAGGCAGACCATCGTCTGTTTGCTCATTTCAGTACTTACACTAGAGTCTAAATGAAGGACTATGAATGGAGGGTGAACAAGTCTTTTTTTAGGGTGCAAATTAAAGCATAATACTGGGTTTGCTCATCTAGGCTCAGTGTTTCCCTTTTCATTATGTTTTTGATTAAAAGGACATGTTTTACTTGATGGAGGCACTATCATAGGGTGCTCACATGATGCTGAACCCCCCCACTGTGAACGGAAGAAGCTGCAGCAGGAATTTATTTCAATTTAGACTTCTTAGTCGCACCACAAGCACTTCAATTATCTGTGATGGGAACCTTTTATGAAAAAGTACCTTCAGATTATTTTTTTGAACCAGACCTCTCACATTTTCCGGCACAGCTTGTCTCTCACCGACAAAAATGTTTAATTCCTAAAATAATTTAAGTTTGAGATGAAGACATTTCTAAGAAGATTGAAGGCCAAACAAAATGTAATTACTGTGAATAAAAAAAGTGGATCGTTTTTTCTTCTTCTTCTTCTTCCTGATTTCGACATGGCTTATTGAACTGTTTGCAGTAACTAATGAGCTCCATGTGAGATCACTCAAGGTTATAGCCGGCAGCATTACAGCTTAATGTAACTCGCTGTGTGACAAGTTCCCTCCGTTTCCATCCAGGCTCCGTTTTACTGAACTTCCACAAACTTGAGCTGAAAGTCTGGTGATGTCAGTAATGATCTCCAAGTAAACCCAGCTAAAATAGCACAGTGACCTCATTATTGTTTCCATAGTTACAGAATGGCAGGGTTACAGTTCCTATCTATAGCGGCATTTCACTTCACATGAAAAACTGCGTTTTCACTGATGATAGTGGGTAGCAGCTTAATTGCAAAAAAAGAAAACAGCCCATGATAATCTGATTTATAGGCGGTGCTGTGTAAGTGCTGGTCATGTTGCGGATGGATTCTAATGCACTCAGCAGTGTGAAGCTCAAATTCGGATGACATTCTCCTACAATTGCTTTGACAAATTGAATGTCTGTGGTAGATGATCCGTGTTTTTCGTCTTGTTTATCAAATATTAGCATCATTTAAATACCACAAACAATGATATCTATTCCAGAGCCTGAAACTGCTTCACTGCCACCCACCCACCTATTTCACTTTCTGTGCCAGAGATAACATCACACTCTTAATTGAACCAGCTGGCTTTGTCAGGCAGGTATCCAAAACATGGATCTATATTTACTAGGTTATATCGTTGTAAATGAGTCAACGGAAATTGAACTCATGTAATGATAGAAGACCTCAGTGTCTCTCAGGCCTGAAACACGCAGAAACATGGCAAGCCGCTCTGTTTTCCATTTGGTTAAAAGGCCAAAGGATAATTTTGAGTGTGATTTCCTGAATTCTTTCACCGGTGAGCTGGCCTTTTCTGTTGCTTTTGTTTTAGAGGCACAGTCTCGCCTGATCCCGTTTGGGATTTTGGTGACTCATTGTGTAAACTGCACCAAAGGTGGAGGAGAGGCACAGCAGGGGGGCGTGCCAGCAGAACTGGTACGGATCAGTGTCAAGAATAACAAATATTTTGGCTTTCTTTTCTGCTTGGTCTAGGTCAAATGTTTGCGCCACAAGCTGCTAATATGTTCTGCAGTCATACAGCATCTCATTCCATAACCACGGGCATTGATATGCCGTTATAACAGCCTCCACTATTGCTTTCCGACAGATTTTGGAACCTGGCTGCAGGGATTTGCTCCCATTTAGCCACAAGAGCGTTAGTGAAGTCCAACACTGACGTTGGCCTCACTTGGGCGACGTTTCAGTTCCTCCCAAAGGTGTTGGGTGGGGTTGAGATCAGGACTCTGTGCCGGCCAGTCGAGTTGACAAACTAGGAACAACTATATCTTTACGGACCTGCCTTCGTGCACAGGGGCCTTCCCCAAACTGTTCCCCAAAGATAGAAACACACTTTAGTCTGAAATGTCACATTGGAACCAAGTGGCCCAAACCATGAAAAACATCCCCAGACTGAAAGTACTCAACAATAAGCAGACAGTGTCTTTAACAGCAGCTCTAAATCTAAAATAAGAACATTAATGAAATAGTTTGACAGTAGTCTAGCCAAAACAAACAAACAAACAAACAAACAGACACAATTCCAACAGAGAGAGTATAAATGAACAATGAGGTTCAATCAAATAAAACAGCACAATCTTGCAGGTGCAGGTGCAATTTTTTTCACGAGCCAATGAGCAAACTCTTAAAAACAGACTGCGATTCAAACAGAATCACAACAAACAAAACACATAAAGAGAATGACTAGATATCACTTTTTTTAATTAGTAAATCAACTTGATTCAAAAACTGTGTATTCTGTTGCGTGCACACCAACCCAACACATGCTTGGGCTTTCTCATTTCGTAGCGTGCTGCAGGACTCCATCTTGAACGCTCCCACCACGCATTGTTGAACCGCGGATTCTGCTGCAGACAGGTGCTCTTGAATATTCATTGGCGGCGAGCCCTCGCAGATTCTAATCACTGTCAATATGTGTGCACTTTGCAACTGTCAGCTACTCAGAAAACAAAATATGCCCTGCGCTTATGAAAATGCATGACGCAGGTAGAAAATACAGAGTTTATTTAACTGAGATTTACACTGAGCTTAAACAATGTAATTGTTTTCAAATGATATGGCGTTATTGGGAGATTGAAGATCGGGCTTCAGTTAAATCTGTTCAAATGTGACAAAAATGTAATTTCTGCACACATCCAGTATGAGTAATGGGTCTTTTATAGTGCAATATATAAAGTAAATATAAAGAGAGGCATGACAACTTCTTTTTTTTTTTTTTGACCGTCAAAAGTGTCTTTTGTCGCCTCAGGTCAGCTTCCTTCAACTCTGCCTCCACTGTCTCTCTGCAACAATGTTCCAGGCACCTTGCTTTGTGATTTCTCTCCGGTGTCTATCTTAACGGGCTTCAAGATGCCTCCTTCTTGACGCCACACAACACGGCCACTCAAACTCTACCCACTCCTTGTTATGGCGACATCCATACATCCCTGTCCTGTTTTGTTCAACTCGCTGTTTATTAGAAAAGGTTAGTGTCCGGTACATTTTTCACAATGCTGTGTAGACATTTCTTAGGAACAACAATTTCTGAGCCATGCAGCGAGAGACATATGACAGGGTCCTGCTACAGTTTCAGACGAGCTGATACAGCTGAGGGTCTGAGTTTACTTCGGATGGTGAAGTGTCTCTAAAACTTATAAAAAGGAAAATAAAACCTTCCTCCTCAGTAAGGAGCTCCTAAACCACAATGTGAAGCTGCGTTAATGAAACAACAGTTATATACAGTATATGTAACTTTCACATCCATAAAACTTTTAACTTTCCTTTGGGACTTTGTCAGGGTTTGACTTTTGTCAAAATCAGAGAACAACAGCATTTGCTGGAAAACTTTAAAAACCAGCAACACAATGCATTTCATTTCCTCTTAACAGTCAGTGTGACCCAACCCTAACCAAGTATGTTTGTGTGCCTAAACCAAAATACACCTTTACCATAGCATTGGCAGATCAATAAACATACAAACCCATTAAATGTGTTGGTTTTTGAAAAGCACAGACAAGCAATGTTGTCCTGCCAATTGGGAAGCAAAATCAGAAAACTGTAATTTGGGTTGTTCTGGAAGGTGATGATAAACAACGTAATGTCGTTGATATTTAGTTCTGGAAGACTTGTTTACAGCCAGATGTCTTTTGACCTGTGAATCCCTTATGTATCTAAAACGCTGTAAAGGTCTGGAGAGGCCTCGCAATTGGAGCGTTTCGCAGCTTTTTTCAAAATCAGACTGCCCTCCCTGAAAAACAACAGCATTGGTTGTTTGTTCAAACATTTAAAATGACCCACATAAACTTTTTTGGAGAGGAGGTCTGTGTTGGATGGGTCGACAAAAGTGGTGACTTTGAAACGGGAAACCAATCTAGGGTCAAGGATGGATTCTTTTGACCGTGTTTTGATTCTTTCGATCACTATGTTTTATGGAAGGTACCGACTGAAACAGTGTTTTTTATCAATAGAGCTGCGCAGCATCAGAAACTCTTGTAACAGTTTGGAGGGAAATGACAAACGCCTTTAGTTCGGAGAACTTGTTGACATCCATCCCTTGTATGTGAAACACCGTGAGAGTCTGGGGAGGCCTTTTGTGTTGGAGGTTTTATGGCTTTTTAGCTTTTGTTGAAATCAGCAGGTTCAAACTGTCCTACGACCAGCTGGCTCAGTCCTGAACCTCAGGACTCCACTGAACTGGGATGAGGAATGCGAGGTCAGAGCCAATGCCATTGCCAGGGCTGACTGAGTCATTTTACACTCTGTCATCACTCTTATCACAATTTTACCCCCTCTTTCACTCTATCTTGATTGGTCACTCCTCTCTGGAACACGTCTGCACCCTCGAGGCTTTATCTGTGATTCCTTATCATCCCCAACTCTGCCTATCTCTCACAGCTCGCCCCTCCGTTTCCTCCTCCCTGCACCTCTCTCACTCTTCCTTCCCATTTGTCTGTTGTCTGTCATATTTGTCCTTGTCTATCTCCTGTAATAGAGTTGGAATTATATGTTGAAAGTAAATAGTGTTGAGATAAAATAGATGTAGGTTTCAGTGAGGCCCCTCCAGGAGCAAACGTCTCTAGCTCCTGACTTAATTATATTTTTCTTTCTTGGGTCCATTTTGTGTCACATTTCCTAGTTTCACCCTGTAATCACAGGGATAAACTTATCACTGCAGTACATCAGTGAAGATAGCTGGACTTTACACTTTACACAATGTCATTACGGCTTGACACTAATTATGGATATTTTCAAAGTCAGTCAGCAGAAGCACATTTATGCTGGGTCCATTTAAATTCTTAATTGTGCCTTACTGTTAAAAGTAGAGAGTCTGGGTATTTGGTGTATAGCCTTAGGAGCTGTTTGCCCTTGGCGATTCTTTCATCTTCAGATTTAATAGCATGAGTCAAACAGTGTTTGGTAAATTTGACTGGGGTACATCAAGTAGCTGGAGTTCCTTGTGCTAATATTGACCTGAAGGAGTGGGTGAAAAGGAACGTGTGGGACATGAAGATCCCTATGAGATGGAACAGGGACAGACTGCAGTGAACATAGTTAGAGGACGAGTGTGTTTGATATGTGTCCTTTGTCTTTCTTGCCTTGAAAGTCACACATATCCAAGACTTTTGTTTAGCATCTGATTTTCATAATGAAGGTGACGGTAGCTACTTTAAGGTCTTTCAACACCGCTTTGAGGTTTTTACATGAACCTGTTACAGAGTTCAGCTGACACTTCCTTCCAGATCAGTTCCCCATGTACCTCACAGTGCATTTAAAGGAAATGATTACTGCTGATTAGAGAGGCACAGAAATGGATTTTTTAGAGGTTGATAACAACAACCATGACCTATTTCTAAGTTGTACGAGCACAATATGATAAAGTAACTCTTGTATTAGCAAAAATGTGAATAAAACAATAACTTTTTTATATCAGGCTGTTCTCATACACTGTTCGTAGCTGTAATTTGTATATATCCCACAAAATCTATTTGTATTCCACGTAATCGTGAACCAGGAAGCATAAAGAGCACCAAGGACCATGTAGGGAGGAGGTCGGGCTGGATGGGTGCGTCCAAAAAACACCCGACTTTCACCGACGAGATCGCTGTTCGCTTCACACGTGAAACCAGGTCTCAAATTTTATTTATTTGTTAACGTAACTTACGTTCTTAAGTCACGCCACTTCCGTAGCTATTTTAACCCAAACCACAATATTTTCCTAAACCTGACCAAGTTGTTTCCTGTGAAGATTGATGTTTATTTTGAAAAGACTACTATGGAAACCACGTTGCAGTGTTTCATACTTTTATATTTTTTCTTTCCTCCTCACAGCCCTTGATTTCTATTAATTTTTTTGTAGGCCATGAAAATCAATTACCAGACTGTTTTTCTCTCAGATGTATAATCCATCACAATGAATGTTAAGTCTTCAGGGATTTTGGTAAAAACTTTCAATATTATTACAAGGTAATTCCATTACAATAATGGGACTTTGAAAAAAAAACTAAGCGTAATGCAGGCTTGATTTTCACTGTGATGGATTACACAACCTTAAACAAGTTTCAACAAACCATAAAGAAACTAATGGCTACTTAAAATATAGGAAGAAAAAAAAAAATCTAAGTAACCAGCAGTGTTAGATAATTTGTCGTCTAAGGACAAATTCAGTAGCTGCGTCCTGATTTTATGCTAATAAAAGCCCTTAAAGTATACAATACTCAGAATACACCCATGGGTTATGTGTTGGACTATTTCTTAACTGGGAGCAGTTGCCAGGCAACCAGCGGAGACACAAGGTAGTTACTGCTTCCATCCAAGAAATATTGCAGCATTGTAAAAACGGCAAATGCTTTTTTAACCTTGGTTTTACACAGATTAAAACCAACAAGATATAACATGTTAGTTAATGAGAGGTGCTGGACTCCCTGGACAGAGCCAGGCTAGCTGTTCCCCCCTGTTGCCAGTCTTTGTTCTAAACTAAGCTAAGCTGCTGGTGGGAGCCTTATATTTAAGGGACAGATGACTCTTATAAGCGTGCTTTCCAAAAGTTTGCACGACCACTTGAATGAAAAGTATCTAGCAATCTCAGATCATGAGAATATTAATGAGGATGGATCTGCAGTATAATAACCATCCCAGACGTACATTTATCATGAGATGTTCATGAAAAAGTTTGATTCTAAATATCAGACCATTGTTTAACAATTCAGCTTTTGTGAATGAATGAATTTCTAGTGAGACTAATGTGTCAAAATGCTCTTTGATTACTGCAGATAATCAGCTAAGCAAACTATTCCTGCTTTGATTTACCACAAGGTTCTTTTGTTTGTTTGCTTGAGGAAGAATGTCAGTCTTACTTTCAGTTGTTTTTCGCCATCCGCCATTTCTGCTACTGGGGATAGGAACTACAAAGAACCTACGTTTGATACTCTTTGATAACTTGGGGAAAGCAAAAGCACTATCCTCTTCCTGTTTCGGTTGCGCAATGGTTGACACACTTAATTTGTGCCGTAAATCGAGCCTTCATATCCCGGGAGATTGTACCCGGTGACAGATAAAATTGCATGGTGACAGTGAGGCTTATCATTATTCTATAGCAATTACATTGTGTAATAAACTTCATAATGATAAGTTAAAGCAAAAAAAACTTGTCTATTGCCACTTTAATTATTAGTGCATTGCTTTGTGTTTGATTCAGTCTCTCGTCCCTGAATGTGTGCACTTGACTTTTAATAGCACATTAGTATGTGCGTGCGACTCCCCCCAACACCTGGCTTTCACATTTCCTCCACTCCAATTCATTCAGCAACACATTTTGCTGGCACTGAGCTCAGTTTTGATGATTATTTTGGCACCAAACATATTTTTACACTCTTTGAAGTGAATATATTGTAGAGACAGCTTGAAGTCCTCGCTCCCTAAGTTCAGTGAAGCTGTGGTTATCGGCGGTTACAGATCTGGAGACTTCCCTCATTCCCCTTTTTATCAGTTAATTCTGGCCAAAATGACTTATTGTTATTTCCGCTACTTGCCGAATGGAACCGCATTATCAAGGCTCTGTTTTTATGAGATAATGCTTGGGAAGACATTGTTCAAGGTCTGGCATGGTCTACCAGATGTCAGATTACCACAAGAAAAGGCACTGTAAATAAAAGCACAGGCTGTCTTGCTGTTGCACACCACTGTATACAACATTGTGAGATATCAGAATGATCAGCCTTTTACAGTCTTGACTGTGTTACAATCCAATACATGGCCTTCTGGTGTGCAGTGAAATCCCCATCACCTTATCCATAAATAAAGTGAAGGCATTGTACAAAAAGTAATAAAAATAGGGGGGACTTGTCCGGTCTCCAGCGAGCTCCATTCCATTTTTTTTCTCCCAGTGGCGAGTCACAGCTTACATTGTCTTATGTTTGCTCCATGTTGTCATTCTCAGCACATTTCATAATGGATGAACATATTTCCTTCGTATACAGGAAAGCGCTGATAATGAGAGTTCTCGTTCTTTAGAATTTGCACCACTGATGATAATGGACTTCATTATGTCCCTCTTCCAGTAAGCTGTCACCCTGAACAAATTTAAATTAGCCAGCCCAGAACAGATCTTACACCAAGATTATTTCCATTCAAGGCACCATTCGGAGCTGTTTTGATTCCCTTTAATACAGGACTTTTTTCAGTCCAGCAAGCAGCAGTCCTGTTTATTTGACTGTTACAACATTATAAATTACTGGCAGCTTTCTAAGCAATGACAAGAGGGGAGAAAAGTCACCTAGAACCAGCCTCGGCTAAAAGAACTGGCGGATGTGAAGGATGCTGGCTCACTCGCTCCGAACAGGGCAAGGTGGGGTCTTGGGCAAGGGACCCTAAGGGAACCATGAGTTGGAAACCATACTGTGACTCATTCAATAAAGTTAATTAATGATATTTTACACATAATGAGGGTCGGCCTCCCTTGTGGTCCTCTCTCAGGTTGAGTTCATGGAGAGACAGCAGTTTTGCTGCGGCTGCAGGGACAACTCTGGAAACAAAACAAGGGTTGTAGCACGTCAGGTTGTGTTAAGGTCATTTTGCTATGACTTTGTATGTTTGAAAATGGTTGTAATTTGTTTTTGGAATTAATTTGTTGTATGAAAGCTATTATCATAATAAGTCAATATATTCAAATATCATTAACTTATTCATGTGCCAATAACATCAACATGTTGCAGTCATTTTTACATGGAAGGCACTGCACTTGCATTACAAACATGCTGGTTAGTTCGAAACCGTCTTGTTGCAGGCAACAAATTATGATACCCAATAGGCCACATGCAGGTTATTGGAAACATAAGGCACTGCTAGAAATAACATCCCCATAACAACACAGAATGGAACATTTAACAGTTATTCATTTCCATGCGTGCACAAACCAAGACAGTTTCTGTGTCTTTAAACCAAAACAAAATAGACGAAAGTTGAAATCAGTCTGTAAATACAAAAGCTGACGCGTTTGTATTGGAAATGTAAAAAAAAAAAACTCATCCACTTTATATGAAATGAATTCTTAGACATTCAAGCCTGCATGGTTCTCTCACTGTTTTCAGTAAATATACCAAGCTGTCACATTTAAGTTAAAACTGTTAATGTCGATGTTTAAAAATGCTACACGTAGCATCTGTATAATGATATGAGCTGAGCAGTCATTCACAGCTCGTGTCACAGCTCATGGTGTGGGGTTGAAGGTTAGATCCTGACAGAAGAGTGGGCATGCCTGGAGAGAAATGAACTGGATTTGTGACATGGCCAATTACTGAGAAAAGGAAGGAAAAGACATTGAGCTTCAGCAGTTTAGTTCTTTCTTTCTGAGTAAAATATGTTCACAGTCTGATGTGAACATCACTAACATCGCAACCAAGCTTTTTTCACATTTTGTGTTCATGTAGTTCTTGGAGTCAGATCTGCTGCCAGCATGTGGTTCTGATTAGCATGCTTTCAGCTGTATTGACTCATGGTGAGACTCTGAGCTGGCTTCCCTCGAAAGGTGTAATAAACAGAACCTGGGAGGCTGCAGCATCTGCATTAACACCTTGCCGGGGATGTCTCCTAGGGCCCGGGAGCCGAGGACAGTGCCTTCCCTTCACACCTCGTTACTCCTGTTCCCTCCCGTGACCTTTCCCTGCAGGCAAACACGCACCCTATGAGATGGCAAGCCAATCAGTACCCCTCTTCCATCCAGCCCCACCCTCACAACCCCTTCCTCTTTGCCTCATTCCCTTTTTCCCTTTGCCCAAATACACTGTCACTGCAACTGTCACGGGCTCTTTGGCTGAGTGGTATCGTTGTCGCTGGCCTCATCATTGTCCTCCACTCTATCAGTCAGCGCTGTTTACGTTCAGGTGATTTTTTATTTTTTTTGGCTTTGAATCACTCCAGCGGAAACTGATGTGACCTTGAAGGGGAATGTGTGTGTCTCTTAGAGCTGAAGAGGAAGGAGAACGCTCTTTGAAAGTCTTGTCTTTCATGTCACTAATAGACAGAAGGCTGTCTGAATTACTTTTTTTTTTTTTGACCAGTCATTACAAAGATCAGGACGGGCTTGAATGCATCAAGCCTTGGAGAGTGAAAATGGAGTTCTCCGGGTGAAAGGAAAACGGGCCCTCTGGCAAGGTTGCATGGTTTGTCTTTGATGCTCCTGGCTTGACATGGGGAGCTCACCTTGACTGGGTCATTTATTCAGACACACACTAAGTCACCTGGCACTTGGAGGCTGAGAGACAATTGCATTTAGCCTTCATGGAGCAATGATGGCAGGGCACCAGAAAACATCTATATTTCTAAACTTTCAGCGGACTGTCGCAGTCGACCTGGAAATCCAAAATGATCAAACAACATTCTATTGCCCTGAATATACGATTAAAAAATGTCTCTGCTCTCAACTTTAACACATTATCACTTAGCGTTCCTTCTCAAAGCTAATCAAATTACCAAAAAGCTATTTTTTTTAAGTCAGCCACGTGTCTCCAAAAAAGAAAGTACGAAAAAAAAGTGAAAGGAAGCGTGAGAAACATGTAAATGGCACAAACGCACTGGCTAGATGGCACTGCCCTTATCCTTTTCTACCTTCTGAACAAACCATCCCAACCTGACCTAGGACGTCTGCAAGTCTCACACCGTAGATGAGTTGCAAACTGCAGTGTGGCGAGTCAGAGCACAGAAAAACCCTGTTAATTGGTCCAGTCTGGCTGGCCCCTGTCAGACGAGGCCTTTCATGGCCTTTTCATGGGTTTCTCCTGGGAAAACTGAGGAGGCTGCCTGTAATGAGGCACCGTACCTGGTTGCAGAGGGGGGAATCAGGAGGGTCACTCGTGGGCAATTAGGGAGAAATAATGAGAGCTTTCTCTCTCTCTCTGTTTCCACCCCCCACCCCCACTCCACCCCTCTCCTCTTCCTCCTGTTTCCTGTGAGGACGGTGGCTCATCAGGTAACTTTTTAGGGGGGGGGGATCCCGTGAGAGGCAGCTCGAAGCCAAAAGTAGCACTCTAAGAAGAGAGCCAGAGCACTGTAGATCTTCCACAAATATGCACAAAATAGCATTCGCCACACCTGCTGCAGCTCTGTCGACCAACAGTGGCAGCAAGCGAGATTGCAAACTTTCAAAGAATGAAAAATGAAAATATGTGCACAGGAAACCCTATCCCGAGAGATCTTAAGGTGACACTTGACATGTTATCAAATGAGCGGAATCTGTATGCAACCTGCTATTGTAACTGACATGTTGTGAGCACCAAAGGGATGAGAGGAGATGCTATAGCTTAGCTTGTATACAGTTCATTACACGGAACTAGTTATCACTCATGGGAGTGCAGTTTTTTATGCAGCTGGTGTTAGCTACTGTTACTCCTTCCTGGCTGCTTCTGTCTGGAGACAGATTTCCACTTCTTTTGACAGAGATTGATGTGCTGCCTGTCCCCTGCTTTAATAGCACTCAATATCTACTGCACTTAATATCCAAATGGCACCAAATCAAAATCACCGCCAGTCTGACACAGGGGTGAGACACCTCGGCTAAGTGCTGCACCTTATATACATGCACAGAACTGGTTCATTTTTTTAGGGGTTAAAAGGTGATCAATAATTTAAATGCAGGTAAGTGCCTTATATGTGTGAAATTGTCCACATGCCTCTAAGAATAATGGATAAGTATTTGAATTGCAATACAGATGGTTAGAGGTGTTATTAGCTGCAAAGAGCCATAAAATTGATTAAAAAATCAAATTGAAATTGTACAGGGCAGTAAGTCCTTTTGTTGTGCATTTGCAGCTCAAAACATGATTAAGCTTCGAAAATATATTGTTAGTATATATAAATTAGTTTTGCCTGTTTAGGTGGGGGGGATACTGGACGAAAAAAAAAAAAATCTTCCTTTTGTGCAGGTTCTGCATTACATCAAAACTGTGAGACCCACAGTAATAAAATCACCGTGAGAAGCTGCTCCTCCCACTCCCTTCTCTTTTAATGATAATCACAGATTAACTCTCTACAGGCTGCTCCGGCCTTGCTTCTTATTTCTTTCTTGTTTTGCTTTCGCTGCTTTAGCATGGTGCTGGCAAAACCCATTTGAATACATTTTATGTCGAGGAATACTAAACCACAGTGGGTTGAAAGGTAGCTGCTGCCCTTTCTGTGGACAGATCGGACATTGAGCTCGAAGCAGGAAGAATACTGTATGTGCAGACTGAAGGCTGTGCTTTGCTCTCGGTTTTATTTTTATTTTGAAGTAGTACAACAACACTGATGGCATGACAGATTTGGGTTAGGATCCAGACCTTGTTTTGGATCTTGCTGTTTTTGCCTTGGAGAAAGGGCCATAAATGTTATAGCAGTCATGGAAATCCCTCCCTGGTTAAAGCTCCATCTGTGCACACGAGTAGCCGAATGTGCGTGAGGCAGTGAAAAATGAATGTGAGGATTGCGAGATGGCCCAGGGAGTCTGTTACGTTGATAGAAAATGTAAAGTGCTATAGTCATGGATGTAATGTAGAATGATTGTCTGTCTCCCCTGTTTATTTGCCAGTGTAAGGGCTGTAATGGAGACAAATGCTCGTCTGAGCCTGTGAACCTGCTGCTTTGGCAATCTAACTCCTCGCTATGTGTAGCCGTTCAGACAGTCTGCGCTGTGAGGACCGTGAAGGCAGGTGAGAGGTCCTCAGGTGACTAACCTGGGTTTTATGCCTTAATGACTCCTTGTTACTCTCATAGCTATTTCCCAATTGCCACCAGCAATTCCACCCTCTGTGTCCATTAGATGCAGGGAACATGGATCAATATGTGATGCAATTTCCCTGGGGAATGAACGAGGCTTCTTTAGGGTGGCTTGGCCCACTTTCTCCCCCTCTGTTTC
>CALSCE010010635.1:11472156-11536317 GCA_943593645.1 Bovichtus variegatus | reverse complement strand
GTGTGTGTGTGTGTGTGTGTGTGTGTGTGTGTGTGTGTGTGTGTGTGCGTGCGTGCACAAGTGTGTGGGTGTGACTGTTGCTCCTCCGGGCTCACTGCTGGGAGAGACACTCTGAATCTGAGGTTTAGAATCTGATGTAAGGGTTGAGACACTCCCAAAGCAAAAAAAGGTCTTTTACATAATTGCTGTTTAATTGTGACTTATTGTGATGATTAATGTTCGGTTTACTGGTGGAGGCCGTTTTTTTGGCTTTGGTGCTCGCTAAAGCTTGAGCTGCTTAAAAAAATAATGTGATTTTTTTTTTTTTTTTTCTGCGAGCAGACCACATGACAGCATGGACCAGTCTGTATCCCATGGAGTCTGTTTGGAAAAAGAAGCAAGCTGCTTTCCTTGCGAGAGAATTATAAATGGCTGTGTCCAAAGTTTGGCAGCACGGAGCCAAAAATACTCTGCACAGTAGTGTGCAACAGCAGTGAGTCTTGTGTTCATCTCAAAACAAAGAAATGATTTTCTGCTGGCTGAGAAAGAGATGACTTGAATGAGGTTAGAGATTTCAAATTCAGAGTCAAATGCTTGCACGGTTCAGGTTACTTTGACCTAAATAAGCTGTGATACACTGCAGGGTCTCTTATGTAAAACATTGTTTTATCTGAACATGACAGAGTTCAAACTGAACCAAATGCACAGACATTTTCAGCAGCAGGAGCAGCAGATTGCATGGCTTGAAATAGTAGTTTTCTTTCACCAGAAGCATTGGTCCAGCACATCAGCTCTCCAGTATCCTCGACTAAATCACATTTGTGAAAATGCCAATGTTGGTGTGCACCTGACTGATGGATTTCTGCCCGCACCAGGTTGGCTTTAGGCAAGGGCCTACACGTCATTTTCCACACCATTTTGTCCCAAGTCGATTACTTTGCCTCTGCAGCTATGGCCGCCTCTGAATTGAACCACACATTTAGTTCAGGAGCTGCCAATAAAAGTCAGAGAGGCCGGCTTCCATCAGCGTAATGATATTTCAGCCTCAGTATTAGTTCAGCACTGTTCTCCACAGCAGTTTCTGCTCAATTAAAGATGGTCCATATTTAAATACGTAGAAGATCAGAGCGCCGGCCCGGCCCGTGTGCATTCAGATATGCTGTCGAACGGTTAAATGATGAAGTTTGAAATGGACTTTTTAAGCAGCCAAACGCTCCACACCTATCGCGTTTGAATAAGGAGAACTGTTCATTTGTAGCTGTGAAATTTTTCTTTGACGTTATTGATGTAGATTAACTTTTAAAAAGGTAAGTAAGTGAAATGTGAAATAATTCATCAAGAGTCAGCCATGTAAGAAATGTGATTTTCCCTGGCAGAAAAAAACCTGTAGACCATTACCCCAAACAGAGGAAGTAGATTAAGGGCGGGGCTCGCTCGCTCGCTCGCTCTCTGCTCTGTCTCCCTCTCTATGTCTCCGTCTCTCTCTCACTCTCCTGGCCTGAAAGTATGGATAGCACATTTCCAACTAACTTGCCAGGCAGAGCGGAGGAAATAAATTTCAGCTCGTGTCAGACCTGTGCGCTCATGGTTTGGAACTTCCGTTGTCTTCCCTTCCCAGGCCACTTCGGCTTTATTTAGCGGGAACTGTCATTTCCCATAAATCCCTAGGAGGAGGCGTCCGTCAGAGCTGCCAGCTCCCCTGTGTGGAGCACCTGTAACAGGGGAGCGAAGTGACAGTTGTGCTGGGACAGTCCCATCAAACGTACAGACACACACGCACACACACACACACATAGACACACACAGAGGATCCCTGGCTCTGAGACCTTTTTACGTTTCTAAACAGAGTAGCAGCTTCCACCAAGTCAATACATCATCGGAAATTTAATAGATTTTCATTTGAATATCTTTAGAAGTTTCTGCCTGTTTCCATAAAGTATAAGTAAGCACCTATTACATTGTCATGCGACTGTAAATAAACATTAGACTGGGTTTCTTTCTTTAGTGCCTCAGTCACAGTGTTTTGTATTTATGTCTGTCCCTGTCAGACTTGACACTTTAATAAATGACCATGGTAAAAAATGTTCAGTGCACCAAGGTCACACTATCTGTCAATTGCCATTTGCCACAGACTAATTGTTTTATTATTATATTTATCAATGTTGCTTATAAACGCTTGTGAGGTGTAAACAGAGGAGAAGTCTTTTCTTTTCCCTTTTTATTTTTTTTATTATATCAGATTCAGCTGTCAGCACACATGCTCCATCATCTGCGCTCCAGGAAATTAGAAAGGAGAAACATTTGACAGCACAATTTCACAAAACACCGCCACGCCATCATTTCATTTTCTCTGAACCTTTTCTCTTTTTTTTTTTTCTCATTCATTTATTTATTTCATTGTCTTTTGAAAAACAAACAGAGCGATAACAGCGGCTCCCTTTTTTTCAGGTAATTTATCCTCGTTTGTTAGGCTTTACTCTCACCTTGCAAAGGTTTAACCCCGGCTGATTAGCCAGCACACAGGTTGGATGTCATCTAATCAAAAGAAGAGGGTCAAATTAAGCAGGCGATGGTTTATCAGCTGGTGGCCTGATGCCATTTTAATGAGTAGGATCTTGGGGGAGTTGTTGGTTGCGTTGGTGTGGCTCTGCCCTTGGCGTGCCGGCCGAGTTGCTCTAGTAAGTCTTGACCAAGACGGCAAGAAGTCATCAGTCGCCGCGCAGCCACGGCAGTTATACATCACCAATATCAGTGGCTGACGGCTGCTTATCTCTCAGGTATCGATCGGAGGACTGTGCAGGGGGGACCAAAGCGGTTTGGCCAATCAATGGGGGCATTTCATTCTCCTTGAACGTCTGCTTTTTGATCCTCAACACTGATTGGTCGGGCTCACTGCGATACTGTGGGGATTTTTATTTTCTGTTCTGTGTTATGAAAAGGAGTGGGTGGAGAGTGATGAACACTTTGGTGTTGGCAGCCTGCTGAGCTTCTCACGGATGTGCATGGCATATGTACGAGAATCCTGTTGTGTTCCCCCTTCACTGCCAAGAACCCACAGATCTCGCTTAGAGGTTTGATTCAAATTTGCACTCTAATTTTGGTAAACATAATTCCATCACAGAGATCTGCAGACCAAAAAGATTTGCCTCTCACAAAGTTTCCCTGGATTACCTCCAGTGTCTCTGCATCGGAAGTACATGTGTAATCTGTGCAAAAACCTTTGAGACATCTTTGTATTCCACGCGGTTGTTGGAAGATTTCATAGTATTACTGAGCTTTACTCCATACAGCTGACACTTAAAGCCGTTAAAGCTAAGTGTACACATCATTTGTCTATTTTTAGCATATTGACATTTGCTAATTCTTTATTGCATGGTTACAAGGGTCATCATGTGATCCAGGGCAGTTGTTCCCAACCTGAATGTGAGGGATTGAAAGAAGTAGACCCTCCTCCCCCCCAAAAAAACTGCTGTTTTACTGTAGGTTGTCTGTGTGAGCAGCTTATTACAACACTTGTTTCTGGTGGCGACCTCTAGTGGCCATAGTATATGCAATGGCAACAAAGGAGGAAGTCCGGTAATGTTGTTTTAGGAGTTTAAAAAGCGTCCGCGTTGGGAGGAGATCGGGGCGGATGGAAGGGACAAACCAAAACAGGAGACTGGTCTTCACGTCACTTGTAAAGCCAAAACTCAATTTATTTTTAACGTACCTAAATTACATAAACCTAAGTTACGTAAAAAGTACAGATTTGAACCTAAACCATGGCCTTTTCCTAAACCCAACCACGTACTTTTGCTTCAATTAACAACGTTAACCAGATGTTTAAAGCTGCGACCTTTACTGGTACTCTCCAATGGTCATACATGTCGTTTTCGAGAATCATTAGCAAACGACCCAGAAAGATGATTAGCAAGATGGCAAAGAAGCAAGCAGAAGAACATTCATACTATACAGAATTGTGTTTACTCTTTCTGATTTTTCTCATATCTTTTCTTCTGAAATACAGGAAAGTTTAAAAATCTGAGGAGTGCTCACAGACATATAAAGTATAAACGAACGCAAGCCGATGAAGTCTGGAACCAGGGCTCTAGGACTGGAATTCTATGAGCAATATGGACAGACCTTTTCTTCCCTTACTGAAATCAGTGACATTTTCTCTAAACCTCTTCTGTCCCCTTGAGGCAACAGTAGCCGGTAATGGAGAGAAAATAATTAAGCCACATTTCCCATAACTGAGCGGAGTAAGCAAACCAAACAGAGCTGATGTCTGGCGGAAACAGCAAAGAAATAGGAAAGAAATTGTCGGTGGGGCTCAGAGCTTGTCAACGTTGTTGGCTTCTTTATGAAAAACACTTCTGCTAATCAGTTGCGCTTCCGGACAGAACACCCGAAGCTACGTGCTGAATGAGCATGTGCGGCAGGTGACACGTTTTAAACTGTTTTTTTAAGAAAGAACATCAATAGTGATTCTCTTCACTAGTTATCAGGGGATGAAAGGTGTTTTGGAGTGACTCCTGTTGGTTTTGTGTCCTGTTGGTCCCCGAGCAGCGTTTACTAATCATCTTCACAATGAATATGATTTACGGTTTTAAAATGTGTTAATTAATCCTCTGACATTTACAAGACAGTAATGCTCAGACGGAGGACACTGTCTTATTCGTCCTTTTTTCTGTTTGCACAAGTACCATCGCAGCCAAGGCTGTTTCAAGTTGGAGGAGTTAGGATGTGCTTCCTCGGAGCATTAAGTACTAGTATTAAGAACAACAGATGCCCCAGCATTGCCATCCCCAAACATAAACACTCACAAATCAGGTCAAATCTGAAGGTATGCAACTGCGTGTCCTCGTGCTTTAGTAAAGGGAAGTCTTCAAGGTGAGTTTTAAAGCTAGAACTACCAGAACCAGCTGGAGTAACCAATGAGTCAGCTCCAGAGAAGCAAAAAAATAAAAAATAAAATAAATTCAATGCCAGTTCACGCCATTTGATATGCAAGTTTTTGTATTCACAAAGTACTCTGCGTCGAAGTGTATAGATGGCTCATATTGAATTCATAAGCCAGTCATGCAGGAAAACGGAGCACCTTTCTGTGATTTACTTTCAGACGGAAAATGAACAAAGACGGTTATGCCACTATTTGTGGTTCTGCTGGAACCAGAGAGATCACTGTTTGCATAATATCTTCCTTATAGGTCTCCTTAACCTTTGCGGAAGGCTTATTGACTCTCACTAACCTTGCAGGGAGCTGCTGGAGGGCAGCAGATGATGAGCGTGCTCAGTGTATGGAAAAAGGCCCATGTGGAGGTTTTTCCGCCCCCACCCTGCCCTTGCCGAGCGACAACTCTACCAACGCTTAGCGTGACCTTTGCCTTCTGATCTCTGTTACCATGGTGAGGCCCACAATGTTGTGAATTCAGGCACAACAGACACATAGCACAGTCTACCTTTGATGTAGGTACTGCATCAGTATAATGCTGTTTAAGATAGAGGTTAAAGAGAAGCTGAGATCATAAATGTGAGACGATCTCTGCAAATTGTCAATTTTGTGTAAATTGTAGGTTCGTTGGGCAGATTTTCACGGTCCCTTATGACATACAAGAACCCTCTCTGGCTGTGCATACTCATGCAACCTTTAGTATGGCCTTCTTCTGACCACTAGGGGCACGTTTGCCCTTAAATAGATGCCTTTATCACTCCTATCTACAAGGTTTCTATAAAAGCAAAGAGTAGTAGTGCACACCAAATACATCACTGTCAGTTGTAGCAGTTTAGTTATCTGCTGCTGGGTGTAGGGTCTTATTACAAAACCTGCTTAAGTGAATTGAAAATATAATTGTCTCTACAACTTAATGAGAAACTGTACATGTGATTTACAGCAACACAACCGCACATGATCTCCAGATGAAGCTCATGTCTGCCGCTGATGGGATTTTTCCTCATTTACCTCCCTTGAAAATTTCATTTCTTTCTAAATGACATCTTTTAGCCCCACATGTATATATTTCTTTCATGGAAAATGGCTGAATCCACATATTTATTGTACTTGAACAATTCCTATTGTTGCTCATGTGTGTCCTCCGTAGTGTTGAATGAAAGGCATATAACCTTTGCTACGCTTCAGAGACCAAGGTTGCACAGGTAACCGTTTCACTTCATATTCTCAGAGGCCCCGTCTGACACATTTATTTTGTGATTGATGATGATATTTAAAGTAAAATTATAATCCTTCAAAGATCTGGACACGGTTTGCCCTCAGTAGAGAAAAAGCTTGTCCAATAACATTGTCATCAGGGCTTTGGTAAAGAATTTGTAAATGATAAACTGATGAATGAATGGATGAATTGCATCTCGTGCAAAGTCCCTTCAGTACATCAGGATGTAAGGTGCGTTTGGTTTCTTGGTGTCGGAGCAAAACGGTGAGCGAACATAACTGCGTCACTTACGGAAGTCATTCAAGTTTGTGTAATTGGGCTTCACTGTCAGCGAAAGTTTTTAAAAAAAATTTTCCTGTCAAAAACAAACTAGAAGATTACGATTTAATGGGTTCTTTCATGGCCCATGCTGCACTCTTCCACCAAGTTTAATGAAAATCAGGTCGGTAGTCTTTCCGTAAACCTGCTGACAAACAAACAAACCAACCAAACCGGAGGCACAACCTCCTTGGCAGAGGTAATAGCGCTCAAAATATAGTGAAGGGACCTTGTAAAAGAAAAGAAAGGTTCAACATTTGAGAAGCGTCGAAATAAAGTGTACTCAAATGAATCTTTTCGGTGAAAAAGAAAGCTTGTAAAAAGGTTGAAATCATTTTTTTCAGGGCTTTGAAAAGAATGCAATGTCAATATAAATACAAAAATACCACATACGGTATTTCAAATGTGTTTTTTTTAGCACAAGGGACATAAAAACAGCTTCAAACCAGGAGCTGGGAGTCATTTCCTGTTAGGGTCCACTACGGTTGAGGTCACCATCAGTCTGCCAGGTACCGTAGGTTGGTCACGCATCCACAGAGATTTCCCTCTGACTCAATGTTGAATCCAGTCAATGTGGTCTCGGGGGTGGTGGTGTTGGAGGATACTGGGGAGGGGTCAAAACAAGAGAGAGGCGTTGAAACACTGAGAGCCATCCTTCACGTCTGACTGTAGTGGTTAAAGGGCAGCCAGGCTCTTAAAGAAACCATTAGCATTTAGATTTGAGATGCTCCCCCCGCAGAGCAGCGGGGAGTGGTTGCGTCACACCTCAGAGTTTTTTTTTTTTTGCCTTGAGTGGGCCCAAGTGGCAGCTCCATTGCCCTGATCAATCTCTCAATATGCCTAAATTGCTTTGGATGACCTCCTTGTGAAGAGACAGGATTGGCCATACTGATGCTCCTCCAATCAATAGCAGATGCTATCATAGCTCATCAACAATGAAGTGTTTTTAATGGAGGTCAGGGCATGGAAGATCTAATTCATTTTAATTTGTAAATTGTGGCATGACAAAATTCTAATCAGGGCGCTTTGCTATCAGATATGCAGACTTCTGAGTCCCTCACTCCGTCTCTTGCTCTCGTTTCTTCTTCTCAGCCTCATTTGCATTTATGTCTGTCTGTGAATCCACACAGGACTGGGAAGCATGAATGTATACATGGCATATATTAAATATCAGTCAGCATTGAGTATAACTCTGTTTTTAAGTAAGTATTTCTTTTTTTTTTCTTTTTTAAGGTGTAACATTTTTAGCCAAGACAACTTTTCCTCAGAAACACACCCTTGCACATGTTCCACCTCATTAAGTAAAAATTGGAAAGATTACAAATATGACATGTGCAATTTATTATCTTAATTAATTCACTGTCTTCTGTCAGAGACAGGAAGGGCGGCTCTGTCATCTAGAAACCATTTTTTCGGTGGGGATGTTCATAGGAAGCCGGCGCTGTGTTGTTTGCCCAGATTAGTATAAGAGGTGAGCCTTTTCCATCTCCCCTTCCATTTCAGCTAAATTTGCCTCAGCCACAGTAATATGCACCACGGGATCATTCCCCCCGTGAGCGGAAATGCAATTGGAATGGGATGCGGCCGTCCGTTGTAATTGTGTGCAGATGAACCTGTCTGCCCTTGCACCCGGTGCATGAGTGAGGCCATGCAATGCCCGTCGTCTGTGAAGGCTTTCAGTGCAGCAGAAAAGAGGGCAGGGCCGGGGGGGTGGGGGTAGGGGGGTCACTGTCTCCACACAAGGCAGCACGCTTGCTGAGCTGTGACCAATGCAATCGGTAGAGAAGATCGCCGCACCGTTTCAAATGGATTAGGCTTCCTTTCAACTTAGAGGGAAATTGACAAAAAAACCTCCTGTCATTGTCGGCATAAACAAGAAATAGGTCGCTTTCATTACAGAAATATTCAAGTCAAGGATGCTGGCAGTATAAAAGCTGTGTTTTGTGCACTATCAAAGGGCCTTGGCGAAGTCCAAATGTGAGGAATGCACATTCAGTTAGGAGGGTTTGGTGAAACGTTCTGTTCAAGGTCTGTCGTGCCTCCTCCTTCGGTTGTCACACAGAAACCTATCAGTGAATAATGGAAAAATAATTATTGATGAAAGGAAGGGGTATAGCGCTGTACGAGGGGGGGGGGCCTTCAGAAGCAAGCAGCATCAACCCCCCCGTCTTCACTCTCTAGTGTCCCCATTGATTTATCAGGACTCTATTTTTAGTTGCACATGGAACAGTAATGGATTCATGGGAATTAACAATGATTCATGCGAAGCTAATATCAGAGATTTCAGATGCTCGATTAATGCTGGAGGAATTCTGCGCCTCACCTCCCCAATTATTCATAATATTTCTCCAACTGCATAAACACAGACGCTTATCAGAAAGGCTTGTTAAAGGAGCAGGTGTGTTTGTACTGCAACAGCATCTAATGGGTTGCAATTAATAGCATTGACTTTGTCCCTTCATGGTTCAGCTGATAATGTTTTTGGATTCCCGTTACCAAAACAACAACTCTTATTAACTCTAACTCTTTACCCCTGATGGTATCTAGCCATACTGCTCATTTGGGTTCTTTCTTTGCTGATGTTCTCAGCCTCTGAGATTTCTGTCACTACAACAATACAATGGAAGTGAATGGAAAATGTACGTACATGTGGTGTTCAAAGACCCACCTTCTGACTTGTATTCCTAGTACACAGAGGTTATTACCTATATCTTAATTTGTCTCTAGCGTGCTTTGTGCAGCAACTTATTGACATAAAAGTATTCGTTTTGAGAGTTGACTTTATTTGGGATTTTTTGGTTCTGGTTTTCATATTTCTCCATCACTTTCTTCATCCTAAGTTTGTCAGCTAAGTTTATATTTTCTAAAAACATATGTGAGACTGACATGGCCACGCAGTTAATAAGTTGACTTATCGTGAAAAAAACCAAACACTTAAATTTCCAAATGTTTTTGAAGCTACTTCGTCGCCAGAAAATGAGGTTGACAGGACAGATGCATCACGCGCTGCTGGTTGGTTAGGGCGAAGCAACAACCCCGCCCAAACAGCGAACAGCCACATAATGTCAGGCTGAATAATGAAGTGGAACAAAATGGCAATTCAGTCTGATTGTCAGGCTACGTTTACGCAGCATCATCTGTTGGTCTGCGATTGACTTAAGATTCAATTTGAAGGTTTGCTTCTCTGGACGAATGAGCACTTTGTACTTCTACATTTATGATGACTTGTGTGATGTTATAGTACATCCTAATAGATGTGGCCGGCCTGATCTTTTGTGTCCTTTAATTAAATGAGCTAAATATTGAGGGCCTGCAGTTGTAAAACGGCGCGTGGGGTCAACCATAAAAAAACGGCTAGAGGGAAGACCTTATAGGCTAATAAACATGTCAAAGGTATGTGGAGCCTTTGGATGACGTGTGGGCACAATGCATTACATAATAACATTTAAAAAAGAAATCAAAAACAACAATGTCCCAGTTGCTCAGTCTAATCCACAGACCCCACTGTGTACAGTTTTCTTTGGTACAGCTTTCTACAGAGGAAATAATCCACACTTAGAGTATCAAGCGTGTTTATTTGAATCACTGTCTTGAATACAGTCAGTGGGAGAAGTCATTTCAGTGTTATTACCCCAACGGATGCACGAAGAGTCAACAACAGAATTCAGATTGTCGTGAAAAGAGAAGAGCGTGTTCTCAAACCGTATGCAAGATTTGACAGTGTGTGTTCGGGCGTGTAATGTAAAATGAGTTTGAACGTGTGTGTTTGGGCTGGCGACGGTGCCCCCCTGCCTTTGTCCGGACAGCACAGGCGCCAGTTCATCTCGCAGACTTGTACTTTACACCTCTGCCCTCTCCACTAGGCGGGAGTCCCCGCCTCACAGCATTCACGTCACCTCAGAACTCCAGATAGCATCGTGTTGTTGTTGTCAACAAGATCAATGAAGCACAAAAAAAAAGCTACGTTAGCTTAGTGTTGAGTTTATGAAAGGAATTATGAAACGGTTCTTATGAGTTTAGTCTCCCAAGCGAGACTTTTCTTATAACAACTCTGCAGTGTCTGGCAGAGAAGATTCAGGTCTCCTGTTGAGTCAATATGTTTTCTCTATGAGCTTCGTTGGCAAACATTGTGAGGGAGAAATACTTCACTCGGTGTCCTGTACAATTAATGTTTAATTAAATCAATTGCCTTGTCACATTTCTCAACGATATCATGATAATATAAGCCAGTTTGATCCACTGTATTTATGCTTAAATAGGAAACAGGAAACAGGCTTTTGACGGTTAAGTTTGCTGTGGGTGTTTACAGCTTGAGCTGTTGAATGGATGTGACCAGTCAACCCTGTCTCCGAGAAATTAAGTTCATATACAACTAATTTGCAACAGCAAATACGCTTTGAGCAAAACTTTATGCAGAACGGATTATGTTTTCTATCAACTTAATGAGGAAATGTTGTTACCATTAACATATCCGGCAACTCGCAAAATTGTTGATACCGAACGTATCAGTAAAATGTTCATTGACATACACTTTGTAATTAGAACCTGCTTTATATTGGAATATGGTCATTTAAATACTGTTTAAATAACAGATACATGTAACGCCTGAAAAACTTTAATTGGAGCGACCATCCTTTTAGCCTAATCGTTTAAACGCATTTTGACCTTAGAAAATAATCACATCGGGAAGCAAAATTACTGGATGAATTGTAGTATTTTCCTGTCTAAATCTGACTGTTTTTTTCTACTGACTTCAGCACTGAAAGTAAAGGGGAAAAAACACATGCTGCAGAAGGCAACAACAAAGCTTACATGTACAGTATAAAAGCTGGCTGTGGGTGGAAAGACACATTCTGTGTTAGAGGATTAGAGATGTCAGCGGGTTCAAGTCCAGGTTATGTAATATCTTGTTGCCTTGAACGCACCTCGGACTCAGCAGTGGTACTTGTGTTAGTCATTGTGCTTCAGTCACTTTATGTGAGGCTTTCGTGGACACAGCGAGCGCCTAAGAATGGGACTGAGAACATTGGAGCTGATTTACATGAACTGACCCAGATGTGTTTTAGGCGTTCACTGCAGCCGTCCGAAAGCATTCGCATCGACGCGATGCGCTCCTCAAAATATGGCACTTTTGCTTTTCAGATCTGTTACACAGCCGTCCATCCTTCAGACCTATTTTGTGAATTAATTATTAACGCTCGTGAAGACACTGAATTCAGAGGAAGCCGCTTCATAACAAAACAAAACAACACGGCATGGCCCTGGCTCCCTGTTTTGCACTGAGATAAAAACAAATTGAAAGAACATTTTGATTCATTAAAATATCAATGTGAAATATCCGATAAAAAAAAAAAAAAGAAAGCCCACAAAGTTTTTATTGCAGTTGTCACCAGTAAATGAATGGCAGCTTCATGATGGAGACTTTAGGTTCAAAAGTCCAAAAAGAAGATGAAGATCAATCATATTCTTTCTAAACTGTGCACCAACATATTATCTCTGTGAGCTTCTGTTCTCTTCCAAATAACTGACAAATGCTCATGCAGTACAATAAACAACCCTTTCATATCCGAATTTCTTTTTTTCATAACTTCAAAATCTTGGAAGTGCCCTCCATGGACGATCCTCAAACGTTACTTGAATATTTGAATTATTTTTTCAACAATCCAATCCAATGTTTGCCTACTTACAGAACTTATTATAATGTTACCAATAAAATAAAAAAAGAATTTAGTTTGACACAAATACTGTTAGAAAACTGTAATGTTTTCCTGTCGGGTCACATTTACCTACTCGAGCCGATCCCAGCATACAGTGGTGCAGAGGTCTACAGAATCAGGAGCTTCTTGTTGTGAGGCCACATTGCTAACCACTGGTCCATGTCATGTTTAAAACACATGCGATCCGCCCTAAAACTCCCTCCCTGACGGAAATGTATGAGACGTTGTAACAGACCAAGGCTCTCGTCGGAGTTCTTTCCTGTGAGTCACTTTCTCATCGCGAGTGTCAGAGTTCATTTTTCACACGTTTGTCAGGAAAGGCGGCGGTTTGCCTGCTTTCATTGTGAACTCTAAACACGCAAACAAGAATGTCAAAAAAGGAGATCAACAAATGCTTGTCTTTGTGAATGAAAGACCAAGAGGAGACAACAGACGAGGAGCTGCAGTTTGCACACATCAATGCAACCGTAATCCACGTTTCACATAATCCATCTGGGGACTAATCGATGAGCGTACAATGCCGTTCGTTTACAGATTGTGAGGCGCCAGGATGCTTGTTTTGCAGGAGAATATCTGATTGTGTTCTTTGAACAAATATTGTCATTAATAATAACAGAATTAGTTAACACAGTCATACTTTGATGATATAAAGTTGATATGTTTGATCACTTTGATCCCAGTCAGCCTTTTCAATATTTATTTTTATTGTACTACTTTATGCTAAGTAAATATTAATTTGTTCTGGTAGCGCTTGATCACACATAAAAAAAAAAATACATCTGTATGATTCATATGATTTATGGAGAATTTAAGTGACAATGCTCGGAAAATCATTACAGCGTTCCCCAAGGACTCCGCATAGGTGATTTATTTTATTTTTGTCGTGTGTTTGTTGCAGCTCAAAATGAATGAATTTGCAGTCTTCTTGCTTAACGAATTGTTCAAATTTGGCACCATTTTTTAATTTTTTTTTATTGTATTAGATACATGTGACCTGTGTGTGTGCATTGCTGTCAGTAGATGCTAAGCTAATGAGCATCTGTAGTTTACTTTTTGGCCCAAATTGAGTCGCTAAGATTACTTTAGTACTTCTTACTGTGACTCGTAGCGGTGCTAACATGCTCCATAAATCAAAGTTAGTTTAGGTATTAGCTTAGATATGTTTCTGTCTTGTTATTCTAAAAATGGTCAATCAGTATGGGAGGAATAAAGAGCCTCATTTTTTTGAAATTATAAATCATTTTGTTTGACTTTGGCTTGTTAGCCTGTGGTGCTGAATTGGATTACTTTAATGTGAAAAACTGTCGGGACTAAAGAACTGGAAAGAATTCTTTCAGCTCGATCATTTCTTTCGTGGAGCAATTTTCCGATATTGCAGGTATTGCAAAACCTGTTCTGTTGATACCCTTTATTACTTCCCAATAAAATGGTTGCTTCTTTAGGTTGAGCAACAACATGTTCACAATATCCCCCAAACCGGATTTACCAAAGTGTTTCAACACTTGAGAGATTATTAAAAAAGTTTTCTGCTTGTCTCTGGCCATGTAATGCGATATGAAAGATGGGCGGAAAGCGGGGAAGAGTGGAGGCCACCCTCTCATCACCTGGTTGCCCAGACCGGCAGACAGAGTCCTGGCCGTCTGTCCAATCGTCTGATTTCCATCCTCTTGGCACACTGGGTAATAGAGATCAGTAATTGGGTGCTATAAATCCTGGCCGAGGACAAGGTGGGTCAGAACAGGCTGATTACTTAGGCATTACAGTCAATCTAAGCAAGTCCTTGAATTGAAAGATTTGGTGAGGTGGATTCTCATTATCGGGCTCGGCGCATGTATGCATTTGTGTGAAAGAGTAAGGGCCAAGGTCCCCTTCCCCTGTTGTAGAATGACATTATGCAACGCTCCAATGCTCTCAACCGCGCAGACTCGTAAACATCACAACAAATTTATTTTCCTCGTCCCCCACAGTTTTATAAGAATGTTTTCAGAATCGTCAGGGAGCGACTCGACGGGCCCGCCTGCGGTTTTAAGACCTCTCTGCTCGAGCGGCTCCTCAGTGTGTTAAGGACCTCCGCCTGGGTGACACATTCACGGCAGGTTCAACGTTAGACCTCGTGATGGTCTTCGGTTTCAATCTGCAACAGGCGTGCAACCAGGACTCCGACTACCACCATCTGCCTTCATCATCCCTCAGCTTCACTTCTCGGAGCGGTGTTTATCTTTCAGTGTAGCCAGAAAACAAGCTCTCAAGGTGATTAGCGCCGTCATTCAACATGAAGCAGATTGATGGCTATATGGTGAAATGCACCTTTCTGTTATTTTTCATCGCAGGGCCTATGAGCTTAATCCATTTTAAGCTTCTCAGTAAGAAAAAGAGTCTATGGAAGGTGAATTAGAGTGTAAAGCCGATAGTCTTTTCTCAGCATTCTCTCCAGCTGAGGGTGTGACTTACTGGATTATGGGAACAGTAGTTTCTGCTCCAACCCCCTTAAGTTCTCTGATGTGGCTTTTATATTCCTGCCTATTTTTGATACAGTTTTTTTTGTATCGAGAATGCATCGACACATTCTGACTGCGAATTTCTTCATCACAAGTTACCCTGCTCCTTTGTGCTGTCAGTCCCCCCCCCCCAAAAGTCTTTCCTTCACAGGCTTCAAAGTTATTTGTCTGAAGAAATAAAATCAGCAGAAGCCTGAAAATGTAAAATCACGTTATGAATAGTGATGTGGCTGGGATCCAAAATATGGGCTAAATGAGCAAATGTGATAAATTACCTCGGCATACGTTTGGAACCGTAGAAAAAAACAAATAAGCAAGAGAAAAAAAGATATATGACAAATTTATGCCGTGGCATCAGTGCAAACCCCTGCAGTGTGAAGTGTTCCCACTCAGAAAAGCACTCATGCTACCATCATCCCTCGACTCCTATAACAGCATGCTACTTCACTTAGCAGCCTCCATTTGGGATGCAGCACAAACACTGTTTTAGCGCTTTTATCTTAATGCACTGCAACACTCTGTAGCACTAAAGGCGTGATTATTGTACAGAGATAGGAGCGGCGTGCATTTAAGCAAGACGTATTTACACAGGAACTTAGCACCAACCTAACCACTCAAGGGCAGATGGCTTTGTGATTCTCATTGCTCATTCGGTTCATTTTGTTAAATGGACTCTTTCCATATATTTTAATATAACACTAATTCTCCGCATCGTTATCCCAGTTTAAAGCATAATGTCCTACTGAGTGTGTTTACTGTTTTGGAGAGCAATGTATCTGCCAGATACCAGACTGTTGTCACTTTAACCATCTGCTGGCTGGTTTGCCTGCGAAATACTCTTCAAGGGAGGAAAAGCAGCTGAAGGTTAGAGGGATCACAGTGAGGTTGGGTTGCTTATTTCCATTTTTGTGATGGGAGCTGAGCGGCATATGGCTGCTGTCGGCTTTGTGGCGAAGCCAGGTGTGGGGGTGAGCCTCAGCAAAGCCTCGCTGCCACACCCATGTTGTAGCGTCTTCAATGCGTCCCTCGCCCTCGGCTCTTAACATGCTCGGACCCAATGTGACAGTGAGGCTTGTTCTCACACTTTCAGAGGCCACTGATTTAATAGAGGCACAATGTCAGCGCTGACCTCATCCACTGATGTCTTCACAGCTAATGCCCTAACATGTGACATTGACACTCTGCGAAGACAAACAGTGAAGGAGGGAGATGGATTGACAGAGAGACTCATATGCCTCTCCGGATGGAGGAGAATGATGGACATTAGACAGGAAGACAGCAATGACAGGAAACAACAAAATCAACCATGACATACTTTATTTTCCGAAGTCTCATATTCATGTATTGTTACATCACATGATGTCATGTCACTGTGGTGTGGGCAGGCATGTTTGGAGCAGATTATAGTAGAGTAATCTTGAGCATTGTGCAGCAAGTCTTCTCGCGATGCAAAGTAGTGATCGTATGTTTTGTGGTCAGGTCGTGTTATGTTATGCCAGGTTCATTCATTTAAATAAAAACAAAAAAAGTCATTAAATAAAAAAATAAATACCATTTAAAACACTTAAATCCTTCCCTCCCTCCCTCCTCCGGGGCTAAAAAGTGAAGCCAATGCAGAAGTGTCTTAAACCTGCATTCTTTCTAATTTCCAGCAGGGGGCGACTCCCCTTGTTTGCAAAAAGAAGTCCGGTTGTATAGAAGTCTATGAGAAAATTACTATATTATTAAACATTTTCGTGACGAGTTTATGGTTTCAATCGCTAGTTTCAAGTCTTTTTCAACACAGCATGATGTTCATTTTATAAGTTATGGTCTCATTTAGAGTAAAATAGACGATTAAGCAGCTCTACCTTATAATTGACAGATCGCTTTTCCCTTTCACAGTGTGTTTCCACTTCATGAAAATTAATTGTCACAATTTGGTTACCTAAAATTGTCATGATGTACAGCGTTCAGCTGTACTCACTCCACAAACCCACGGCTTCAAAGCCGTAGTCCACAAACCAACGGCCGACGTCACAGTGACTACGTCCACTTGGTTTATAAAGTCTATGGATTCAAGTCATCCAAAACTAAATTTCTTCATAGGTTCTGAAACTACGTGGAACTTTTTTATTGATGTTTTTGAAGTTTATTTTATTTATTTGTTTCCAGGATTTCAGAAAAAAACACGTAATGACATGGCAGGGATCCACTTGATGGAAATATACCATCAGCCTCCTCATACTTGACCAAACGTTCTCATGATATGTAACAGTTCACGAGAGCTGAATCTAATCTTTGTACATGTAGCATTGATTTATGTAGTTTAGCAACAGAAGATGAGAATACAATGATGGCTGGATCAATACCAAAGGTATCGAATCTGTGGTAATTATTTCATTTTAATATCAGCTATCAATTTTGACAGGAGGATCAATACTTGCTAATTGTAAATAATACAGTCTCCCTTCTGTGAGTTCTGTACAAAATACAGATTCTTCCTCTTCCATTTGCTGCTCCAGCCATCAGCCCCTATCAACGAGAGTGAAAATGGAGCATTTGTGAAACACTGTTCTCAAGGTTGAGAATGAACTTTTATGCTCTCTATTGTTGACATTTTTTCAAACTTTTTCAAGCATGCTTTTCTGAAACCAAAAACCAAGGCAGAGGTCAAATGCATTTTGATACTGAAGGATGCTTTTCAGAAAGGCAGACAGGCTGCAGACAGGCAGGAGGGAAGAAAGACCAACATCGCCTCACAGACGCTTCTGTGACAGGCCGTGCCACTGCTTTAGGATTACGATTTATTATTAAAAGCAGCCTGTAACGTCAACCCACCTCTGAATTGTTACGTGTATTCAATTCAATCAAAGTTGTATGAAAAGTGTCATTATCAGTGTCAGCTAAAGCTCCTGTATTACTTAAACAATGACTCCCAAAACGACATATGTGATTACTACTTAGGTTAGGTTAAGAGAAAGATTGTAGTTTGGCTTAAAATAAGTGCGTTAGGCTACATAAGTAAGTACGTTACATACGTTTGGCTTCTTGGGGCACAGACAGCTGTCTCCTGTGTCTGTGTATACATTACATTACATTACAGTTCATTTAGCTGATGCGTTTGTCCAAAGCGACTCACAATAAGTGCAAACAATCATGAGGATATGACTCCAAACAGCGAGAATCTTGCAAGTACATCAGCTTCAAATAGGTGGAATCATATAAAGTGCAGTAAACTAGCTTCAAATAAGCCAAACCAATGTAAGTGCTACATACAGAAACAATAGAATACAAATACTAGAACCCATCTGTAACAGCCATGTCATGGGCCCAGACATCTGTTCAAAGGGAGGCCTACCCAAAACCAGAGCTAGCAAAAAGCAGTTAGCCAACAGACTGTAACATCATGCTTCAGTAAAGCTGCTGTGGTTAGAGCAGTCATCAGAATACAGGAGAGGAGCAGCTTGTTTAATCAGGGATGTTTACCAGATTATGTGAAATAATTAGCCTTCAAAAGGTGCTTGGACATGCCCGACCCAAACGTGGCGATTCCCAGCGGAGTGTCTTGTTGCCATTTTCCTCCAAATTGAGCAGAAACCGAAATAGTTTTTTCTAAAAGTAAAAAGTCATTGGAATAAGGGGAGCGCAAAAAAAAATAAAAAAAATAAAATTCTGAAGGAAAGTAGAACTGATGGAAATGTGGAACTAAAGTAACCTTGATGTGATCCTTCCTTCCGTGCTACGCTGTGCTGTGTTTTATTATGTTTGGCTTGTATTATATTCTCTCTTCATACAAAGCTGAACTCTGCTTAATGGACTAACCTGCCAAACTCATCGCAACACAAATGCAACAGAAACCTGCTGTTTTTTTAAAATGATTGAGTCATGACTTGTCAGCGAGAATCTACTTTCGCCCTTGAATGCTAATTACGTAATGTTTATGTAAAGTCACGTACGCACTCCCAAAGGATCTGCGAGTGTGTATACGTAGGGGCTGGAATAAATCTTAACATGTTGTCAGCATAACAATGTCAATAAAATGACACTTCAGTTTCTGTGTCAGTCAGGTGTTTTTTTAGTCCCCCCCAAAAGGAAAAGCTGCAATAAGATCCCTCCCAAGCATTCCACATGATCTAAATCTGTGACACAATTTCTACCTCCAGCCTGACAGCTGCCCTAAAACAAATTAAAATGTATGAACTGAAAATGCAAATGCAATCCAAATCTTTCCAAAAAGTTTTTCTGTTGTTTAAATGTTTGCAGTAATCATTGTTCACGCTGTGTGGGGCAAAGCCAGAGGCATATTTTATTAATATTTGAAACTATTTTTATAGGCGAGATTCTGGCAGAAAAGTTTATTTATTTATTTTTTTAAGTTTGAAAGAAAATAGTTTGTACAGAGTTGAGTGACTTACTTTTGCGATCGCCATTTTCTTTTATCCTCGTCAAATGAGCACTGAAACCAGTCCAATGTACATTCTACTCTTATTCTATTTCTATGGTAATTACTTTGGATACTAGTGATTCTGTATTGCTCTTCCATAATGTTTCCCAATTTACAAAAGACAGGTTTTAAAAAAAGGGGATATCCTGTTCCATAAAATACTGGATCCCATAGTGCATCTCAATCGTGTGACTTTACTAGACCCTCACTGGCTGGTAAAGACCTTCAAACTTCCCGATATCATTGTACCGTAACTGTGGCTTTATATTGATGCTGAGCTTGTTGAAGTTGTATTGTTTTGAACTAATTTAACATGGCTTGAGGCTTATTCCTTGAATCTGCAATGAATGTCAGAAGTTAACATAGGAAACCATTTTTAGCCCCAAACTAAAAAGAATCTAAAATGGCAACTGTCCCTTAAAATCAAAAGGCTGTTTGTTCCAAATGTCACCAAACTATAATTTGTACAAAGCTTTTTATACAGCACTGTGCAAATCAGAATTGTTGCGTCTAATCAGCCCAATTTGGAAATGAAATGAGGGGAAGACGAGGAGAGGAGAAGAAAGGCTAAGAAAAATGAAGCGGGGGCAGGAAGCCCGGGGGGTTGGTGGTGGTGGGGGGGAGTCACCGCCGCCCACCACTGCCTGGCCCTGACACCTTGTGAAGAGTGCTCATTCATCACGCGGCGCAGGGCTTGAGCCTCCGTAAATCACTGTGGATAAAGGACGCGCCATAAAGAATGGAATTGTGAAGGTAAGGGTTTTAAATCCCCCTAGATGATCCGAGATAAACACGGAGAGACTTTTGACAGTCCCTCGTTACTGCCACGAGCGAGAGGAGCTGTCACTGCTCCCTCCTTGCCTTTCATCTCTCGGTAACAGTCTGGCTGTTAATATCCTCAATTATCTCTGCAATATGTTGCCGGGAAAAAAGGGAAAGTTCCGAGGAGGCATTCACACAATTTAAAAGTTTTAATTTGACAGCTTGTGGTGTAATGATGACTTGTGATGAGGGTAGAGGGGGCCTGCAGCCCACACGGAGTGTGTGACAAGTGATCGGACCGGACTTTGTGGATGTCAAGACTTTGTGGATCAGATGTCAGGAAGCCAAATAGATGTTTCACAGGTTGATGTAAAAGAAAAAAAAAAACCCTCCAAGGTCCTTAATTGTAAATGGCAGTGGCATTTCATCTAGTGGCTGTTTCTGGTATGAAGGCAAACATTTGTTCGTTTCCTTCACCATAAAATCTTTTTTTTTTTTACAACTAAATGTTGTTAAATTCCTCACCGTCTCGACTATACCTGTAACAGTATCTCGTGTTAATGTCTGGAACACCACCATGACATTTTCCCTGTCTTGTATCAAAAAAAAAGAAGAAGTAATAAATCAGGATGTTGCGCAGCGCTGAGCTCTTCTTTTCTGAACCCACTACTGTTCCTAAATCCATCCCAACCTGCGGGAGAAAGAACAGAGTGCATTTGCATAGACGGAGCAGTCGTCCGTCTGATAATGACGGCTAAGTCACAGTGCATGATGGAGACACAAAGGGCACGAGACTGTCGCATGAAGGTTGACTCTCAGGAAATTTCCTCCCACCTAGGTACCTATGCAGGTAATTGTCTTTTTCCCTCCTTTTTTTCCCCCCTATCTGATATATATACATAGCTTCAACTTGGAGGATAAACCAATCGATCATTCCAAGTGTCTCAAGTAATAAGTGAAAGTGATAAATCACGGCTTTGCACTCAGGTTTATGAAATATCGTCCGTCCTGCAGGTGTGGATGCATTATCTAGCAGTCAGTGTTCCTGTGCTTAGGTGCTGGTGTCGGAGCACGTAGGCAGCACTGTGCTGCGACTAATAGGAGGATCCGCCTACGGTGGAAGTGCCTACTCCATCAAGGGCTTTGTGCTGCAGTGCAATTAGTACACAAAATATTAACATAAGGATCAGACGTGGTGTTTCCACCAGGGCGCAACTTAAAAGTTCAAGGTAGTTCACGTCGGCATAGTTGTGATCTTCTTTCACTGGAGTAATTGCCTCAGGTTCATTCAGCTTGAATCCGTATAAGGTGAAGTCAGTAGCCTCAGTGGCATAATGACAGAGTACACACTTTCTTGCTCACATTAACAGCTTTTTCTTGATAGATAAAAGTCCCAAATAATGGTTTCTGTGATGGAGTGAAACCAGGATAACAAATTGGCCCTTTGTGATAACAACCCCCCTGCGAGCTTCCCGGGTGTGAGAGATAGACAGACAGCTTTGAGGAGAGGCAGGTCTGCAGCAGCTTTGCGCCAGGGGAAAAGCTCCTTGCCCTACAGAAGGATGGATAGTGTAGATTTGTAATGGTTCCTCTGCTTTTGACAAAGTAACCTAACCCGCAACTTTCATCCTCATTGGCTGAGTGAAAGGGCATTGGCAGAGAAGCTGGCCTGAGATAAGTGAGGTCTGTCGCCCCGGCTGGTACGTTATAAATCGCAGCTACCTCAATCATGTGCGTGAGACAAGCGAGCTGTCTCCCGTGACAACCTCCCTTTGACTTGACATGCAAAAAAACAAATTGATACAAGGCCCGAGAAGGAGGGATTGAAAGAGAATGAGGGCTGAGCTGATGTGGGAGGTGATGTCTTCCTCCGCAACTTTTATTTAACATTGCATAATGCTAGATTTTTAATGTTAAATTAAAATGCTGTACACGATTCTTAAAAAAAAAAAAAAAAAGTAGGGCTGCAGGACAGAAGAGTGTCTAACACATGTTAATTAAAACCCCTTTTGGATTTGCCGTATTTGTCCAAATTTAGAACAAGTGGTATTTCTGCTCCGTGTGTAGGAAATGTATAATCATTTAAGACTTTCCATAACTCCTGTGAGAAAATGCTTTAAGTCAAGGTTAAGTAATGGCATGCGGGTTTCTTCTTCTTTGCTTTTTTTTGAGGATTGCAATACCAACTTTAGGTGCATACTGCCAACTACCCTACTGGAGTATGCACAGCAGGATCTAGTTAAGCTTAGTTGTAAAAAAAAAAAAAAAAAAAAAGAAATATGATATAAAGAATAGAGAAATAAAGAAACGAAAGGAAAGACAAATAAACTATGGAACAATGTTGTGTTTATTAACACATCTATTAGTCTTCTGCAGTTAACTGAAACTGAAATAAATGAAGATATATCTGTGTATCACATGGTGCCACCAAAATGGATCCATAACACAACCAATACATTGAATTTACCCCAAATGCTCACCAGCTGTGCAGATAGGTTTGTTTTTACTTGTCTTGGTTTTGAGATACGCGTCTCCAAAACTTGTGCCATCATCCAAAAAAAAAAAAAAGAAGTAATTTCTGCCACTTAAAAGAATAAAAATTGACATTTAGAAAAAGCTCAACAGCACTGTGTTTCCCCAGTAACAATGTCCTGGTTATTCTGAATAATATCAGACCTTTCATGAACAGTTTAGCAGTTTTCGACAGTTCTTTTGCATTTCTTCTGTGAAGAAAATGAGTTCCAATTAAAACATTTGAAATTAGTTTAGGACCTCAAACTAAATGCCATCGCCTGCGTTCGCTGGTGGCAGAGTAATACTCTGCAGCAGATATGTCAAAGCCTCAGAAACAAAACAATATGCCCGAGTAGATTCCAGTGATTTGGCCGAACTAACCCCATCATGCTCTTGCACAGCCACACCCGAGCCACACAGGTGTCTTCACTTTCTTTGCACCTGTTTCCCTACATTGAGTCGGGGTCTTTTACAACCCATAATATACACTGAGTAGTAATAAATCCGACAGCAGCGTATCTTATTGATCAGCTTGGCATCCATTAGTGCAGGTCTCTACCATTAATGGACATTTTCTCTGTTGCTAAGTGCCCAAAATGGGAGAAGAGCCTTCTTCTGTTACATGTCACGCAAAAGAGATTACACAACCTCGACTGTGTGTTTTATGTGGGTGTTGCCGTGGACAAGCACAGGGCTCTTTGTTGATCAAAGTCACACGGAAATAGCGGAGATATTTGACAGAGGAGTTGGGCTGAGGAGATAGATATGTTCCTTTTTTAACCCACACTCCTGCCGAGTCTGTTCTCGCTCTGGAAAAGCCTTTGACTTTTTGTTCTTGTTTTGACCGTATGCACAACACAAATCTCTTGTTATTGTAAACCAAAAGCCAGGCATTAGCTCTTTGGCAGAGTCTCAGACAAGGGTATTAATCACATGACCACAGTTCACTGAACTCTGCCTTGAAATATGAGACTCATTTCTCCTTCCTGGATAATCAACTGGGGTGGGGGGGGGGATCAGATATTTCACCTTGAAATGCTTCATAACTTGCTTGCGGGATTTTGAACTCGTCATGCTCATGCCTGATTATACTAGACTGAAAGAAAACTAATGAAATAAAAAATGTCATTCTGCAGCACAGCTTCCCTTAACACATGCACGCCACTCTGTGCATGCCAACAAGCAGATGAATAAATCTACATGAGAGATCATATTAATTGAAATGTCGCTTTTTCCTACTTGTAGAGCTGACAGCAGATGCAAAATGTTACCACACGGAGGAGAACACGGGAGACAGTCACGTGGCTTTCTTCTGCAGGGAGTAAAGTACAGCAGGTCAGGCTTCCATCTAAAAACAAGACCTTCCATTGTGCGCTGCCCCACCTACTTTACTTTAACGTGCATCACTTTTCTTAGCTTAGAAGTCAGACAAGTACAACCAAATGTAAGAAACGCTTTAGGAACCTTTGGAGTAATATTTGTCACATTTAAGCAGGAAGCACTACTTTTCTTTGCAAAGGATCCACTCGTCAGATGCTGAGTTTGAAAACACGACAACACCGTGTCGAGCAACAAATATTGTTAAAGGACAACTTTAAATTGAACATCCAGTCTCCATTAACATCCCCGTGAGCTCTCACCGTGTTAGCCACTTCTAACAATCATACCAGAGCAAATATTATACAACCTTATGTAGCGGAGAGATGCACTCTGGGAACTGAACTCCTGTTCCTGTTATTTTAGGTTTCTGTTGCTCTTCTGTGTTTTTATTGCATTTGAAGAGGAAATCCCTTCACATTTAGCTTGCTACGGGGGGGCTGTTACCTTTATGATGAGTTTTAGGATCTGGATTTTGTTGTAGTGGCCGAAGCTGGGACTGCATGTCAGGTGCCACTATCGTATTCTGGTCCAGGAACTCTGAATCACCCCTGACACTTTAGATTTATGTTCTGCAATTTGAATAATGTTGTGCTTGTTGACGACAGAGCTTTGTAGGCAGGGTTTAAAGTGGGGAAGTCATCTTCTTGTGCCACTCGTTCCAGAAAAATTGCCTCAAAAATGGTGACAATCATGCATGAGCTGCTGTATAGATGCCTCTCCTTGGAGTTTCAGTAAGGAAAATCAAAAGGTAAAGAAGGAAGATATTATATAAAAATGATGTTCTACTACCTGGTGCATAAGTGTTGATGGATGGAAGCAGCTCAGGCTACATTTCTACATCAAATAGATATTGCAGACATGCTGTATTGTATACCATTAAGGTAAATCAGGGAAGGGTTTTCGACATGACTTTGAATGAACAAATGTCGCTTTTCGACACCCTGAAAAACAGAAACAAATTCCGAACATGACCTCCCATATTTAAAAGTTTGGAAAACCCCAATTAGTCTGGGAGAGTCTTGAGGAAGGGAGGAAAAAAAATGACTATTCATGAAGGCGGTCAGATGTTAGAGGTCAGAGTGGTTCCCTGATGGTTCCACGTCCTCGTGCTGAGCAAAGCCTCCTCTGTCACCTCCGCCGCCGCTCTCCGCTCAAACAACGCTCTGCATTCAATCCTTTCAGCAGTGCCCTTCCCCGCTACATACTGATGTTTAATTCATTCCCGGACACCTGGGGGACACTCATAACAACAACAGAGAGGGAGCGTGAGAGACAGAGAGAGAGGAATTAGAAGGAACTAAATGTTTGCTTTGTGTTTTCTATCGGCGGATGTGAAATGAATGAAGGGCCTTAAACAAGACCAAGGAGACTCGAGACATTTGAGAGGGAACATCAGGGACAGGAGGCTGTGAAGACAAACAAAGCCTGTTTCCGTCTGTTCGCTTTGACTTCAGGAGTAGATGGGGGTAGTGAAGATGTTGCTGGACACCTTGGCGTGCTCCCACTTAATCAGAGGTTGATTAAGCACACTTTCCGAGGCATGGATTGGGGGGCTCCCCTCGGACTCCGCTAAATTGGTCGGAAGGGAAGGAAGGCAGAGTGTTGAGCGCTGCTGAGAGAACTTTTGATGTGTCAGTCAGAGAATCTGGCATGGTTTGCTTTTATTGACCTTCCCATCCTTGATTTGTGACGGCTCCCCTGGTGCGAGGGTAGGTGGGGAAGGTGCTTAAGAGGTGTGGAAGGTTAAAGGAGATTCAGCTTTTTAAGAATTTCCAAATTCTGCTGATCCGGTGGAGCTGCCACAAGCACTCCTGCAATTCATAACAATGGAGGGCATTGAGCTACGCAGCATTTGCAGCCTGGACGTTTTTTTTCGAAGATTATACATCTGTCATTTTTGCTTTATTTGACAACAATAGGAAAAGACATGCGGCGAGCGTCCTGGGGCGAATTCATACCCATGTTGCACCTACACAGTGTGTATCTTATACTGCTCTGCCAGGGAGTCCCGGCCTCGTCATTTTTTTTTTTTTTATTATCATCTGGTACTTTCCATCAGTCTTTCATTGAAAACTAAACAATGGGTTTTACTCATATCATCTAGTATCCGTTGTTAATGGATTCAACAATGTACTGCAGCTCAGCTCTAAATATATCTGTCCCCCCTGTATGGACAGTGTGTGTCATTTATGGATTTATGGTTAATAATAGTGTGATGCTTTTTTTCTGCTGTCAGACTGGTTTGTAACCCCTTCACAGAAGGAATGGCATTATTCATGTTGCGGCTGTGGCACCGCTATTAATGTAATGAGTCAGGCTGTTAATGTGATCCCGCTTTAGACACAAAGGGGATCTCTCAACCTGAGCTCCTGCTGCAGACAGGAGACCTCTGCGCCCTACATAACAACGACGGGACGTGTCATCGCTGATTTATTTTGCCCTTGAACCTCCTAGTGATAGGACCTTGTGGGATAGCCTTTAAAAGAAGCGCCAGAGATGAAATGAATGCTCTGTTCCAAACTATTGAAAGACACGCACTACAGCTGAAGGCTTTTAGAGGGAGTGCTGTAATCTAAAATGTGCTATTTCTCACTCGTAGCACAGCTCTGGGATGGGCTGATCAGATAGGCAGAGATGAATCTGACTTGACCTGTGAGCAGCAGGCGCTGCCTCCTGCATTGCCGGCCATGAGAGGAATTTGCAATGGATTCCAGATAGATAGAAATCAATTCAAATTCAGCTGAGGCGCTATACCTCGATAAGGCATTGCTACCCCTATACTCACAAATTTCATAATGAATAGATAAGGATTAATGTAATTTCAAACTGTCAGCGCCTGCCAGATGGCATGTCATGAATGAGCTTATCATTGTGCCGCGGTTTTATTTACATCGAGGAACATAAACAGACGCTTCATTCGGGTCCAATCCTCAAACATGACTCCATAACCGTCCATGCAGGTGCCTCCTCACGAGTCTTTTAAACAGCCTTATTAACTCAATCCACTTGCTCGTGTAATTAACGTCTGCATACAATCCAGCTAATATCCACTATGTAACCTGCGAAGACACACAATAATTGTATGACCGTTTGAGTGACAGAGATCAGGAAAGCAAATAGAGGAGGCCTGTCCTCCGGCTCATCAGGAGGGGCAGAGTGTTAGTCCAGGTTAATAGGCATCCTCCAGGGAGGGATTAGCTGGAGTTAAAGAAAGTAAAGAGGGAGGCATTTGAATTCAGTATAATAATATCAACTACCTGAAAAATCTTTTTTTATAATCTCATTGTCACGGGCCATTTGCAAGTTCTTTGTCCAAGGCATTATGAAGTTCCCTAAGCAGACATTAAAACACTCTTAGATCCTGTGAAAGAACACTTTATTTGAGTTGGACACTCTATAGTACCATCCAGAAATAGCCCGCCATCTGTTTCCTGCTTTTGCACTAGCCAAGCACTGAGCTAGAAACATTCTCAAACCGACTGAGGCTTGAGAGAGGAACAGAGGAGGAGGACAAAAGTGCCGCGTAGTGCTGTAACTGAAGATATTGCTGGACCAAAGACCAGCCAGGTGTCTGGATCCTGAAAGTCGGGGAATGCCACTTGTAGTAGAGTGGACCTGTGATCGATTTGGGATGTGAAGTGGCTTAGCTGTACCTCTGTGTGTCAATAGCTTCAACCTCTCCCTCAACCCTGTGATAAAACAGAGGTTCCTGGTACTAAATCTGTTGGCGTACACCTGTGGACCTGCCTGTGTCCTTCTATTTTCATCTCCTAACTGAATTGACTTTAATCCGCAGCTAATTCCTCCGATCACACAATCAAAAATGTTCACACTTTTACCCTCAGCAAACCCAAGTCCGGAACACAAATCCGAGAGCAGTTGCTCATGCACAGGTTCATGCGGGTATATTTTGGGTTTTGTACTAGAACATGTTTACATGCTTTGATGTTCAAAAAAAAAATTTTTTTTCTCATACTGTATGTCTGAATGAACCTGTATTCACCCTCTGTCTGAAACGCTCCGTTTTAGCGCCTGTCTCTTGAAACCCCCCTCCCGAACAAGCCCAGTGTGCTCTGATTGGAGAAAAATCACAAAGGTAATTCTCAAGCCGTTGGTGGAGATACCAAGATGGGGGGGGGGGGGGGCATTATATTTCTAATGAGCCTGCATGTGTCATAGGAACTGGAGCCAAATCTGAATGGCTTGTTGAATCCCAACGTTTTCTGATGGAGGCAGCCCACAAAACACTGACTGGGTTTGTTTTATTTCACAGTTTGCGGGTTGGTAGGCACTCCACATACTCAAATTTATGTGCACACGCTCTGAAAAAGTGAGTTTTTTCACGCCGTCCCCTTTAAAGGTTGATTTGACAACAAATTAGAATGCGCTCCACAGCGCCGTAGATTGAGACAAGGATTTAATTGGCTCCATATCAGGGTTAGATAGCACCGCTGTTGACTTTTGATTAGAAAAAATAAAAGAACAAGGTGACTTGATATTGTGGTGATAAGCAAAAAATCCCAACTCGATCACGTCAATACGTTTCTCGGGTGCACGTAGGTGGCTCACCTTGTAACCAATGACAGTGGCCACAGTGGCTCGTCGGCAGATAGACATCAGAGGTTCTCTAGCAAAGCGTGCATTGTCATACATTTATTGCTGTGTGTGCAGGGTCTGTTTTCCTTACGATCGTTCCAGTTGTTCTCGACGTACTGTTGACTTAGAGGTCAATCCGCGCAAAGGCATAAATTTCCGGAGCGTTGATGTTGTCTAATTCACAGCATGTCACGCGGCAGCTCTTCGAAAAATAAAGGTCACCTTTGAACAGCACTTTATGGCTTTATATCTGTTTTATAGGCAATCGTGCAGATTCACCACTGCACATTATCACAATCTGAATCAGCTTTGTGTGTTCTATACCTTCACACAACACTTTTTGTGACAGTGGGAAACAAACTGTGCTCCTGGGGTTCAGCACACATGACGTTAATCAGTTAAAGCATCCACATTATTAAAAGGAGTGGAGCTGTAGGGAGTCCTCGTGCATCATCAGCCTGTAGGGATGAGGTCTAACTCAGCCTAAACAAAATGTTCATATTTGTGCAACAGCCTGGATTACAGTCATTGACTATGCTTTTCAGTTGATTATTTCTACAACACGTGCATGGAAACTACAATAGTTCTTCTTCTGAAAGGCTTCTGAAAGTTTAGGCAACTACAACTTCTTGGTTAATGTTGAGAAAGATCATTGTTGTGGTTAAATAATTATTTTAAAAAGGCCAATAATGACTATTGGTATCAAACCTTATGAAACTTAACCCATATTGTTAAAGGCAAATGCGTTTCAAGTTGGAATTTGTTGAGTCAGCTGGTTTAAAGTATTGATAGTGAAGAAAAAGTGCAGAAAAAAACATCATCTTGAAGTCATCTTCATCCGATGTATGTTTTATTTAAAGTATTTACATAACACCAACAAGCAATTTAGGATGTTTTTTGCAAGGGTTTGAAAACACAGCTATATACAAAAAGGAAGAAACAAACAAAAAAATCAACTACTAAGGAGAGCTATGAGTCACCAAAACCAGAGTTCATGTAAAATCAGTTATTTCAATAATATGGACTGTGTTCTATGTGAAATTCATTTCTAATAGTTATTCAAACTGTCCTAACACAGGGATTTTAACAATATAAATTGTTCAGGGTACTTAAAAAGACTATTCCCTGAAGCAATGAAACCCCCCTCTCTACTTTACTCAAATGGTACAGTCTGAGTTGCCTCTACTATGAAGCCAATTGGAAGCCCACTTCCTCGTTGGTAGTTTTGCCCCATGACCGGCAGGTGAAATAGGTGGAAGCGCATTAACAAACATTTTTTCAATTGAACACATAACCAGTCAAAACTAAATGTCAATGGAATGTATCAATACATTAATTGAGTGTTTTTTTCATGTGAATGTGAATGATGACAGTATGCATATTGAAATTACTTTTGTTAGTAGGACAGCATGCTATACGGCAGCTTGGGCTAATCCCGTGGTAATTCACACTTTTAAAAAACTGTCAGTCATTTTGCAAATGTCAAACTGAACTGAGTGCTGACTACAACGGGCCGCGCCTTCTTAGGTCGACAGGAGGGGAGCTAGTTAGCTGTAGCATCCTTAGGGAGTTCTACGTCGTGTTTGGCTAACAGAGCTAACGGCTAATGTAACTTAACACATGCAGGATTGACTTTCTGTTAAACAGTCAACATGAAGCTGTACACAGTGAACTGCCTAATGTGACACTTTTCTAGCAGTATTAAAACAATGATTTCTATCTGGATTTTTTTTTTTTTTTTTAAATGCATCACAATTTTGAAAAATAATTTTTTCCCAAAATTGATGTTTCAAAATTTTGAAATCTTCTCATTATAAGAAATGTTTTGTTTTAGGCTGATACAGAAGTAATGAATTAATACATTTGTTTAACAACAAATGGAAAATGAGGAACCCTATGCATACGAGCTGTTATATATTTGTGTTATAGGCAATTCAGGAATTCCTAAACGCCTATATTTAATTACATTTTATATACAACAGTTTGTTAATTAATTGATGGGGTTCTTTTATACAGTAGTCAAAGCTTGTTCCTTGGAAGGGTGGTTGACAAAAATGCAAGATAGAGCTAACGTGTGGTGCATAAATCCAGCTTGTTTGAGTTTCAGTCGGCGTTTAATGTTTTTGATTCACAGAGCACTTAATCTATATTTGACATTCAGCCGTGCACAATGTCTACCACCTTTTGCAGCTACTGTACATGTTGATTGAAGGTTGTGCCCTCAGTGTTGAGACTGTGTTGACGTCATGTCTCTTTGTCTAAGCTTGTTATCTCCGTGCCCCACAGTTTGCCTCTGTGTCTTTAGTTACGATCATATTGGTTTCCATTGAAACTCATGTTTACCAATACTTCATTGGCGCCGAATGACCCCGTACGGTTTCTTAGCTTCTCGCTGCGTTTTCTTTTGGAGATTTAAACATTCAAAGGCAAATTGAGGTCCTGCTGGTGGGGATATTGAATAAGCATATGAAAGCATGGTACAGTAATGTATCATTTGAAAACAGATTATGATATACGTCTGTAACAACACTCATAATGCCCAATTCTATCAGGTGGAAATGGGGTGTGGAAGGAAGCACAAGACATATTTGACTGCTTTGATTCTTTTATGTGATATTTTACCAAACGAATACTCCTGAGCCCTTCATGCAACACATTTGACAGCAGGACATTTCTTCAAATTAGTGTTCAGACATGAAAATAATGAGACTGGTTGTTTTTATGTAACCATATTTTGCCTCCTGTGGTCCGGCCTGCTTTTTGTATTGAACAGAATCTGTTTTTCGGGATTCCCTCCTTTGAATATTTACTCTCTTTCTCTCACCAAAATGTCCACAGATAATTGCTAGAAGGCAGCGCCCAGGAAGGTCAGCCAAGAATCCCGCCGTAGGTGCCAAAGTGAAATCTACAGGACTACAATTACTTGGACAGACTGAGGCGGCAGAGCAAAGTGAATGACAGGTAGGAAATAATTCATATGAATCACCTGCTGTATTATGAATAACCACCTGCTGAGAGGACATAGCACGGTCAGTTATCCTCAGAATTGGTTCTGAATAGCCCTTTTTGTCATTTGTTGGTAATTGCCTTAATTCTCTTGATAATATAGTGAAATTAACCTCCGAGAACATTTCTTCCTTATGGCATTTATGAGACAAGGTTGAAGTTGACATGCCAGCAGTCACACAATTATATTTAGATTATTCCACTCCGCTGCTATTTGGCTACCTCGTTTGATGTCGACACTTTAGAGGAGTCCTTCTCACTGCCGCTCATAATTCATAATCTTCATTTTACCACAACATACAGTGTTGAATCCTACACAAAAGGGCGTTCTTTAAGAAATCCAGGATCACTCGCATCTATTCTCTATTTGGGGTACATCTGACCTTGTAGTGAACAGACATAAAAGGCTGTCAGTCAAACCTTCACTCTGTCTTTGTTTCTTTGTGGTTGTCATTCTCCAGAGGAGTCAAACAGCCACTGACTTAAATCTAGTAATTCTATGCTCCTGGCAAAATGCTTCTCTGTCCTTCTTTCTACCGAACTCAGCGAACGCCTCAGGGTAAGGTGGAAAGAAGGTGAAAAAAAAAGTTTTATTACAGCGTTCGGTAGGTTACAGAATGTAATCAAGGCCGGTAGATGGTTAAATATTTCAGCGTTTTCAATTGAATCACTGCACTGACCTTTGAGAGATTTCTACTTTTTTTTTTTATTTGTCAAATCTTACGACCAAAGAATGAAGGAAAGATGAGCTGACATACTTGCTGTTAAAGTTATTTTGTATTATTTTCTAAAGCAGTTAAAAAAAATAAACGTTTTTTGACATATTTGTGGAAAACGGCATTGAAGCCCCTGAATGGGCGTTTCCCATGGCAACTATTGACTGACAACCGAGGGCCTGTGTTGCTAAGAGACGTGCTGTGGTGCGCTACTAACTGGAGATTGTCATCCTATATGCGTTATGAATGTTGATACAAATACAAGCTTTTGTTTCCCCAACAAGCCCCCATAGCATCAGCTATTAACAAGTTAAGCTGTCAGTCTATTTACATTACACGTTTGGACCCATCACGCTGCTAAGTTTGTTCTCCGGTTGGAAAGTGAAGGCTGGTGAGCCTAGCTTGCTAACATTAATACTGAGTCCCACTAGACGTACCTTTTGTGCTCATGGATAGAGATTTCTTATAGAGAAAAGATGGGGGCTAGCTTGCATTTGCAGTCCAGATGTGGACCACTCTGTAAACTTAAATGTAGAGTTTCCACTGAGTGTGTTATCCTCATTATGTCCACTAATGATGAAGGGTCACGCTTTATTTACAGAAAACGAAACATTTTCAGCAAGTAACAGATGCACATTCATTTTAAGGTATTTGGCTAAATAACATCAATGAGCGTCCAGCTTGGGAAAAAAATGGAAGCTAGATTTACTAATCCATCAAATTTCTTACATCAAATGTTTTCAATTTCTTGTTCTTGGTGGTTTTTAATTTTGATCAAATAACTCACAAACATATCGCTATGAAAGGCAGAATGTAGCCAAAGCTAAACGCAAGAATCCCTTTCACCACCAACATACTAAACACAGGCTTGTGGCCTGCTATCACAACTTAACCAGGCTAAACTCTCAATCAACAACAAGCTTTTTGTGCAGACACTATAGAACAGCATACAACAAGTTATTAATGTCTCCTAATGGTGTTAGAGGTATATCTTCATTTGTAAATACCAGTAAACTCACCATATTTCCATTAATGTTTCTTTAGATGCACAAAACCTCTTATTTTTCATCAAAAATATTCAGTTATCTATGTTATTATACTTGTATTGAAATACTATGTATTTTTAGGTCTAAGACTTGACCGATAAGGCCCCGTATTTGACCATGATACTGCACGCTAACAGTTAAAACTGAGACATGCATCATGTTGGTGTGTGTTTCACTGTGTTGTTATCTCCTACACCCATGCGTGCCGCCTCAGATCTGTCTGCGTGATGTTGACCGCAGTGTTTAGAGGAATTTCAGACATTTGTCCGTCTAACCACCAGCTGGCCGACTGACTCTAACCCTCAGCAGAACATCAAACATCATAGTATCTCCCTGCTTGGCTCAGTTTCACATAAACAGATCAAGGGTAGCACAATGTTTTTATTCCAGTTGATATGGAAATGTCACATCATTTCAAAGAGGAACTTCTGTTTTATTCATGTATAATATCCTTTTACTTCTGACTGCCCAATATGGACCTGGAGAGCTTTTAACCAAGCAAAAAAGCAGAGGGAGCTTTACTCTAGGAGGTACAGTTCACTGCACATGCAATTGTTTTATTGCAAAAAAAAGTTTTTTTTATGAAAATGCACGTATTTTTGAATACTTCTGAGAAGAAATATTACCCCTTTCTGCTCGGAGGCAAATTATGTGTAAAGATTGAAAAGCAGATTGTTCCTTTGCTGCTTTGAGACAAATATTGTGAGATGTGTGCTCCATTGATGCCTTGCAGTTTGAAGTGATGATCAGGTGAGTGGGAAATTGGTCAGGATAAAGGATGAACTAATATGATTTTATCTGCACTTATTTAGAAGCGGAACAAATTTGATATCTTTTGCCCTTCCTCCCTTGTTGTGGTAAGAGCTGTTCACTTCTTTCATAATGGATTTGTTATTCTAACAGATGTTATGAGGGCTCTTTGAAAAATGAGAATATTTGGTATCTCAACTGAGTGCCAGGCTACTGACAGGAAGATGTCTGGATATAATACTGTAATATTGCTGATTTAAACGTATTTTTACAAAGATTAAACATTTATATTTTTCTTAAATAATGCTGATGACGATGCAATTAGTGTCTACACTCAAGCAATCTATCTAGAAGCTACCAGGGCAGTCAATAATTACAATAATTTATCTAGGGCCGCTAACAATTATTTTCATTATCTTTTAATCTGCATGATTTCCTTGAATAATTGAAAAACAAGGTCTATAGAATTTCCGTAAATTTCTTGTTCCGTAAATCTGGATGTCGTTACCGTGACGTCACCCATTGGTTTGTAGATATCCACTTTGAAGTCTCGCGTTTGGCCTTTTTGCCATTGCTTTTTGTTTTTTGGCTGGCAAAAGTGACACGAGAGGCTGGGGCAAAGTACAACTGAACGTTGAACAAAACATTTTAATTGGACAAAAATGTTACAATCCACTTTCATGAACTAAAAGTGAAAGGGTTAAAGTTGTAAAACAGAAAACCGGAGAGCACCCAAAGCGAACAAGCGTGCGGTCGATCACGAGGTAGCCCCGCCCTAAGGCATAGCCCGTTATATTAACTCTAAACGGGACCATAATTTACTAAATGAACATCATGTTGTATTGAAGAAGACTTGAAACTACAGATTGAGACCATAAACTAATTAGGAAAATATTTACTGAGGTAATAAATCAACTGAGAAGTTCTCATAGACTTCTATACAACCAGACTCCTTTTTGCAACCAGTGGAGTCGCCACCTGCTGGCCATTAGAAATACTTAAGGCACTTCCGCTTTGGCTTCACTTTTCAGACCCGGAGGTTGCCGCTTGGTTAAAGCTTGTGGAAAGGAAATGTACATGTTTTATTGCTAGAGAGTGAGAGTTATTCTGGCAGCAAAGGAACCTCAAAGTGACTTACATAAATTTAGTGACATCTTGACAGGACTTCAATCACCTGTATCAAATAATCCTCTTGACAGTTTGACTGCTAATCTGTGAGACCCCATTTTTTTGTCTTCATATTTAGGTGCTTTAGATTTAGATGATGTTTCAGCTTCTGTTTAGCAACGCTCGTCTATTCTTCTGTTCGGCTATATTAGGTATCACTGCTCATGCTGTTTATCCCAAAAACAATGAAAACATGTATATTACTTCCTTGAAACTAGGGGAAGTGACCTAGCAGGTAGCATGTGTTTTAAAACAGTGGAGTAAGAGCGCCTTGTAGACTTGCTAATGTTCTGTAAACAAACAGTACCTTGTAATGTAACGATTGACCTCATCTGCATGTTATCCTCAGGCTGCTACAGTACCAGGTCGGCATTGCCTGTATGAGTGGCAACTTCCACGAGTATTTCTGGTGCCACACCCTATACATCTCCATTCTCAATTATACATGGCTGGAATGGGAAATGAACATAGGGCACATCATAAAAAGCTTGATAACAGAGCTAATACAATTACATTAGAGTGATTAAAAAAGGTTAAATAGGTGATCTATTACATTGATCTTAAATGCATTCAGACTTAATTTAATTTAACAGTGCTATAATGCTGTAGTTAAAATATGTCCTATTAGTGTTTGGAGCCTGCATGTATAACGATTAATTATTGAATAATTGTTCATGCATTTCAACACTGGCAGGCTCTGAAGGGTGATTTATTTTCTTCAGTGGCTGTACAGAGATAGGGCTTAATTACAGTGGATAGTCTTATCTCCCCTCTCTAATCCTCTCTTTGGAGTCTCCCGCGTTCACGCCATCTAGTCGTCGATATCATCAGACTGTTGGCAGAGCCAGACAGAGAAAGTGATCCCCAATTTCTTTGTCACATTAAGGTTCATTCATGAAGTCTACGCCGTGGAACCCGACTTAAGAACTCCAAAGTGGGAGGAAAGAGGAGTCACTGAGTGCTTGAAACCTCTCCCCTAGTCTGAGGTCAGCGCCGCCTGGCACCTTACCTACTTGTGCTGTCTTTCTCAGCTGAATGGACTGACCAATGTGTGGTCAAATTTGATCAGATAATGGGCTCGGTTTCTTGCCAGGAGCAATTTGTTGCGGATATTCTTGTACTAATGTTGGCAATTTGGTTGTTTACCGCCTCGCTACGAGTACAGCACTGTATATCTGCGCTATTCACAATGGTGTTGGCCAAAACACATGCAAGATGGGAACTTTTTAAGCCTCAAGTGCATGCAGACAAATACGTCTAATGACTTTCAGTTGACCACTGGTTGGACTTGATGATTTTCAATCAGCCGTGCTAGATCTTAATCAGGGAGACTCGCAGTTTAATTACTGTAGGTTGATGGAAGATTTCCAGCACAGTTGGCATTAATAGTTGCATATATTAAATAAACTTGGGATGAATGAAATGTTGGCAGCCTAAACAGACTGTATTTTGAAGTGCCAAACAGGGAGTTGGATCAGCTGATAGGATGCTCGAGAGAAACCACTGAAATAAAAATTAATTAACCCTACAATCAATCAAGCAATGACATAACTGTTTAACTCTTCATGGCGAGTGGAGTCATTTCCAGGGATGTTTTTTCATCTTCCTCATGCGACGGTATTTTGCACAAATCCGGGTACACTAAGAAATGTTTTTTTTTTCCCAGTTTGGTGTGTCAGAGCTGCACACAGCCCTGACCTCAGCCCCACCCGGCACCTTTTGGGATGAACTGGAGCCAGACCTTATCAGCCAGCAGCAGTATTGGACCTCACTAATGCTCTTGCGGCTGAATGGGAGCAAATCTTTGCAGCCAGGTTAAAAAAAATCTTGTGGAAAGTCTAAAAGCAGAAGGGTGGAGGCTGTTATAGCAACATTTAATCACTGGAATGGAATAAAATGTTCAACAAGAGTTTTTTTTTTTTTTTTTTTAACATTTAATGCCAACGTTGTTAAAATTCTTCTGTTTTTACAATATCTGTTCATGGCAGCAATGGTACAGTTAAGGTTGGATGAGAAAAAAAATTTGAATTTGGAGAGAGAGAGAGGGAGTGAGTCTAATTTAGCTTTTAGTTTTGCCACTGGCCAGCTAAAGAAATCTTTAGGCATAAATCAGTCCAGTTACGTTGTGTGTGTAAGAGCATAAAAACTTCAATTAAAATGGTCTGCTTCTCATTTTAATAAGCATTACTTGATCCTGCAGTGGGATAACAAGCGCTGGCAGAGATTAGGAAGTGAGAAACTAGGAAACAACAAAGTAAAATTTACGGGTCGGTCTGACGAGAAGTTAAATAAAGGTCAATCCATCGCCACTCCCTATTCTTAAGCATAAAAATAAAAACCTTCCAGAGGAATTCTAGGAAGGTGACATGCATGTGTATTGGAGTGGAATTAAACCCGCCGACTGTCCCTCTCTGCCTACCGGTTTTCTGGAGCGATGAACACGGCGCCGGAGATGCTCAATATGCTGATTTCTGGGGGAGATGACAGGGGAGGCTGGATGTTCTGCTGTACTTTCATTGGCTGAGTGGGCTGATGTTTGTCAGAGCGCCAGGCATTACGGCTTGTAACTAGTTTGGGCATCCTAAACATCGGATCCGCTGCTGTATTCTTAGTTTTCAGTGACCGAAGAGGAAAATGTCAAACTGAATGCACTGAGAAATTCACTCCTAAAGCGCGTTCGGGCTCAGTGACAGCTCCACGTGAAACTGACACAACTCGCCGTGCAAAGAGACGAGTAAGCTAACTAATTAGAGATCCAACACAAATGTTTAATGAGGAGATTATGTAACACCGCACAGAATCCTGGAATAATAGGGCTACTTTGTCATCTGCCTTTTCTCTTCAGAATGAGATTTTTCTTTTCTTTTTTTTTTACCCTTTCGCTGTATTTGAAAAGTCTTAACTTACTATAATTTAGTTAAAAAACTTACTGAAGCAAGTGAATTTTTTCACTTGCTATTCCTAACGTACTTTCATGATGAAGTACCCTTCCCCTGGATTTCATTTAGTTTTAGAAGATTAATCCGTTTTAAGGCACATTAGGCTCATTCTCTCCCACTTATTTCCAACTGTTTTTTTTATTTTTTTATTCATCTTCTCTGTATTTTCTTATTATTCTGCCATTAAGCTAAACTGAGACCTATTTTCTTTTCAATTTGATGTTTTCAAATAAAAAACCCACTTTTATTTTCTTACCATTTTTTTCTTGTGAGTATAGTGAAGTCTCAGCTTCCTACTCTACAACTTCTACTTTACTTTTAATTTCTTTTTTGTTTGGACCAAATAAAAATTTTGAACCCCCATTTTCTAGCTTTGTATTCACAATTTAGTCTAACAAAAAATAAACGAAAAATTATGTGAAATACAGTTTATTAAACCCTCCCGTACCGTCCAGGTGGATGTTTTTGGTCCGGTGAAAGAAATCTCTGTGGCAGATGCACTATCCTCTACTATGAGGTGCCTTTTTATTTTCCTTTCTTGTGTCAACTATAATTTGTTCTCACAACTTACGAGATCACTCCTCCCAAGGGGTTTATCCTTCAAATTCTAAGAAATAAGTAAACTGGTAATCATTTTATCCTTTATTGTCCTCTTCACATTTGTGCAGCTGCTGTGTGTGTCGACAATTATCCTCTCAAAAAATACATATTTTGGAGGTTTAGGTTCCACATTAAATCTCTGACAATCTTCCTGTAAATGGACATTTTAAAAACCACACATCTCTGCACCTTGTCAACTTATTATCAAATTATTGATTTCAGTAACTTTCATTTCAACGATTCACACTCTTCTCCTCCTTCTCTCCCCATATTATTTCACTTTTAGTCTCATTACCTTCTTTTAAAATGTTGGTGCTATAAGTCATCCTCTTGCCTGAAATGCAATCAATATTCAAACGAGGTAGCTGATTTCTGCTAACTGAATACCATATGCCAGCACCTGATGTTATAGTGATGGTAATAGCACTGTCAAGTTTGACAATGTGGAGAAAGCAATACTGTCATTCCCCATATTCACTTTTGAAAATCTCATTTTGCTTTCATCTCTTCACTAACACAGAGCTGTCAACATGTAATTCAATGAGTGTCACCACTGCGCTTGAACATTTTTCTTCATCTCTTTTGCCAACGGTGCTCAAACCCTCCAGCACGACTTTACTTGTGTTGCGTTTAAATCGCGTTACGGCCACTTTGGTTGTGATTGTAGTTAATTATCATGTGGAAGAGCGTTCCACCTTTTTTTGTATTATACACTGGGTTTCGCTAAAGGTCTTTTCTTTGTGCGGAGCATTTGATCTGAAAGTGATGTGTTGACGTTTACAGTAATGCCGCCGCACAATAGCCGCCTTTTATTCAAACTTGCGGATGAAATGGGCTGTCAGAATGGAGGAAATTGAAACCAGTCAATATCTCGGGCATTGTTGGAACCATAAGCAGTCAAAACACAAACACACATCTTTATATACACACACACATAGTATATACTCTGCCCTTTCTCAGCCTTGCACAGAGTGAAATGCACCTCAAGAGGGAGAAGCCATTAAAAAGTCTGCTCCAACCAAAGGTCATCCATTTAAATTCAAGCAAATCTCTGCATCTCTTTAAAGGATGAGGCTGGCAATATTCTTATTCTCATTGGTACGATTCTTATTGTCAACAAATTGCATAAAAAGTCCAAAACTAACTATGAATGTGTCTCCTAACAAGTATTTTGTGTGTATCCAAAGTCTGATAAATCTTCTTCCTCTGTGCCATTGAGCTCCATTTTTGTCCAAAAACTATTAAAAACTCATCAGTGAGCCACACTGCTGCACTGAATGTCTCTTCATTACCATGAACACACACACACGCACACACACACACACACTTTATTTTGACTCACTCCCACACACACCATCCTGCTGCCACACATACTCCCGAGAGCACCGATTGTGGATTAATCCGCCGCTTAAAATAGTCCCCAACAAATTTACTATTTCCTCCTGTTTTGTTTGATAAACTCTTCAGTGACCAGCAGTTTTTTGGGGAATTACTCGGCCTCAGGAAAGTGTGTATGCTGTTAAGTTCAATGTCAAAAGTCAAATGTAAAAAGTGTATTTTTAATGACAACTAGGCGGATGCAAATGATGAGATATGATCAAAAGCCACTAAATTAACCTCAGGGGTTATTTTTCTATTTTTTAGCCATCTCGGCTATGAAGAGGCAGTACCAACAAGTTGCTTGTTTTCAGGCTTTTTTTTTGTAGGAATTGTTGACAATAAAACAAAATACAAAGTAGAATAACAGTCATGTGTTACGCAGTCATGTGTTTACGTAACACATTTCCTGGCAGTCATTTTCTTTCCTCAGACAGGATTTGACTCACCTGTTTAATCTGTTTCCTTGTTAAAAGGCAAACGGAGATCCAAAGATTCAGACGGATCATTTACATACAAAGGGATGATCCCTCTTTCTCAGCCCTGCAAGTGATGGGGAGGGGGGGGGGAAATTATCCGCTGTAGTGCTACTTGTGTTGTTGGCTTGTTTCACCATAAGACGTGTGAACAACACTTCAGTTGTTTCCAAGCAGGCTGACACTACAGTCATTTCCATCAGCACTCTTGTTCAGGTAATGTTCCTTCGGGCTCGCTGATTTCGGGGCTTATCTTGTTAAGAGCCCCCTGCCTCGCCACAGATCTGCGCGGCCTGTCAGAGGCAGGGCCTGCACATTTCATCACTATTATTGGTGATTGTAGAATGACACTAATTAAAGTCATTGATGTTTTAAAATGCAGCGCCGCACGTCCCCGCTTGTTTTGTCACAAAAGCTCAGATAGCTTCTCAACCCCCGGTCGTGTAGTTATCATGTCGTTTTGTTTTCAAGCCATGTGGAGAAACGAGCGTGTGTGTGTGTGTGTGCGTGTGTGTGTGTCACTTCATAAAACAAACAAACCTGGAGATGGGGGGGAGAGCTCTACTCATTGTATTTACATTTTAATTTTAGCAGGGCATTCATTTGCCTCTACTTTATTGCACCGAGTCAAACTTTAATCTAGTTTTATTATAATGAAGCCGAACCTAAAATAGCAAAGACTATTTATAGAGCATCTTCCCTCCCTCCCAGCTGACTGGAGGGACATCATACCAGCTGGATTCATTATTTGAAATACAGGGTCAAATTCCTTCTGTATGTACAGTTTGTGGAAATTCAATCTGAACCTTTATTGCTGTATTTGTCCCCAGCTTTCATGGTAAATAATGTTAGACCGTCGGCCATGAAACCCAAGGCTTTATTGAATCAATGGATCTATTAGATTTAGACTTTATTTGGAAGGACTTGTTGAATATCTGGATGGAGACAGAGAGGCTATACAGCTTGGCTTTTTAGCTCACGGTTGCTTATTTGCACATTCGGCAGCCACTGAGCAACATCAGCATTAATTTTGTCATTTTTTTATGTTCTCCTGTTGAATGTAAATCCACAGTTTTCTCTCCGCCTATCTCTGGTTTGGACTCCATCTCCTCCTGGAAAAAAACAACAACTCGCAATTTAGCTGCTGTTCACAATCTAGTACAGTCATTTTGTGTGTGTGCTGGGCAGGTAGCGTGTGCGTGGTAATAAGAGCTTCTTCCTGAAAACCACTGTCGTCCGTATCCGTAAACCTTCGGACTACTACAGCGCACGTAAACGAGTTACCCGATTTCTCCCTCTTTCTTGGGTTTCTTGGGTGCATGTAAAACGCAGTGAGTTGCCGTGTTCGGACATCCACTTGCTGTTGGCACAGAGACGGCACGGGACCGGTAACTGACGACTAATCATTTATTCTGTTATTGGAAATGTACACAAGACGGACACAATTTATCTGATAAATGAGTCGATACGGTTTTCAATTAGCTGCTCAGAATCACTCAAAGGGCCCTTCTGAAATGACTTACAGGCCTGATTGGACCCAGGGACCACCATTTGAATAACCCTGCTTTCAATTCTAATGAATTGACAACCTTTTGCTTCAGCAGCCGCACATCAGCTCTCACCTCCCTGTTGTTGAAATCGCTTTACGGATTCTCGATACATGTTCCACCTTTTATTTATGGCCGTGGTAGCATCTGGCTGGCAGCCACAGCCAGCCCCCCCCCCCTGTTTAAGATGCAGTGGAGCCTCTATGGGTTAGGAGGGCCAGCTCTATCAATCTGCTCCCTTCCGGCCCCCACGTTCCCCAGTGCGGTTAATCACTGCCACTAATTAGTGCTAATTACTCATCGCTGCCCGGGAGAGCCCCCCTCGCTGGCTCACACTGATCTGAAGGTCCTCTGTGGCACCCTGCTGCTTGGCATTCCTCAGGTACGGGAGGAGGCGCGGGGACGTGGGAGGTGCTGAGGGGACGGAGGAGGCTACAGGGAAGCTCATCTTTTCTAATTTACCTGCTTTTTTTTTTGTTTTTTTTGTTTTATGGGCAACATTTTTGCTGAATAAAACCCATCCCTGGTGTTTAGCCTCCGGTGGCTGCAGGTAGAAGGCTACGTCCCTGCGGGCTGCAGGGCTGCAGAGCTGTTTTATCTGAGCAGACTGGCTTGTGCTGGTCTGCTTTGGTGTGGATGCTGGCCTTGTCTGAATGCACAGGCCAGCCAATCTTAATGAGCCAGCACCTTTTTGCTCCCTCTGTCATTAATTGTCTGCTGCCATGACTCTGTGGGTTATGTTGCGTTCGGCTGATTTTTTTTTTTTTTTTTTTTTCTTCTTCTCTTCTCTCCCAGTAATTTTGCTTTAATAGATTCAATTTGCTTTCATTTGCTTTGTATTGATTTATTTGTCCTGCTTTGTCTCGTCAACCATAGAAACCTATAATTTCTCACAAAAGTTTGTGATGAAAAGGCAGAGAGAGAGAGAAAAAAAAAAAAAGCTCATTTAATTTGCTAATATTGAGCGAGTTATAAAAAAAAAGAAAAAAAAAAAGAGAAATGACAAATGATGTTGATACGGTGTGCAAGTGAGGCTCGACTAAAGCTGAACTCATTTCTCGGAGGCGTGAAAACCACATACAAATGTATAACAGATTTCAGATCAGGGGGCAAACAGTGAAGCTCAATAACAGGTTGAGAGGTTGTTAAGTGCTCTCATTTGAGCCGTCTGTCCAAAATAAAAACGAAACATCTCGGTCATAGGAAGGTGAGCATGTCATGTCGGCCCTAAGGAGTAATACAATGACAGCTGATTGGGGGAAATTAGTGAATTGGTATTTCAGACGACAGTTTAGACGTAGGTGTTGAGGATGAGTCTGAAATAGATTGCTTTAGCCTCTGTCAGAGGGACACGGAGCACAGCACCGAGTGTCACTGTGAATCATCGAGAGGGTAAAGCCTTTACCTCTCACTGACCTCCAAATGTGAAGCGTCCAGTTGTAGTAACTGTGACAGATGAACCGGCCGCCATCACCAAGCGCGCACACGCACGCGCGTTTCAAAAAGATAAAAGTAAAAGCTGTGAGTTCAGTCTGACTGAAACTCTTACTTTTCTTATTATTACACTTAGTAATTACATAATACAGTACGCACTTCATTTACCTCATAATTGTCCCTCTTTTTCTTAATATTGTAGTTTTTGAATGAATACTTATTGCATGTAATAAGAAGGTATGGGTTTCCCTTGTGGGCAGTACTAATGTACAGATTGTAAATCTCTCTGATGCAATTATTATTATTATTTTTAAATTTTTTAGATGAAATGACATCAGCTCATTGACAAAGTGATGTCGTGTGAGATTAAAGCCGAAATAAACCTGGCGAATCAAAAATATTTGCGGTATTTTTTCAATTTTCTTCATTTCTCCAATTGGAGAAATTCTGTTCGCCGATACAAACGGAATCAGAATATCTCCAAGATGCCAAACTAATCAATGAAAAGTCACCCTGCAAAAGAATCCAGCTTATATCTATTTCTTTAGCTATGATTGAGTCCTAAAAGACGTGTGACCCGAAAGACAGCAGTCTACACGATCGATTTAGTAGCTGTTCTGGAGCTTTGAATCATATAATATTATCTTCATCAGCAGACGGAGTTGGCCCAATTGTGATGGAAAATGTCCATTTTTCTGAGCACTTAAAGGACTTCTCGTCAATGTTGGCTTAAAAGCTGAGGTTCACGTTTCATTCTTGACCTTGAAAAACAGCAGTTGAGGCAACAATCTTACAGTAGCAGTGGATCAATTGACTCTTCTGAAGCTTTTAAGTCAACATGGACGAGAAGCACATCAAGAGTTCAGCAAAAAAAAAATGGAAACGCAAACAATTCCACGAATGCTGGGTTGCTGATTAAGATCATGTGATGCGATCGAAAGCTACAGACCGGCTACTAAAAAAAAAAATTTTTTTCATTCATCCAACCGGAATGAAAAGGTTCAAATAAGCATTTTTTTTTTACTTGTTTTTCAAGACTTTAAGGACTGAATTATCTCCTTTTTTTATCAAGTGCATCTCAGCTCATTAGTTAATCACCAAAGCAAAAGGTAAAATAAAACCACTTAAATCGTCCAGGCCTATAAATGCAAGTGAAAACAAACAGGAGATTGACGCTGACTGAATGTTTTGCGTTGGCGTTCACTCAGCAGCTGAACTGAGCTGACCAGACATTCTTGTGTCGAAGCGTTTTCTTATCTTTTGTGATATTTTTCCCCGTCAAGGTCAAACAAAAAGCTATACGGGCAGGTTGGACCATGAATAGAAAACACTCTCTGTTTATGTCTCTGTGTCATTACTTTCGGGGGAGAATTGCAGTAGTTTTTGAAAGCAATCTCAGTCGCAGCCTCTCAAAAAAAAGGAAAAAAAAGTGTCAGAGCGTGTCGGGGCACCGATGGTAAACTTCAGACTTTATACGAATGACGGGAGGACGTTCTCTCCCCACGCCAATACCCTGATGCGTTTGCATTTCTCTCACGTGACGGCAAGATGAAATTTAGTTTCGGTTAATAACATTTTCCAGACCAGCTCGGACAAGTGCGTTAACAACAAAATATGTCTAATAGATGCATACATACATATTTAATTTGTATTTTAAGTGTGTTGTGTGTATTAGCTGGTCTGTGGGCCATTAGGAACAGGATACATTAGTACAGTCTGTGATGGGGAAAATATTACATAGGAAAAAATTGGCCGTATTATCAAGTAATAATACTTAAAAATGTAATAATAATTCTCCAAACTGGACGTGCCGACCACCATCGACTGTAGGTAATACAGTGACTATGGTAACTCGTACTCCCCGAACTATCCTTTTAAATACATGCAGCTGCGTCATTCTTCTGCATGCTTACTTTACTTCTAGGATTTTGCACGCGACACTTGTTATTTACGAAATTGTAAAAGACAGAGAAAGACGGCAGTTTATTTCTGCAGCGTTTCAGTCTCAGAGAATTGCAATGAGCTTCACATCCTGCCAGGTGAAGCTCGCCTTATTGAACCCAGCGGTTACTCTGCAGCAGTGCCCTTAAATGTGCCCAACAATGCTTTATGCATTGTTGTGTTTCTTGTGTTGGGACTTTAAAATGAGACACCAAAGCCCTCTTTTTTTTTTTCAAAATGAATTTCTCTAAATGGAGATATGGAGCCTCTTTACTGTTTGAAAAGACATTTATTTCTTCCCTGAATGCCTCCCCTGAAAGTGTATTCATCTTTCCAATAAGATAAATTCCCTCTGCACAAACTTCGCTCATTAAACCTCCGAGATTCATTCAGGTGTATTTTTAGAGAGAGATATTCTTCGCTACAGCGTTGTTGATATTTCCGCAGTCTAGTGGGTTTTATTCTGTTGCTGCAGGTACTCCAGCAATACGTTTCCTTGGAACAAACAGGAGTGAGATTAGGTTAGCGGGTGATCTCCTCAATACTAGCTTTCAGCGCGTTTTTAAACATTCAGGGATGGGAATGTCGTCTCGGCTCGTCTTCCTTTTTGTCAGGTGCCTTGAAATGCATCCGTTCATACATCCAACCCGTGTTTTCCTCTGCTCCCCGACTAAATCAGGTGTGTGAAGGTCGGCTTGTCTTTGTGCTCACAACCACACGAAAAAAGTAAATGCGTGTCGTGTTTTCTTTGCCCAGTTAGATTATTTTAAATCAAATTTAACTGGTATTTCATTGTTTTTTTTTTTTGTTTTGTTTTTTCACAGTCAAGCTGTGTTTTAAATTATAGAACAAATTGACAGTTTTAGCAAAAGGGAAAGACAATCTAACACAAAAGACCTGGGACAATAGAAGCAAGATACCCTGTGCCAACTTTTCAATTGCAAAGGATCCTCTTTGCTCGTGTGGAGTAGCTATTGATAAACAAAAGCTCCCCCTCACCCTTCTAAAACATGCCAAATCTGTGCTTTGTTTATGGAAGTCTTCTGGAGGATTTGTCTCTATGATACTTGGTTTGCTTTGTGTTGCATTTCCCCCACCACTCTACCCCCCCCCCCCCCCAAAAGAAAAATACTTTCACATAATCGAGAAGCAGCGGGTGTCCAATGAAGATACGGCATCTGCAAATAATGTTTTTCGCCACAACATTGGTAACTTCTCCAGATGCCAATATAACCCCAAAACCACCAAAAAAAAAAAAGGCCCGTCCATATGAGAATTAGCCTGAAAGAAAGTACTTCACTTGTAAATTAGAAATAATATTTCAGCAGATATGGCACAAATGTCACAGACACGGGGCACAACATCAAACAACCTGTAATCTGTTGCATTTCACCACTCTTAATTGACCTTTAGTTCTCTGCCCTCCTTTTCTTTTCCTCTAAATTCTCAATTCAGAAGAAATATAGCCATAAACCTGACGTAACAAAAAAAAAAAAAAAAAAAAAAAAAAAGCCTGTAAAGCCAAACCTAAAGGCCATTCTGATTCATTAGACCAGCTCGCAGTCTTTTTGGCTGTCCCTGCCACCGAGGGGCCTGTCCATGGCTGCAGCTGACATCTGTTGGCATAATGTAGCGTCCAGGGCTGTGATAGGCAACAGGAACTGATTTATATGGTTCCCTGTTTAAGTGGGTGTCTTAAGGTAATTATAAACTAGTGGGGGGGTTACTACTAATTGCACCTTCCCTGATCTGTAATGAAGGCCAAGCAGCATGAATGGGCTCATCCTGCGCGTCTCAGGCAGTGGAGGAGCGAGGGCAGCCGAGCTTGACCGGTTAGTGTTGGTTTAGCTTTGGGCTGGAGCTCCTCACCTGCTGTTACGCTGCGTCTTCAGCCAATTTCTCTTGAGTAATTAACTGCGATGCCACATATGGCGCAATGGTGGAGAATCTGATCGCTGGCGGATGTAGAGGCGTCGGAAGAGGGGGGGGGGAGCTAAACGCAGGAAACCCTGCGGTGACCAGAAAAGCTCTGAACAGCCAGCGCGAGCACAAATGGGATGACTGGAAAATTCTTTTGACATGCACAATTAAAAACAAATGTTGTTTCCACATGACACAAATGAGCGTAATTAATCACTGAACAAATGAATTATTAGGAAGATTAGAAAATGAGGTAGATTAAGTACAGCAATGAGGCTTGAATTATTAACAATATTTGTATCAGTTGATGAAGATGTTATAGAAAAAGGAGCACCTTCTGCCAAAACGAGACAAAGTAATTGCATACATTATACTTTGGAAAGCTCATGCAGCGGAGATGAACAAAGTTTCCAAACATAATGAAGAGCTATACGCACCGTTCTTCATTCTGGGTATCTCGCATACATCATTCATTTTCTTTCCCCTCTCGTATCCATATGGTTTCAATATTATTAGAAATGTATGACTACACTTTGTAAGATGAAGTATGTATACAAGAGAAAAAACGGATGTATATCTGTGACAGGATAGTGTAAATGGGAGGAAGGCGGGTCACTCGCTGTGATTGGCTGAGAAGGTGAGCGGCTTGTTTTAGTGACCAAGCAGCATGGAAGGAGATGAAGCAGTTTTTTGGGGTTTTAAAGTCTAAAGACTCTCGGAGGCAACAAAGCAGTAACTGTTCCCAAGCCTGGTTCTTCTTCTTCCTCTGGCCTCCACAATAATTGGTAAAACACTAAAGATGAACATGCATCGAGTCTACAACATATGTTGAGATTCAACCGAAATCCCGCCCGAAAAAAGCTTCACGGTAGATATGTAATCCAAATATCCATACAGCCCGCCCGCAAACGAACACATTTCCTATGGAGGATAACCTTGATGGCATCGTCGAGTCTTACAGGGTCAGGGAGGAACATCTTGTGAAAGTCAAGTATAGCAAAAGCAACATTATGAAAAATCCATTTTAATTTAACACCAAATGTTTAGTTTTTTTCCCCCCAGATTTAGTTTTTGGAGGAAACGTGATGCCTGCCTGGATTATGTTAACTCTAAATATGTCTCTTCACGTTAACATTTGCACTATTTTTGCCGATGTTAAAATATTTTCTCCCTAATCTAAACCCAATGCTTTGTTGCTTAAACATACTGCCATGAAACCATTAAAATGTTGATCATGCTCCGGTTTCCATGAGCGGATGTTGAGGAGAAAAACAATTTAGGGTGAAGATTTTAACTCTGTATCTGTCGTGGTGATGAAAGTATTGCATTATTTATATATTTCCAGTATCGCAAACTGGGTGTCTGTGGTCATTTTGCAACTTTAGTAGAAGTTAATGAGAAAACGCTTCATCATGATTTGTGTGCACAGTGTGCAAGCCAACACATATTTGCTGTTGCAATATAGTATAAAAAAGGATGAGAATGTTAAAATATATGGTACGTGAGGGTAAAGTAAATGCATAAGGAACCATGTGTGATTATGTATGATTATTATAGATGATTAATAATGGATTTAATTCAATGAATAGGAGAATATAGTGTATGTATAAATATGAGAGTGAAAATGTATGTATGGGACGGTAATTATATTTCTGATGTTCCCACAGAGTGAATTACGACTTGCATAATCATATAATTCATATGAAATGACATCGTTTCTGGCGGTAACGTTTCACATTTCTGAAACGTCCATTGAGCACTGCTGCGCATTGCATTCACTTCTTATTACATTTTTTCCCCTGTAGAATACAGCGGGACCTATTCTGGTTACGTTTGTCGTTCAAGATCGCTGTTGTGAAAAACCGACGGGGGTATTAAAACGGGGAGGTGAAGCTGTGTTTCAGCACTGACTTACAGAGGAAGAGTTTCTGTCGAGTGACTGACACAAAGGCAAGATTAGGGGATCAAGTGCTGAAAGATGAGAGAGGAATTTAGCGGAATTGACAGCACATTCAAGGGTTTTCCGAGAGAAAGGGAAGACAAGAGACAGGGCGATAATTTTAGAGATTTGAAGGGTCAAGATTAAGCTGCCTGATAATAAGCAGAGTGAAATGAACCAATTTTGAAAATATCTGCTGATGCAGTGTGGATGGATGGGGGGAGGGGGAGAGGGTTTTCAGCGCTCCCACAAATGACTTAGTATCAGACAACAGGCTTTTGGACATATTGGATTGTACAGTCAGACAGTTTCACTCCCCGCCGCACTATATTTATGCACGGATCACATTGGAGGCTGCATTAGGTCTCCCGCGCGCTGCCATTTATTCACGGTAAATGTGAAGCACCAATAAAGAATCCAGATTTCTCGTGGATGTAATTAGCCAATCGCTTCTAATGGTGTCCATAGCAATTCATTTTCATGCCGGTGTCATTTTACCCTGGGCAATATGCCTCCAAGTGTCATTTCTGCCTGAGCGTTTAGACACAGAGCTATCGATCGCATTCAGTGAATGATCTGCTCAGAAACCCATCATCTACTTTAATAATGTCACTCACCGCCACATTCTCTCTGCTTGGTTTTCATTAATAGCCAGCCTTCGTGACATTGTCAACATTCACTGCTCAAACAACAGGGTCTTTGAAGCATGGCTGCCTCGCAATTGGGTCATTTAATCAATTTATACAATTGAACCTATTTAACATATTGATATGCAGTTACCCTGTAATGTGTGTGGCCTTTTATCCCCTCGAGTGAAGGAAACTCCAAGGGAGCTTTTCAGATCTTCTGCCGTTATTTATCATGTGACATTTAGCCGGGCCCTGATGGCGGCAGCTCTCCATTTTAATTAAAGGTTCAACCTCTTCACTGGATGACAAATTGACTGGTTTGTGCCTTGGAAAAGTGGTGGAACATGTCTCGTCCACCCTGCTCCTCACTAACGGTGGGCTAACATCGGGGAGAGGGCGGCGGAGCTGGCATTTCAGTCAAGTCACCACCGAGCAAGGTCAGAATGAGCTGGATTATCTCCTGCACAACTCTCTGGGTATAAATAGAGCAAAACAGTTTCCATCTTTTCTCTGCGTTTTCTCTTTTTGTTTGTCCTTATTGTTTTCTTCCATGTGCTGTTCTTTTTGTTAAGTTTCTTTTGACCTTCTGTTTGTGCAGATGCGAGATCTGCAACTCGGTCGGTAGCGGCAAATGGCTAATGGTCCATCCCCCGGTTATTTTACGGCAGGCTGGAGAATATGTCCACTTTGCATGGTTCCCTTCTTCCATTTTTCAAACTTCGCCTGAGTTGGGGGTGACACAGCTTGAAAAGGGTTTCAGGAGAAGCAGCAACACAAATGGAAGAGTAGGCCCAGATGATACAATCACTTTGTTCAGCATGAACACTTCTGCAAACATGTTGGGGGGGGTTCTGCGGGGCAGGCGCCAAGGCTTCAGTGTAAAATGAGATGGTGTAAACAGGCAGATTGGCTCTCGTCTCAACGTCAGCTCCTTGAGATTTCATGCTGGCTGGATTTATAGAGAGTCACAGTGCAGTGGAATCTGCCTTGGGCTCCTCTGGGGCCAGTATCAGAGCGAGCACAGAGCTGTGAACTTCAGACGATAAACCAAATATAAATCTATAAAAAAAAAAGAAATGAATACATTTTACAATCTTAAAAATAGAGGCCCATCTTTTTTTTTTATTGTGGCTTTCACATTGAAGTAATCCTACCTCTACTTCCTTGTATCTATACTGTATACAGTATACTTCCATGTTTTTAATGTTTAACTGTTTATATATTATTATTTTCATTTTAGTTTTCTGAAGCAATGAGGCCGCATCTCTGCACGAGAGGTGCTGTATATATAACATTATTAATATCTAGGTCTTTTGAATGCGATAAAACTAAAACTTTAGGACAATTGACATTGAAATATGATGATCTGAAGAGGTTTTAAAAAAAGAAAAATCAAGAATAACTTGACACTAAATCTGCTTTTTTGATTTAATAAATGACAGTCACTTAATTTCAATAAATTCTGGTCCCAATCTAATATATGTGAAGAACCTGTGTCGTGGGGTCATAATTTGATTAAAAATGGATTCTGGATTCAGTACGTAGGCATGAAATTATGGCATGAAAGTACAGTAAAGTGTGTATAAGATTATGGAGTTTTCTATATTTTTAAAAGTTATATAAACTGACGCTAAACTTGCACAAATAAACAGTGTTTTAAACGCTTGCAAAACTAAACACAAGTTCAAGTTATATAAAACAATGCTGGCTGTTACATCAATAAGCTAAGGCTAGCTGCCTTTTTATTACTCAGAAACTTGGCAATTTCAAAAATATTGTACTCAGAATATCACGTAAAACTTAAAAAAAAAATAAAAATGTTTTAAACAAATCACAATCATGCTTGACACTACTTTGACTGTGTAGGATTCCACAAGGATCTAGTTCCTTTTTGAAGAGAAAAAAAACCCAGAAAGCAATATTTGTAAGTTGAGAATCGATTAAAAAAAAAATCTTAAAATAAGAATTCTGAATATTTTTTACTCCAATCTGAGTAATGTTTATACCAATCTGGGCCAAGTCCCCGATCAACATAAATAAATACAGAAATCATCTCTTGGCGGTGTGAAGAGTTCTGGTTCATTGTTCTTAACTGCCACAGATGGTGTAAATCCAGGTATTTCATAATGTCATCCAGAACTCGTATAACTGTAGTTACATTTGGAGTTTGAATTGTCTGGGGTGGTGGTACTCCAGTGGTCTAATAGTCAGGCTTTCAAATAGAACACCAGAAGGTCATGAGTTCAATACCAGGTTGCCACCATTGTGCTCCTGAGCAAGGCGCTTAACCTTGAGTTCACTGTAAGTCACTCATAATAGCATCCGCTAAATGACCTGTAAACTCACAATATTCTCAGCAGCTATTTCCCATCATCCACCGCAAAAAATAATGGAACTACCATTAATTAAAACTTCAGTTTATAATCAGAGGTTTGAATAAACCTCATCAAATCTGAGCCATACCTTCATACTGCTTTTCCTTTTCTCCAGGTAATTGTACATTAAAAAATTTAGATACATGAGATACATTTTTATTTAAATTTTTTATATTCACGCCCAAGGGAGAAAACCATCCCACCGACGCAGACTAAAAGTAGGTGTTAAGTTTGGTCATTACCGACAGTGAAGGAGGAGTAGTTGTTGTTTGTACTGGCGATTATAGCGAAGCAGTAAACGGACTGGCGAAGCGGCTCGTCCCTCAGCACGGTGGAGTGGACGAGGGCTGACTTTTGAGGGACCGTGGCTTCTTAATAACGGTCTCGTGCAGAAGGGACAGTTGTCTCGGCTATAAGCTCCACTTCCTTGACAGCCCCTGGGATCCCTTTGTCCTGTTGTAAACTATTCTGAAGGAAGGACATTTAATTGCCCGGCACACACTAATGAGTTTGCAAACTAATTAAAGGGGGTATATTACGCCCTGTGGAGGCCCACATCACTAAGAAAGCCAGGGACATCTTTAATGAGGAGCCTTGATAACCCTTCAAAGGAGGAATGTGTAGTGTCTGTAATGATGCCCAGGGTAAAGCCGAGCTCAGCCAGGGAAAAGTGTGTGTGTGTTGGTGTGTGTCCCTCACCTCGGGTGTGTGGAGACTTGCAAGCAGATGCCAAGTGTTTTCAGTCCATCGCCCACAGCTACCTACCTACATGTCCTAATCAAAGAGTTTCACTCTCCTTCCAATAGGTTCAAAGATACCAGCTCCAGCTCTTCTCTCAGTGGGTGGCACACAGAGATTTCTAGGTTGTTTCATTTTCCTCTATTGTATTATTTACTTCAGAATAATTTGGTTTATTAAGGAATCAGAGGAGGCATTTTAGCAGCGTTTTTACGAGCAACTCAAATGACCTATATCACACGTAAGAATGAAAACGCGTGACCGAGATGGAGAGGAAAACCTCTTGGCTGACTAAGAAAGGCAGAGGCATTAGTTGGACAGATGGACCATCAGAATCGATCAAGGTCATGATTAGTCCTCATTTAGGAATTCATTAAATCACCCAGGGTGCTTTATATTTTCTAGCAAATTAAACTCTCAACTGTTGTTGAGGTTCAGCCGTCGCTCTCCGTCATGTCTGCCTGGGCTCCTGCTGTGGCTCGATGCAGCCGGCAGCCCTTTTCTCTGTAAAGTCAGTCCCCCCTGCAGTAAACAAGTGCATTTTTTTTTTGTTTGGTCACAATATTTTCCTTCCAGACAGTGACGGCTGTTATTTTGCCCGTGGCTCCTGTCAAAACTAACATGGCTTAATTGACTGCAAGCGAATGAGCTCCTGGATTGATCCTGTCAGGCTCCTCAGGAAGTGATGCTGCTCCATCTGTGAGGCGCAACTCCAGCGACAGCAGCAATCTGTTGCTTGGGAATGAGCCAAGGCTTTAAAAAAAAAAGTCAAAATTACAGAAAGTACCTCAGGCGCTGTGTGTATTCTGATCAGCTGTCAGTGATGACACACTCAGACGAACACGCACATGCAAAAGCAACTGAAAAAGCTAGACGTGGATGCAGACATCCACATATACACAATGTGATTTTTTGCATCATGGTTAGCAATGTCACATTCAAGGAGGCCCGTGTCTCTCCCTGAAGGTACGGCAGGAAATCAGAATGGGCTTGTCTGGCTTGTTAGACGTTTGATGTCAGGCGAGGTTGTCCTCGGGGTATATCCAAAAAGCAGCCTGTCATCTATTCCTGCACCGCTGTCATTTGTCCAAACAATTGTGGCATATACTGTCATCTCGAGTTTTTACCTGTAACTCAACTCAGCCCCGGCCCAGTCGTGACCCCACCAGCCTTTCACCTTTTCCTCTCTTTTCCTCTGTCCTCACCTTTCATTTCTCACAGTCTATCTCTTCCTGTATTTCCCCGGCTAAAGTGTGCAATGCAGCAGCGCCTTCTGGCACGATTAAATATTTAGACGGCTGTCTATGTAGATGGCGGCTCGGAGACGCCGAGGAATAATCTGGGAGACAGCTGCTATAGCACATCTGGGTGTCACTGATAGCAGAGGAAGGTGTGCGGCTGGTGTCGCTATGGAGGGGGAGACTTAAGAGACACAGCTGTCAATCAGCCGGGCGGTGCGGGCGCAGAGGCTTCATAGCGGCCCTGCATGATGGGCCGGCTCACGCAGACTGACGCCTGACAGACTGAGGCTGCCATTGACGTCTGAGCTGAATGCACTTTCTTTTTTTTTTTTTTTTGGCGAAGACGACCATATGCTAATTTTGCGACTTGTCACACAGTATACTTATAAACAAATCACTTCAGCCTGCCCACACCCCCCAATCTAATCCAGTTAATCTCATGTTAGCACGGTGCTGGGATGAAGTTCAAAATAAAAGCGGCAATTAATGGCTTTCCTCTTTCAGCGATACTCTGACTTGCAGGAGACATTTGGGGTTTTTAAATAGTACTGATCCTTGTTTAGGTTTGCTGGTGGGGGTGGCTGTAGGTGCAATGTGTCAGAACATTTGAAGAAGATTGAGTGTGAAAAGCCGCCCACTTCTTCCCCCTGCACTCTTCATCCGCCAGCAGCCTGAACTTAGAGGCTGCTCAGCGGCACTACGAGGCCGGCTGGCCTGAAAATCACTTTGTGTTCCTCTCCCAGGCACATGCGATATGGATGCGTCTCGGCTCGGCTCAGGCCCTCCCGACACCGTGATTAATGGCACTCGCTTCTCTCCCCATCTCATTCTGTTACTGTCAGAGTTAAGTGGGCCGAAGACAATAATAAACAGTCAGTCTTCTGTGAACCCCCTAACACGATCATTCCACCCCACCCGATTCCCCCTTTCCAATGAGAAAAAGAGGAAGAGAGATGGAGTGAGAGATAGAGAGGAAGTGTGCACGTGTGTGTGTGTTTGTACATGTGCTGCACAAGGCAGACACATGCAGAGTTACAGACACAGAAACGGGGCTCGGTAATGAAAATGGAGGCTGGGAGACGCGTCAATGAAGCGGATTGTCTCATAAGCATGTGAAGTTGACAGAATACAAAGGGGCACCACTTTGTTTAAATAGTAAAGGTTAACAACAGCACGAGTGCAGGTTCAACTGCCAGTTATTTATATATTACGTATGCCTACATTGTATACATTTTTTTCCCCACCTACATGTATGCTTCCCCTTCTTTTCCATACAGTATGAGTCAAATAGCAATTAGCAGAGCCATGAAATGTACACATAATTGCATGTAATATAATTGCATGGTGAGGCTGTTTACATGCAGATTGATTTACTGCTCTGCAGTACCTCACAGCAATAATGCAGCGACGAAGAATAAATACCTGATCTTCACTGTGATAATCAAACAACTGATGGAAGTATCTCATGGATTTTAATACAGTATCCACTACATAGTACATGGAAACCAAATGTCTGCCCAGAACATTAGAATAGTACATTTGGATGTGTGAAACATAGGAATTTGTTTTTGCAAAATAGGTGTGTGTGTGTGTGTGTGTGTGTGTGTGTACATCCTTTGTAGTAAATTGGCCAAAACATGCAAATGCTTTGACTTCTTCATACCATTTCATATTCGTCGATATGTATATTTGTCCTCTGCTTTCCAGGGAGTCATGGATATGCAAATGCAAAATATTTGGTGCATCCAAAAAAAACTTCACTCGCTGCAAAACAGTCCGACTGTAGTGATTTGTGTTAAAAAATACAATGAACTCATCTCACTCAAAAGATTTGGACACATGATACAATAAATAGGATAAACATGTTTACCCAAAGAAGATGACTCGAGAGAAAAGTGCAAAAGATGAACAAACCAAATGTACGAGGTGATAATCATCAAATAACTAGAGAAGACTTCTGAATATTGACAACAAAGCTGCAAGAAAAAATTATGAATTCAGCCATTTAACACTCAGCTAATCAGCTTCATTGCTTCATAGAAATGAGAAAAAAGACACCAGTATTATTCTAACTTTGACGCATTGTATATAAATTGGAGGGGTCACAAGATGATTACCAGGACAAGAAATACATGTTTATACAATACATAATTGTATTTCTTAAGGCCTCTAAAAAACGATTCATATAAAACGGGGAACAAAGGGGAGAAAAAACCTGCTTCAGTTATATGCAACCTGTGATGATGGCTCTCAAGTAGACGTGTCTTCGTTTCAAAAGGTCACGAGCCAAAACGGTTGCGAACCACTGACTTATTAAGGACTTAAGAAGCTGATTAAGAAAAAAATAATCTCTTTCAGGGCCTTTAGGATAAACTAGAATTCTGTCTGAGAGTAAGGGACGGAGATAACTGCAGCCAGAAGGAAGCAACACAAACGGAGTGAGCGAAGACCCTTTTGGATCTCAGACCTGCCGTTTTACTCACTAGTGAGTTGTCGCTTCCTGCAACTCCGCCGTCCTTCTCCCTCCCCGGACCTGTCACTTCACTCTGCCATATCCTCTTCACTTGAGCGCTCCCTCCTTCTCTCGCCGTCTCTGCAAGACACCGACCAACCTGCCGCACGAGCAACACAGGGCTCACACGGCAGCAGCGGTGTTCAATCCTCCGAGGGTTTCCGTACACAAGCGGGAATAAAGGGTCCGGGTTTGAGTTCCAGTCACTAACTTTGGGTTTTAGGGCCTCAAAAAAGCCTCCGTCGAGGCTGAGACCCTTCACCGCCATTACCTCCTCCTCCTCCTCCTCTTGTTCTCCTCCTCTCTTATTACTGGGGATGACCTGCCTCACAGCCCTGGGCTCAGTGACCGAGAAATCCTCCGGCCCTCACTGCCTCATCCTCCTTGCTGCTGGTGGATTGTCTTTTGTGTCTCCCGGAGTGGCCTCGGAGAAATGAAGTGCCGTGATCTCATCACACCGAGCCCATTGTTTTCACTCTCATGCACACTGTGTAATAGCCATGGAGATAAGGGGATGATTCAGGCCTTTCACGGAAGGAAATGTGAAAAGCCCGCCTGTGAAAAAGTGAAATTACTGTTTTGATGGCTTTCGATGGCGGGGGGCATAATTGCTGGATGGAAGGAAGGATGGAGGTTGAAATACACATTGGAGATTAGTATTTCTAATACTGCAGACGGTTGGTAGGAGGCCTGCAGAAGGTTATGCACGCAGTGGGTAGTTCTAATGAAGCTGCCATGTATGTAGAATAGCAGATTGACTAAAATAGCTCATTGTTCTTCTTTCCACATTAACCTTTGACCCTCTGGATTGAAACTACATTCTTGATGGCAGCGCTGATTATGATATTGTTCGACGCCGATTGCCATAGTAACCGTCATTATTTTTCACATTGTTTGTGCATTGCCGGAGCCTTCAGGAACGGGGGGGGGAAATGAGCTTGAGTATTTTTGGCAACTGGCATAAGGCTCATCAGCACATGCAGACAACACGGGTCGGAGGATTACAGCTCGTAGTAATGACAGGGGCAAAGCGTAAATAGTATAAATACTCCATGGGATTATAATTAGCCTTACTCTGCACATTTAGACACACTCAAGTGGAACTAAAACCTTATTGACTTCTGGAGACAATTTCATATTAATTGGATGCCCCTTCTTTCCCACTGAATACTTCTTTGGATTGTTTTTCGAGCTGTGGACGAACGCGCCGCGGCGGAATAACAAGAGGGCGCAGTGGATTAGCATTGGCCACAGCACCGACTCGAACGCAGGGAACGCCACCTTCATCGCAGTCACCTGGGCCGACCAGTGATGGCACCGATGAAGGAGAAGATGAGAATCAAAGAGGAGTCGGGGGCGGCTTTGAAGTCATCTATGAAGAGCGACTAAAAAGCGCAAAAGGAGAATCGACGCGAGCTGCCGGCTGATGAGATAAGGCACACGGCGGTACAGCTGTATCCTCTGGGTGGAGAGACGGTAACATGGAGGCGAGGAGGACAGGGTTTCCTGGTGATGCGGGGGCCTGGACATGAGAGGAATTAATGTGAATCTTTCCCGCCGCCACCGCCCCCTCAAACACACACATAAACATGCAATCTATTTCATCTTCCATCTCGGCGTTCAGCACATGTCCTCCTCCCTCTTTGTCTCCCACTCTCCCACCCTTGTTCTATCTGCACGCCGGCCACTAATTTCTCCCTTATTTTCCATCCAGAAGTGGGGGAAAGTTGTAAAGCTAATTAAGGAGCGGGGATGCGGCAGCTCGACAGATGTGCATTGAGATGGGTGCTATTGAGTAGCGGGGATAATGGTGTGTGGACCTGGTGGGCAGCGGGGTTGTGTTGGAGGGAGCTTCTACCTGGGCGTGCATGTTAATCAGCGCGCCTGTCTGTTCAGAGCCGGGGAATTAAGGGGGAAGGGAAGCGTGTCGCCAGCCTCCAGTGGAGAGACAAGGCTGGCAAGCTGATTAAGAGCACAAATTTGCCAGTTTGGTCAGACAGGGAGATAGGTGTGCGAAGGAGGAAAAGGGCAAGAAAGGTGTGTATTGATTAACAGTGCTGATGGCGGTGGGAAATTTAGGAGAAAGTGCGAAGCAGAAGTGTACCTACCGTTGTCGAGCTAAATATTTCACAGTACTTGAAGCCATCACAATACTTCAAAGGGTGCAAAACAAAAAAATCCCAAAATGGCCTTCCCATATCTGCAGGAAGGCGGTGAAAGTTGTTGATAAATGTTAATAACTTAATGATTTCTCGACCCCGGCGCTGCGATTTCTGCCTGTGAAAACTCACTTTTGCCTGCACTCTGAACAAAAAAAAAACTTTGGAGCCTGATGAATTTCATGACATTCACAGTCTCCTTCACGTCCTCCCGCATTTTCAGCTGCTCAATAATGGAGGACAGAGCTCCAGCAACATTCCAGTGATGAAAGCGTGTTTCTTGTTTTCTTTCCTGTTGCGGTATTTTACATCAAAAGGCTGGAATGTCCTGCTAGTCACTGACGGATAACCTCTGAGATAACCCATAGATTACTTTACGTTTCCTTCACAAAACCAACTGACTGGGCCTTTACATAGCCAGTGACTGTCATTAATCTGCTGTAATTTACAATGCATGGCAATGTGCAATGTTAGAACTACTTTACTGTATGTTGATGTTAAAGACTCAGAGTTTCCAGGTATTAATGTATGCACATCTCAGGTACCACACTCACATCGTAATGTAAAATGATTGATGTCCTTTTTGTATTGTACTGTGAACTGTATTACAAATTGTAATCGTCCCTCGTTGAGAAAATAAACTAGTTATTACAACAGTTCAATTTATAAAAAAAAAAATTAATAAAAAAAAAAAGTTAATTAAATCCAAATCTAGAATTTCTATGAATTTTTAGGCTGTTTTTTCTGAGAAAGTACCAAATACTTTCTCATATCACATTGTCTAAGACCTATTGGTGTACACAACAAGAACAGATGGAATAAAAGAAACAAAAACAAAAGTACGTACAAAGACGGTAAAGTTGTTAACATGTGCTTAGTTTCATAAAAAACAGTACAACGTTCTATAAAAAGCAGATCATAAAGTCCTACATTATAATTACAATGTCGGTTAGTCCTTCTACATTGCCAATTAACAATGTTAGTGTTGGAAATGAGTTGATTAATTGACTGGCAGTAAATTGTCAAACATTTTATTATTCAACTAATCGTTTTAGTCACTTTCGCTCCTTTCAGCTTTTACTGCTTCTGTCTGCTTTTATATTATTGAAAAATAATAATAATAATAATTTCTTTTTTTTGCTTTTGGACTGTTGGTCGGATGAAATAATAGATGATGGTAACTTTAATAAATAAAGTGATAATTAGTCAAATTTCATCAAAATATCACACAGCCATGGTTACAAACGAGGGGGGGACCTGGTTTATTTCTCCTACATAAAAACGTTTTTTAAAGCAACATAATCAACTCACACAACTTAACACATTTCTGTGTCCAAACTGCAAACACATGTCAAAAAAACTGCATATTTCTAACGTCTAAATAAATATAATTAGCAGAACGTCAAACGCAGACAAACGGCAACAACAAAGAAAAACAACCACAAAAGTTCAAACCAACCAACAGATTGTGGACGTATACATGATACATACAAGGTTTACAAAGTGGTTATTTATTCTTTTTTTTCTTCATTAGGTATCGATGTCAACCGTTTCACTGTGACGGGAACACTACACCTTCTGAATAGAAGTTTGAAGCAAAACTCATGGCACATATTCTAATTAAATAAGAATAGAGATTTGCTTTAGTGACACCTTGTAAACAACAGAAAAGTTCTTCACACGCGACTGAATAATAATTCACTCCTTTAAATAGATGCGCAGCTTTATGCTTTCTTCCTCAGATATCTGCAAGTTTTTAATTAGAATGATCTCCCCTTTTGCCTGATCTAATTTCTCCGTAATTGTTGTTATTTACACAGGAAAGGTTTATTATTTTTTTTAACGGGTATTTATCGACATTTACTTTCCCAGATCTCAGTGTCTGTCGTCGATAATGAGTGGGGAAATTATTTTTAACACTCTGTCATTATCTGTGTGTTCGAGTAGTCTTCCTTTTAATATGCTAATGCGGCTGATATAATCAGCTGGTAATTGTAAAACACTTCAAGTACGACACGTTTTGTGGCACTCTCTCCTGAATGAAGAAATCACAGAGCTGCGGCCGGATGTACCGAGGATCTGTTTATGTTCTCGGGAGATGCTGTGGATCCAAATCACACACAGACTCCTATAGAAATGTGTAGGCTGGCGTAAAAGCCGTGTTGCAGCGTTAGTGATGCCGCCACCAACACCACCCACTTCTGCAGCTTTTTATTTTTTTTCCTCTTTCTCATCTAGCTTTTTATTCTTAAAAATCCACCTTTGATTACCATTGATCCTCCCACACAGTTGGTTTATACCTGCATGCTATTCATGTCATAACATCTTAAATGAATCTTTTTTTTAAATTATTATTTTTTTTATTTTGTATTGTGCGTTAACCAGAATGATGAAAGAAGTGTTCTCCCCACGTCCTCCGGGGATGCTCGTGCTTTTTCTGCGGGAGCGGATGGGATCCTGACTTTGTTTTTCTCCTTCGGCTGTTATTTCCCTGAAGAGAAGAGCAGAGTGAAGGGAGCTATGAGTGATCGACTCTGCCTTTTATTCTCCAGGTTTTTTTTTTAGGGAGGGGGGTGGGATTTGAAGTTATTGAAAGTCTGGGGATGGGTGACAGCTCGGAGATGTCTATGTGATGCCTACCAGGCGTACGCCGGCCGCGTCACTGTGTGTCTGCGTGCATGTGTGTGTCCAGCCTCGCAGGCGTGTGAGACGGAGGGCACGGGGCTCCATGTTCTCAAATACATGTTATTCTTGTGGCCAATCATTTCTGCTCACACATGACATCTCTCCCAGATTGATTTCATTCAGCTGTAGAGGGCGGCAAGATCAAACAAACGCTGTCTGAAAAAGCTGCGGCGATGCTGGAAGGGGGGGGTTGCTTGCTTGAAAGATGAAGTGAGGGACGGAGATGGAGAGAAAGAGAATCAGTCATCCAGTCAGCACTGTGCCATGCGGTGACATGGTACAGAGGTGGAAGGTGTTACTCTATAAACCAACAATCCTTTGCAGGGTGGTGGCCTTTTTTTTTGTTTTTTTTTTCCCATATAGAGGCCCTTATTCCTTCACAATGCCTCTGAGTACCCATGCAAGGAATAATGGATGCGTAATATGGAACGACAGCTTGCAGAGCACTATCATTAATGTTGTAATTCACTTTTAGTGTTTCTACTATTGCGCTGCAACAGGAGGCACAGATGTCACCTGAATCTGCTCCTTCTAGCAGCCAGAGCACACCCGGTTTTCACCAGCTGTCTTGGAACGCACCCTGCCAGCCCCCCCTGTGTGGGCAAATGTGTGTGTGGGTGTGTGTGTGTGTGTGGTACATGTAGTCATGTCTTGCTAGCCTTTGGAATACACGTTGAGGTTTTTGGACAGATTGTTTTTCGTTAGATAGCATTTTATGTTTGTTACATTTTGGTCCGAAACTCGTTCTCGGGGGTTAGTTCACAGCTAGGCTCTGGCTTTAAGGATAATTAATCATTCCTACATGTTCTGTTCGCTCTTTTATCATTTCCTTTTTCTAATCTTAGGTTATAAGATGCATACAATGAGTTTTAAAATGTCCTTTTTTTGTTTCCGCTAGTAAAGTTAATCCATCACTTTGAATGAGAGGATGACAAGTTTGGCAAAAGCATCGGCAAAACAAGCGTCAAGCTATAAACGTTCACATATTGGAAACAATAAAAGTTCTGTTTATCATTTGCTATTAATGTACATTCTGCAACTCCTTTTGTGCATCAGCACACACAAATACTCCTGTCAGTCACAAACAAATACAGCTGAAAACCAAAACTGCACTGCCAGCTGTATTTAAAGAAAATCAAGTATTTCATTCAATGAAAAACTTTATGCAAAATATTAAGAACAAATTATATTTTATTTAATAATATTGTTTGTAGCCTATATTATATAATAATACTAATATTATTATAAACGGTCTCTTTCTATCCATCATGTTAAACCACTCTACTCTACAGTGGTCCACTTATTTATTTATTTATGTCCACAAAATACTCTTAGAAGGCTGTTAGATAACAGATGTTATGAATCTGTCTGGTCTTGGTTTCCCCCACAATCTCCCTTGTTGTCAGTTTGCATCTCTTCACATCTCTCGATTGTCGTTTTGCATCTTCCAATTGTCATTTTGCATCAATTTGTGGTCGTTTTGCGTCTCTTTGTTGTTGTTTTTGCGTCTCTTTGTGGTCGTTTTGCGCCTCTTTATTATCCTTCTGCGTCTCTTTATTGCCGTGTTGCACGTCTTTTTGTTTGAATGATTTCCCAACAACTTGTATTAACAGCCACTTCATACAGAGGTTCTGATAACATCTGACGGGGGGGGGGGCGGCACCATCCTTTGGGCCCCCTGTCTGTCCCCGCCTGTGGGAATCCAGTAGCCTTTGGGTTGAGGTTAAAGGCATGCATCATCTGTTGGAAACTGGCAAAAAGAACAATTAAAATGAAAAATAATATCAAATCTGGTGATGCGTCTGGGGTTGGTTTAAGAAGTATTTCAGGTGAGCAAAGCACTCATTTGTAGCTGCACAGTCTTCCAACTTCAATTTAATTTATGCATTTTGAGTCACCTTTACCAATCACTGTTTGCATGTGTGCTTATGTCCACCGTATTCTTCATTCCTTCTAAACTACCGTGATGTGCATTCATAAACATGAAGCCCATCTGTCAAATAGTTCTTCAAAGTGCAGCGTGCTTTTTTCTGCGGCAAAATGCGAAACAATAAGTAAATAACGATATGAATTTCATGGACGCCGGGACTCTTATTGAAACAGGTGTGATTAGCATATTGTTTGTGTTTCATGCCACACCGTAGGCCTATTTGTGTTATACAGGGACCTATATGGAAATGAGCGCTTTGAAAAAAAATAAAATAAAAAAATCAACATAAATTTATCCTATTTCTTTTAAAGGGGCACAAATTTACTGTGAAGATCATCCTGGCAAAACCACAGAGGGAAATGTCAGAAAGGGAAAGGAGAGAAAAAAAAAAAAAAAGGTTCAAAGAGAAAATAGCTGACTGACTCTGTAAGTGAAGCTAAGCTCAAAATGAAAAATGTTCATTATATGCCCGTCAAGGTGAAAGGAAGCCATCTCCTCGCAGCCGCAGTTAAAATGTCGACCTCTCCTTCTCCGAGGGCGAAAAGAGGAGAAATGTGAAAAGAGGAGAAAACGCGGCTCTGTGTGTGTCTGTGTGTGTGCATACATGTTCTGCGTGTGTGTGTCTGTGTGTGTGTCTGTGTCTGTGTCTGTGTCTGTGTGTGTGTGTGTGTGTGTGTGTGTGTGTGTGTGTGTGT
>CALSCE010010635.1:11405741-11472146 GCA_943593645.1 Bovichtus variegatus | reverse complement strand
TGTGTGTGTGTGTGTGTGTGTGTGTGTGTGTGTGTGTGTGTGACCTCTACAACAAGCGCCGCGCCCTCTCGGACCTCTGCTTGTCTCTTCGTATGTACCTGCTCATGTTAAGGCTGTTAAATCGCATTCAGGATGCATTTTATTCAGCAGCGGAAGCGAATGTTACGATCGACCTCTGCAGATCACAGATGCTGTCCCCGGTGCATCATTACTGGCAATTTATATAATCTAATGTTACTTGAATCGCTCGCTGGGCTGGCAAATGTGTTTTTTTTTTGTTTTTTTTAAAGCAGCTCTCATTCAGCGTGAACACTGCGGCCGCCATGACGCTACAAAACGGCAGAAAAATAAAAGGGCAGGAGGGAAACGAGCGGCTGACCAGGTTTTTTGACAAAAAAAAAAGGGAAAAAAGTCAGAAACAACCTTCATGGCGCGACTGCAAATGAGTGGAAGCCTCACAGTTTTGATTTGTTGGATTCTGTGCTCGTGCCAAAGCCTGTTACAATTTTCATAAGGATTCGATGCCAGCGTGGCCACGCTTAACTATCTGTTATGGATTATGAGCTAACCTTCCACCTCGCCATCTTATTTCTTGCAGCAGTGTTGAATGTGAAAGTTTTTTTTTTTTTTTCTTTTTTTCCTGAATGTGAGCAGCAGCATGAAGGTATAACTGCTCTGCTCTCCTGCAGATATATATCCCATTTGAAACCTATCATGCCTGCAAAGTCTTTATCTTATTTTGTCTTTGTAATGTATTATTAGTATGGGAGATTTTTTGGAAATGATGAGCCTAGTGAAACTCCATGAAAAGACCAAAGTAAAGTATTTTACTAACACTGTAGTTTATTTTCACTCAATCCCACATACTCACTGGAGCAGGAAGTAAAGTGCTGATGTTTCTCTTCTGAGTCATAGTCCCATGTCCATTGAAGGGACAATGACTAAGAAACAATGACTCACTGATGGAAGGATTACAATTTTGGAAAATGTAGAGGGGAAATTTAGATCGGACACGGCTGAATTTTTTTTTACGAATTTACTGTTTTAACCAAAAGCGTGTGACGAATCATCATCCGACTCACTGCCTGCTCTCTGTCTTCCAGGAAGTGATTGTCATAGTGTGGCGGTGACACTGGACTTCACTCAGCATCAGCAACAAGTTATTTCTGCTCTTCCCAACATCTCCAGCCTCTGACAGGTAGGATGACTCATCTCACATACATGACTGATGCATAACGATACACATTTCCATGTTGTAGCAGTGAGCCTCAGGGAGACAGTGGGGAGTTTTCTCACACTGGGTTAAAGCCTCCAAAACTTTATAGGAGGAAGAAAAAGGCACATTTTCGATCTTACTGGGTAACTACCAAGGTCATAGGCAAGTTATTAAACAAAGATGTACAATATATTAAAAAACGCACACAATACAACTCTCCAGATTATCAGAAATAAATTTAAAAAAGTTTCAAAATGGTTATAGAAAAACAATACATACTTTATATACAGTATTTTTAGAGGGTTACTAAATTACATAATGCTACATAACGCTACAAAATATCTAATGAAATGGTGCACAAAGAATAGAAATCTGTTCTTTTTTCTGTTCTCCCAGGGAAAATCACAAAACAAAAATACTATTATTTTTGCTCAGTGGACTAAGTATAAAAAGTAAAGAAACTCATTTGACTTAAAAGCAACATTAATATATTAGCAAGAAAGATCTTTTTCACTGCACTGTCTCATTATGTGGCTCGTCTTCTCATTAAAAGACGTCTCTGCAGGTCTCTAAATGCCATATTGACTTAAGTTACAAACCACTGGACAACAAAGAAATTAAAAAAAAATGTCTTCTTTTGCCATTTTGCGTAATGAGCCACTGTTTCCGCGTCCCTCTGCACAGTGTTAAGGGAAAAAAAAAAAAAAAAGAAGCTTTCTTCTTGTCAGCTCGTGCTCTACGCAGACGGTTAAAAGGCATCGGAACAGACTCATTGGAATGATAATCTGGTATGCATCTGCACTTGCGGAGAATATCTCGAAGCGTGTCAGACTTGCATCAAAGCCGTTGTTGTAATTTTCCTTTTTCAAGGGCAACTTGAAAGAGGAGTCGGGAAGAAAGTGGCATTAGTTTCTTGTTTTCTCCTACAAGGCAGCCGGTTCAAAAGTAAACCCAGCGTTTTGTGATGGGAGTGTAGGATGATTCAGCAGGAGCCCAACAGCCCATGTGACTGACTCGCATTTAAACATAAACAGAATCATGGCTGCTCCGGGGGATCTTCGCAGAGGAATGGAAAGCAGTCCCAAATTTCACAGCGGAATATCAAACGTCTTTTTTTATTTTATTTTATTTAACGCTTCCTTTCCGTTTTTCCCCTTTTTTCTCTATGGCTCCCCGTAGCATTGTGCACACATAACAGCGCCTACTGATTGGGCTTATTTGAAGCACGTACCCTGACAAAAAATGGAGAAGAGGAGATTTTCCCGTGTCACAACGGGATTGAATGTGGTTCTCCAGAAGAGGAGGGCCTGAGAGGATTATATGGCTCAGTGGGCGCTGTATTGTGCGGGGAGTGGATACAGCAGGTACCCACTGAATCCCAGCCAAGAGACAGGCACAGTGTTGCTAGGGATAATGTTGCCTCCCAGCAATTAAACTCTGGAGGTTTTGGAGTGGTTTAGGAGGAAGCTTGTGAAATTATCCCATCGCTTCTTTCCCCTTTTCTCTCTCTGTCGCTCTGCCTCTCCATTAACCACGTTTCTTCACTTTTTACTGTCTCACTACATGTAAACCTATAAGGGGAGTCATTTGCCTTCGATACGTTGCTGCTTAATTGAATCCTCCCCCTGTTGGATAATTGCATCTTTTTTCAATCGCATATAAAATGCACAGAAATTGAGACATAAAGGAAAAGCTGCACTTACACCTTCACTCCGTTGAGCTAAAGTGACACTTAAAAACAAAACAAAACATTAACACTCTGAAATAGCCATAATAATCTAAACTTAATGCTGTATATTAAGAATTCAGTCAGTAAGAGGTTACTCACTTTGTGACGTCATTGTTCACTGATCATTTGCAATTTATTGCCACTGGTTGGAAGTTAGGAACATGTTAGAAGATAAAACTCCATAAGGATTCAAGTGCTGTATTAATATTCTTAATTATATTAGCATAGACTTATTTAGGATCCTCACTACTGCAACATAATTAGGTTAGCTGTACAATGCACTAACAATTGTTTTATTTGTCAGTATTAGTTTTTAAGTGAGTTTGTGCTTGTCAGGCAACGTTTGTTTATTGTATATTTTTTCTTAATGTTCATATATTTCGATAAGCAGTTCCTCACTTCCTATATCTCTATTATTTTCCATCTTTTCCCCTGCTAAATTATTCCTATTGCTGGTCATTTTACATTGTGCACATGCTATTAGGTGTTTATCCAACAGCTGACATTTATACTTTCCAGAAACACTGAAAGGAGCCTCCTTGCATAAATACTTCTTTTACTATTGATATTACTTCATAAGCATATTCGGCTCAAAACAATTCTTTACTTTTACTAAAGTAACATTTTAAAGATTCTGAGTGTACTTGCACGTGGAACCGCTACTTTCACTTAAAGTTATAATCCTCAAGACATTCATTAAATCATTAAACCTCATTGTTATTTATGGTTGCCATTTTTTCACATTGTGCACTCACATTTCTATGTAGTAGTTTTTATTATTAGTGGTGGAGTCAACTGTACCTGCCATGAATTTAAATAAACCCCTGATGCATACCTGCAATATGAGTTTGTTGGTTGCACTTAAACAGATTCACCAATTGCCATTCTTTCTTTATTCCTGCAAAATAAGCTACTCAAGTGTGTGCTGCAGCACCCCCCTGAATTCTGGGATGTGTCATTTTAAACTGCACTTACCTCCAGGAAAACTCCCCTCCGGTCACCGATAAAGATATCCTAAAAGATCAGAATGAACCAAGTGCAAAATGCGTCCTATTTATCCTCATAGTGGGCTTTTGTTGTCTGTTTTTTGTTCTGCGTTTTAATTGTATCTACATTATGTTAATTGTTGACTGTGCTGTACCACAAATTGCCCCCGTGGGGACGTTAAAGTTTATCTAAAGTTTAAAATAACAAAGGGACTCGCCAAATCAACTGGGGCTAAAATTTTAAAGGTTCAGTGTCTAACTCCGAGCCACCAGCTCCACAGAAATAAGGCGCAGGATTTCACCTCTAAACTGGGTCCATACAATCTCTAATGTTCATATTTTAGCTGTAGTAGTTTGGCATATTTATTGTATTATTGTACTAATTCATTCTTTATATTGTGTATTGCATTTACTCCTGTGTAATGCCTGCCAGTCGGTCAGCAGGGCAAGAATACCCACAATTCTGTTTTATAATCTCCACTTGGGACTGATCCATCTGTGTTTACTGGGCACTGATGTTAACCGGGACAGACTGCAGCTACACTGACTCACTATCACCTCTAGAGGAACAAGTGGTATTACAAGACGCTAGTCTGTTAGCATGCTAACAGACGTCAGCAGACTTAAACACTGTTACCTCTTCACACTCTGTTGATAATGTTGGTTCATTGTTTTAAGTTTAAATTCTGGCATATTTTACGCATTTATACCTTTTTTAAGGATAATAACTTTTAAGTGAAGGATCTAAATTCTTCTATCTCTGGGCCATACAACACAAGAAGTGATCTGCATTGAAACACACACGTACATGATGCATTCAAGTACCGATTCCAAAACACAGAACTTACACTGGTTCCCTGAAACTCTCGCTTCGTCTTCATCTCCCCTTTGGGTTCAACCTCCATAAAACTCTCTCTGTCTTGGCTTTGGTTTTATGGGGGAGGTGGTGCTCACTAACTTTAACCGCTGTCCTCGTCCTCGGGCAAACAAACAGCCCATTTCAAAGGTGAAAGTCCACGGCTTTCCTTTTTGAAAAAAAACCCCATCCTCATTTATTTCCAAATGTGACACGGTGCTTCCTAATACCCTTGGGACTTATGTGTCCGTAGTTCCAGGTCAGTTCCCGACAGCACAGCAGTACTGCCTTAACCTCTTTTCCATGCCCCTACACACACACAACATCACACACACACACACACACACACACCCCAAGGTAATGTGGGTAGTAGAGCCCCAAAGCTTCGTCGTCCAGGACAAATTGGTAGCAAGCGGCTCATTTACTCGGAGCCGTCATGAATGGACTGTGCCGTGACTGTGTAAACAAGTGCAAAGACTCCCAAGGGCATTCCTGCATAAATAATGACTCCAAGAGATGTTTGCCATTTGTACCACTCACCGGTTGCAGACATGGGTCAGCTAGTCTCCTCTGTGGGGAGTCTCCAGTAAACAACATCCGCCGTGTCCATTAACGACTGTGTGGGAAGTTTACCTGGTCACAGGTGCAAGGGCTGGTCTCCCAGGCTGGGGGGATATTGGGGATTGTTTTTAGCTTCTTCCGCCGCTTGTTTGGAAGCTTTTCGGAGACTAACTTTGGTCCGAACCACTGTAGAAGTTGGAGCTCACGAGTGTACTTCGTCCTATGTTTGTATTTGGTCGGTTTACCTTCACACTGCTCAGCTTGAATCTAAAACGGGACTCTATAGAAGTTATTTTGTCATGAGGACATTTGATGGATTGTGTTTTGTCATCCCGCCACTGTAGAGGTTTTTTGCGGCCGGTGAAGAGTCAAAGCGCATCACATCTTCTGTCATTGTAGCCGAGCATTGGCTCGTCGACAGTCGACTCGTAGAGGAAAAGCTGAGTACCAGTGCCATTTATTCGTTTTGTCTTGCAATCATGAAGCTTGCTGCTGTTGTCGCTTAATTTCTAACAAGTTGTTTCCTAGGATTTTCCCAGCGGAATAAAATAGCCGTTATTGGGACTCCCGAACGTCACTTCTGTTATATTTTCTCACCTCCACAAATGAACCAGACTGAGGAATTCAACAGTGAGTTTGATTAAATTGCTCCCAACACTCTCTGTGTGAACGCACCCGAGGTTGACATTAGAGGAGGGAGTAATGTAGCTGTGAGCAGCACTTGCTGTTTTGGTCTTTCTCTTTTTTAGCTATTTCAGGTTCACCCTCAAAATCCCTGTTTCTATGACTAAACAGTTTAGAGGACCTACCCTTACTCCTTTTTGGAGAACTTGTAAAAAGTAGAGCAAAATGTTAAAATGTACACGAGCAAGCTGTTTAACAGGGCTGAAGCAAAGCAGCGCTTTAAATGTCTGTCGTCGTGTTTTATGACCCTAAATATGAAAATCCTCGAACAAAGTGATTCATCAGATTAAATAAATGTTTTCTTGGATATCTTTCTACAGCCGTTGTTGGAATGCAAGTGATGACGACTTGATGGAGAAAAAAAAGCAATTTACTATAATAGCGATATAATCTAATTAGATTTTTCATTATTGTGGTGATATAAATGTAATGTGTGGTGCCGTTAGATTGCTGCTAGATCGCCCGTTAATACAGGTGCATGCCTCTAATATTGGTTGGATAAAAACATGTTGTGAATTTTGGAAACATCTTCTTTTTTTTTCTTTTTTTTCAATACATTTTGACTTTTGGATTTTACAACACTCTAAAGTTCTGGGAAATGTTTGGATCACACAAGTCAGAAACGACCCTACTCAGCCACCTCTGGCATATCATTTTACAAATAGTATAATACTAATTTATATTAGTGTAGCCTAATCTTTTTTTCTTCAAGTGTGCACAAATATTGGCTTTAAACGGCAGAAAAAGTAAAAAACACAAGCTGAGATGCGTTCGAGTGTTGATTTTAGAATTCGAATGTCAGCGTTATGAATGGAGCATCAAACTATTCGGTGCTGTTTAATATGTTAGTGAGGTAAGATTTTTAACCTGGACGTCACATAATGACACTATGACATAATGCTGGTTACTGTTAAGATGGTGTCAAAGAAACGGGCTCATTTTATTTTTATTTAGCAATGAAATTTGTTGTTGAAATGTACCACTCTGAACCAAAGTGCTGGAATGACAGTCATCCCCGCAGCCAAACAACTGTGGCTATAAACTGCCACGGAACTGCTCTCCTCCTCTTCCTCTTCCTCTTCACTTTGCTCAAGAAGCAGTGGTGCACTGATATGATCTCCAGCTCCAACAGCCTTGTGTTCCTTTGACTGTTGGTACTGCACGTCTGGCTGCAGGGAACTCAACAGTGAGCTGTGTTTTCTTAGACGGCCACCCAGGCTGCACGCGGCACTCCAAATTGTGTTTCATAATTGTTTGGCATATAGGTTTCCGCTCTGAGCGTGGGTTTGCGGGAGAATGGAAAGCAAGAGGATGTGTCAGTGGGAGAGAGGGGAAGAAATAAAGAGGAAGACAAAGCAACGCCCACTCCTCATTAGCTTAAACATTGCGTGCATCCGTTATCCTGTAAGATAACATTTGAAGAAGGAGGAGAAAAAAGAAAGAAAGCAGAAGCCCACATCTACTGCGCCACAACATGGTATTGGAGATATAAAACAAATCTCCACACTTAGACTCTGCCATCTGTTCATCTTGGAGAAGAGCATGCCTTTGCGACACTTTTTTTTTTTTTCCTCCTCTCCCTTAGAAACCATCAAGCTCTCTCTGAAAGCAGACAGCTTGACAAAGTGACACGCCTGGATGCCAACCCCTTGGCTGCATGTTTTCTCCCCCACCCTCCCCCCCCTCTGCCTTTTTTCAGAATTTCCACATAGTTTGCATATCTAAATCCAGTTTTTGATAGCATATGCAAAATACAATGTGACATAATACAATTTGAGCTCCATGTGAGAAATGGAATTATCTTTGTCGTGATTGTCAGCCCTGTGTTACAGTAATCACTTTCTTCCAGGAGCGAGGACGTGACTCACTCGCAACTTGACCTGCTGTCGTTATCGATTCACTCTGACAGTATTTATGCTTTTGGCTTGATATTTTGTTTTCCTTCAGGTAAATTAGAAATGAATTTGGAAATGGAATAAATAAAGGAATGATGAAGAAGAAAAAAAAAAAAAAAGAATTGTAATCCCCATGCAAATTGGAACAAGGAGTAAATCCCAGCGGCAGTAAATCCCCCTCACTGTTTCTATCTCTGTCTTTCTCTCTCACAACGCTGTTTGGATGCTTCAGAGGAAGTGGTCGATCTTCACAGTGAAGACGCGTCATGGGCTTCTTCTCTGTCATCTCCACAGCCAGACAAACACCCTGGTGGTCTAATTGATACAGGATGTTTGTTCCAGCTCCCCCAGAGGAAGGTCACACGACACGAGTTTGACGAACCGTGGTGAACCAAGCAATGTGTGAATCTCTGTACCAATACCAGAGGAATTTAAACCCTTTACAAAGTCTTTTTTGTTCCTTTTGTAGCTGTAAATGCTTTCTTGTATACCTAACAAAATCATCTGAACTAGAACTTTGTCTGCATCAACGTTGGTTTTGGCAACTTTTTGTTTTAGATTTAGTCGCACTCTTTAGTTAAAAATGCCTAATTTTAATCACATTTTAGCCATTTGTATCCTTCAGTGTCTCAGTGTGGTTTTATCTGAGCAGTTTTAGCACCTGGCAGGTCCAGCTCAGACGTGTATTGACAGTCACTGGCCTGTGAATAAAGGAAGTAAAGACTGAACAGAAACAGCTCAGGGGTTAAGACTGTATCCATACATCAACTGTTACCATGGAGGACAGACACTTTCCTCCTGATTGCAATAGATTAAGTGGAGGACATGTCTCTGGGTGTTTTGGGCATCAGTATCTGGGCGTGACACATGGACAGTTTTTGGCTAAAGCCTCGTCCTGTCTCCGCGGCCCCTCAGCCTGCGTCCACAGCCTGCAAAGAGGACATCCATCAGGACGGCTGTAATTTCCCACGCAGTCGCGCTTCTCTGCGAGTACAATTTGTTAACCAGTTGTTAAACGTGAACGTGTACGAGTACAACCATTATGTTTTTAGGGATTTGCTTCCTTTTCTTTGAACTTTCCTCAACTTTCAGTTCTTCTGGAATTTATTCCATTTCCATTCATGTCCTTTTGAATTTCCAGCTGTTTTGTGAGGACACTGACGATCGTAATTGGCCCGTTGCCTAATTAACTTTTGTTTTATCAAAAATAATTAAGAATTTGTTCAAAGAAAGGCAAACTTCTCTTCTAATCCTGTTGAACATGGTCTAGATGAAAAGAGCCCTTTCAACTAATGGAGATACAACAATAATTTCTGGGCTTAGGTGGTTTTCTCGGCTGAGAGTGACGGTCTGTGATGGTCTGCGCTGTGAACTACACACTTCAAACTATTTGTTGCTCGGTGACATTGATGTGACTCGGAAAATTCTATGTCATTAAATGCTTGGAGGATTTTTTTTTTCCTCTCCGCTGACCGGAGATTGTTCCCAGCTCAACACGCCTGCTTGTTTCTCTCGCTGGACTTCTGAGTGTCATCTTTTTGTCCGTCCTGCTGTAATGAAATTCTACAATTACTGGGCTCTTCAGGTCTGTTTGTTCAGCTATCCTACTGCTTCCCCCGGTCTTGCATCACAGTCACAGCTTTGCGCTGAATGCTACCAAATGGGTTTCCTAGATACCCTCACACAATGCAGTTTAATTCTGGTTGCACAACACTAGATGTCACTCCAATGTTCTGAGATTAGTTTGATGTGACTGCCTTTGCACCTAGGTGGACATCTCTATTCGCCTTTTAGTGCATTTCCACACATCAGCTCGCATGCTTTCACATCACATTACATCACATATCCCCATAGTTCACCATGGATCAAATGCTTGTGTCATCCAAGTCGGAGATGCTGCCTCAGATAAGCAGATTTAAAGTGTGTGTTACTTGAGCAGAAAACTAAAGCGGGGTTAGCGCTGTGGTGTGATCCTGGGTCTCAAGGGGAGGCTCCCGCTTGTCAGAATGTGCTGTTGCAGGATCTTCCTGATGAAGTCATTAAGAAGTCATTAAGAAACCATTAAGAATCATTAAGTCGGCGAGGTGGCACTCCGATGCGCGCACAGCGAAGCGCCAGGCATCAGGAAAACTTGTTAATCACGCAGTTTATTTGTTTCCCCAGTGTGAGACTGTAAATACTATGACAGTGTGTTGAAGTGTGCATCCTAATGAAAGTCTGTATTAGCTCCTTTGCCAGTGTGTGTGAACGCCCGTCTCCAGAGGGGCCACTCTCATCATCACACAATGGCTGCTTCCTCGCCAGCTAACCCTCTAAAGCAATAAACAAGAGCACGCGTTTCTGATTCTGTTCACTCATTTTCCCCTCAGTCGGCCAGGTGGCTGATTTATAAAATGGCAGAGATAGCAGGGAGCGCTGCGCTTTGTTTTTGTCTTTTCCGTTTCGATTTGTGATCTTTGGGATGCGCGCTCATGCATTGGTATGGGTACTGTATGCGCGTCGCCAATATAGGCGAGCCGTAGTGTTTTTCCAGCTGATTGTGTGCGACCACTAGAAGCCCCATACTGTGACAGGTCGGGGGGAGGAGGGCGCTGCTTGAAAAAACACCGAAGAGCTCTTATCTTACTCATTAGGCGTGAGCGAGATGTTGCCTTCCCCCATGATTATCTCCATACAGTAAATCTCTCATTAGGAGGTCCCTCTAAACCGAACCCTTTAGAGACATGAGGCTATCTCCAGGATGAGGAGGGAGGGACCAAGCTCCAGTGCCGCCTGACACTGCTATCAGACAGAATTAAGCTCCATGGGACGAGTGCTGACGTAAAAAAGGTCCTTCATAACAGGAGGTGAGGGTTAAAGGTAACTTTTTTTACTTAGAAATAACCCTAAAATGCCATGTTTGACATATATACTTCATGAAAAAGGACATAAACCCTGAAGGATCGAACAATTTACTGACTTGCTAACCTGCAGGGATTTTTCTGTTTTGTGTTTATCTCATATTCCTCCACCGCCGTTGTGGAACTCATTAAGTTACTGTGTTAGCTATCACACTGGGGGATAAAACCTTTGCTATTACCTGTATTGGCTTTCCTCAGGTTGCTAAAAACAATACAGGCGTGTAGTTTGATTGATCGCCTAAACATTACGTGATAATGTCCCGCGTGAGACCAAAACTCAACGTTACTTACTCAACTTAAATAACGTAACAAACATACTTATTTTAAGCCAAACCATGATGATGGTTTACTAAACCTAACCAAGTAGTTGTGTTGCATTTTTGTTTTAATTACCACTAGCCACGTGTCCAGGAGAAAAATACGTTTCCCTATAAACATAATTGAGGATGCAGTTTAGTTGTATGGGAATGTAATTTTGAAGGAGTTGATCTGAATCATTTTAGTTGTTGTTTAGTTTAGTTGATACGACCCATGTTCACGATGGCGTTTTCCTGCCCAGCGGTGGGTTCTTTTCTCCATGATCGCAATCTTTCCCTAACTTTAAGCAGGGATTAAGTCTAACATTCACGACATTATAAACAGTAAGTGTTTTGTCGTGTAGTTTGGAGGACTTGTTTCATTTCGACTCGTGTCTTTTCTATCTATTCATTAGATTTTTCTCCTTTTTTCATGGCCAATTTGGTCTGTTGCTTCACCAGAGTGCAACTCGATTTTTAGATTTTGCGGAGTCTTGTCAAAGTGTCTAGTTGATAGATTAAAAGAGGTACACAGGTAGATGCTAGAAATGCTGTTCCCCCTGAAATCACCTCGGCAGCAGCTCTGACACAATAAATATGCCATCCCGGACATGTTCCAGGGCTTCTGTCCAGCTCTGGGGCCCCTAAATCATTTAACACCTTTCCCCTCTGCCTGCTGTGCCCGAACATCCAAAATAAACAATAAAAAATGCAGGTGTGTTCAACAAAGAGTCTCGTGTGATCACAGCCGAGTGAATCCCTGCGTGAACTTTTACTGCCGTTCACGCAGGGTTAGAATATTGACATAAATGCTGTCGGGGAAAAAAAAACACTCAGAAAAGCTCCATGACGGATGGCTCTCAGCTGCCATGTTATTAACTTATGGATGTGCCTTTGTCCGCTCATTTGGCTGGATACCTCTCCACACTGCCGAAAACACCAACCCTCCTGCTGACCGCGTGACCCGGGTCAACCGGCTTCTCTCAGGGTTTAATCCGTGTTGTGTGTAAACACATTAACTGGTAATTAATATGGTGATTCTGCTCCAGATGTGCTTGTAAAAGTGGAGTTTGGACTTGGCAAGCAGCTTTTTTGGGATCCATATGGGTTAGCTGCCGAAGCAATATTCCACCTGCTCCTGCCGCCATTATTTTTCACACACGCAAACAAATGCCCCAAATGAGAGCCACAGCATTCGGTTTAGCCGCGCTGATGAGGATTCTTGCAGCATTCGCATACACCTGGTTAGTATGTGTTGAGACGTGGCAGCAAATCTGTTTCTGCTCTTCCGTTATGTTAATTTCAGTCCTCCCACACTCGGAACATGATGATGTGAGGGTTTCATCAACAGCTGCAACTGTCTGTCAAGTGATACAACATTACTGCAGTATCAGTCGTTTTCCCGTCAACTATTTAAACTCGGCAAACTCTCACTGTCGGATTGCATCGATAACTTGGAAGAAAATGATGCAAAACGTGGAAATGGTGCAAGTCTCAAGCGGTGGCTCAATCCCGTCTGCGGCATTTCGCCTCACCTGCGAACTCAGACACACAAATGGCCCAGGATTCCTCAAACAAATTGAACCGAATTGTGCCAAATGACTTTCTTTTTTTTTTTTTATATATCGATCAGGCTTATTTTGAAGCCATGTAATTTAATCCTCCTATTACTCGGCCTATATATCATCTTTTGTTTATAAAGAAAGGGGCGATCGATAAAAAGTATACTGACTCTCTTTGAAAATGAATCAATGTGAAACATCATGCTGCTGCATTATCATTCAAAAGCAGTGTGGCAACCTGATCTGCCTCAGATGTATTGTCACAGCTTCTGTGGCAAAGGTCTCGTCTGACTGGCAGCATGGAGGCATTAAAATAAAGCAAGCAGGGAAAATAACACACTGAAACCGATCCAACTTGTGCTGCGTGTCGAGCAGAAACGTCATTTTTTCGCATGTTGCTTTGCAGCCCTCTGTTTTTTTGTTTTTTTTTCAGCCAGGTGCATGCGGGTCACAGCTGACATGTTGCGTAATGCCTGCTGCGATGATCGGCCGCTTCCACCAGCTGCAGAACGAGTGATCGCACGCAAGCCATGGTAACTCCAGATTTCCTCAAAAAACACCCACCAATTCAGGATTCAGAGCAGCAGCGAAAACAAGTGGCTAGTTTTCATGTCACACCCTCTCGGGTTTTTTTCTCTCTGCAGCACTCTCATCATCCACAAGATAGACCGCATGATAGAAATATAAATGTACCGTACCCGTCCTCAGTAGAAAACACCCACATTTTAATGCATTTGTACTGAACAATCACAGGATTCCCAAGCCGGTTGCATCAGTTCCTTCTTTCCTCTCTGCCTGTACCTCATTAAAAAAAAAAAAAAAAGCAGCAAGACATTGATCTTAACTTCACATGTTACTCTTGTGTATTAAAACTCAATAAATGTTCATCATGTGTAAGAAATAGACATCAGATGCATATGTCAACCTTGATGGTTCACTGCATAATTTAAAAATAAATGTATTTAAAAGCAGAAAACCTGGGGGAAAAAGAGAGGAATAGGTTCAAATGTACATTAAAAAAGGGCACAAAGATTACACGATTACAAATGTAGTTACATTTAAATGAATGTAAAATGTGACCTTCATTTTGAGAAACGCCAACCCCGATATCACCACAGACCATAAAGGAATCACAATTAATCGCACTACCTATACGTTTGCGTTTTAAAAATGCTCAACATAGCACTTTAAAAGGCAGCAGGGATGCTGTGTCTTAAATTAGACATCAACAGTGAGTAACTAAAACAAGATACCAGGCTGCTGGCTGTTTTCTTTTTTTTTTTTTTGGAGTAACGGCCACAAACCTCCCACTCTCCGCCACATGGGGTCTGTCCTCCAGCTCGGCCCGGATGGACTAGTGGTCCCCTGATGGTTGCATCCTTTCCCCTGAGGTCCGGCGTGTGCCGGCGGGTAAAGGGGAGAGATGCACTAGCAGACGCTGGCCACAGTTGCTCTGCCTGGCATGAGCATCGTGTTGGCTCTGACCGGACCAGAGTCTTCCAAGAGCTCTGTCTTTTCCGGCCGGCCTGAGCGCCCGCATGGGTCCTGGCATGCTGAGCGTGAGCTTGGCATCTCGGACAAACAACAGGAGGTGGAGGCATCCTCGCTCTTTCTCTCTCCTGATGATCTGCTCCAAGGACGATTTCCCATCTTTCAAAACTGGCTGCTGTTACGCACACAACAACAGCAGCATCGTTTGCGGACCTTCAAAAGCATGAGAAATGGAACAAAAAAGGATCTGAGGGAATAGGTTTGATTTGCTTGATTCACATTGTAAAGAATCACATCCAGGCAAATGAAATTGCATCCATGTTTTATATACAGATATATTTACATGCAGAGAATACGTGCATTGTGTGTTAGTCTGCGGTCGGGCCTGTGTGCTTGAAGGACGGAAAATATTTGCCAATAATTCTCCGTATCTGCTAATGGTGGTATATAAACTACTGACGTGTTACTGCTGGGATGACATCCTGATAAAGACGTGTGTTCACATTGTTGTAATTAAGCCGTGAATGATGTTTCTGTCTCTGTCTCGTCCCCGTCGTTATCAGTCGATACAAAAATGGTTGCCAAAAAGTGGTTGGTTTTCATGTCCTTTTTGAAGAAAAGTACAGGATTTACCTGTTTACATTATACGTATAGCTGTGACTGTCATAGACGCTTGTCGCCATTTTCCTGCCAATTTCTCTAGCTCTGGCACAAAAAGATCGGCGCTTATCGGACCCTCAGACATTCATGAGGTTTTTCCAACCGACACTCTACTCACTCGTTCCCATTCTGCATAGGGCAGCGACAGTGTCCCTCCACTTCCTACTGTATTCTGTACTCAGTTTCTCTGAGATGCCCCAGCCCTGTTGGTGGTGTTGGAGTTCTTTCTCCATCCTCCCACACCATGATGTATTTTGGGCCCCTTTCCTTCTTTTGCCATCTGGGGTCCAGTGTAATGGCACGGCCAATCCGGGTCCACCTGCGTCTCTTGATTAAGCCCAACGCTAACCTACAGTATTTGAATCTCTTAAAAAATAAAAATAAATAAAATTGGAAACCTTGAACTATATTTCAGAAACAAAACCCTGCATGAGGGGATTTGTGGATCAGATTTAAAAAAGGATTAAACCGTAAATCCACCCAATGAAAATGTAGAAATTGATATGATCATGCACATCAGCAGAATGGACATTTTCTAACTGTAATGTCGACATCAACGTTAAAATGTTTTCGTAGCTGCACAGAATGGCCTGAAGGGCCAAACAGAATCCTTTATAGTCTGAACCATCATAAAATATCTTGTTAAAACTAAAAATCTTTTGTTGCGCTTTGAATTATAACCAACTAAAAGTCATGCATCAGAAAAAGAACCAACAATGTGAATAACTTGCTTCCAAAACAGTATTACCTACAGTATTATAACTAAAAGTTTGACAAGAAGTACAGAAAAACTGCGATATATATATATATATATATATAAAACCTGTTTTCCAGATCATCCGCCACATCTTCCCATGTTTTAAACATTATCATGTTGCATATTTAATGTTGTAATTAATAGTCGCTGCGTCCACTGTTCTGAATAGCAGGGGCAACCGTTAAAGCATTAATACTGTCCAATCAACATGCACATTGTAATGAAGTGCTTTAACAGAATATCTTGGCATATTGGTCATTTAAAAATGATCATAATCAGAATTTCATAATTGCACAGGGAGGTTTGCGTGCCGTGTATGTCTTGCTGTATTTAAAAAAAAAAGAAAAGGTTCTGTAAATATTAAAATTCAACAGTTTTCTGCTGTTTGAACACGAGCGCTTCACAAAGCCGTGCATCAACTTTCGAGTTTATTGTTGTATTTACCACCGAAACATCTCAATTTAGAGGTCCACTAAGCGCTCTGTCAGTATTCAGAAAGAAAGTCAAACAAACTGCAAGAGTTGTTCAAAAAATCTTCCTGTGCAAAAGCTGCCGACGGAAATCTAGACAAGCACAAAAATCCTGCTGCCAGCTGTAGTGTTTTTGCAGCCTGGAGGTATATATAATATGTTACTGACATCAATGCAAAACTCTTTCTACAACCGTCTGAATTACGGCGTACTGTGAAAGTTAGAAACTGCAAAGGGCCAAAAGTGACCGGCGACGTGTTAAGAAACCATCCAACCCTTTCTGTTCGCTATTCAGAGTTTGACAAATAAGAAAACACGCGACTCTTCTGAAATACATCTCTATCACTGTTTTCTGTGTGTCAGCATTATCATATTGATCTCGTACTATGGCTAACGAGCTGGAAGCTACTCTCTCGCTCTCTCACCACGTCTCCCACCGCACTGACTGACCAACAGGGGATTTGAATCCTAACAACGTCCTTCAGGCGTCACGTGACCGAAAGGGAGCATCTCATTTCCATGCAGAGCTCTGCGGATGGCTAGTTTTCTGACCGCCCCAGCTGATGAAAATAAAGGAAACTGTATTTTAAAGCAGCGCCCTTCCAGCAACCCCCATAATTCATGCTGTTTATGATGTAAATATTTCAGAGAGGTGCGATGACCCCACAGCATGGCAAAGGCCATTAATAATCATAAAAAATATGAACCGCCCTCTCAATGATTAATTGCATGCATTTTGCATAATGCTTTGTTTGCGGTGAGCTTTAAGCAATTTACTATCCGCCGACCAAACTGTCAAAGTAACCAAGGCTACTTCAAAGTGATTTCTATCGCCGTATCACTAGTTACTCTACAGTTGTCTCCATAAAAGGCTCCAAGAGGGAGTCCTTTTAAAAAAAAACAAAAAAAAAAACAAGAACTGCGTGTCTATGAACAGGCATTATTAAATACTTGTCACAAATAGTGATTCCTATAAATGTCATCAAAAGCGCCCTAAAAGAAAGTAAAGTGCTTGCATGCTCCATAACACAGTAAAGATAAGATGAACCTTTATTGATCCCAAGCGGGGTAATTCGGTTGTTGCAGCAGCACAAAGAGCGCAATAGTACAGATGAATAGAGATGGAAGTCAAATAAATAAGTGGTAAAATAGAAAACTATACAGAGCATATGGAGACATAAATTGCCAGGTAAAGTGACAGTAGTGTGATTTAATATAGTAAGAGCAGCAGAGTCGGCAGGTCTAGGTTAACAGTGTACACCAGACTGAGGATATGAGTCGTACTGTTTGTATTCATATAGAGAAGTTATGGAAATGGCATATCCCGCAAAAAAAACCTAACAAATGAAGAAAATGGAGTATAATTTGTTAAACTATCATACAGTATGGAATGAGATATAGTGCAGCAATATAACGCCATAGAATGGAAGTGTCGATATGTTTAGGTATGATATAGTTTGTGTAAAAAAAGTTTTAAAAAAAAGTGTAGTATTATAATATATATTTCTAAATATAGGATCATTTAAGAGACTATATCAACATCTGATAAGTCATGAGAAAAAATAAATAAATTCAATAAAAGTGGTTTAAAAATATTTTTTTTTTACTTTAAATAAAGAAAGAAGTGTAGCAGAAAATAAAAGCAGCACAGGCCGAGATATCAAGTAAAAATAAAAACCTTGGTGCATCGTATCTTTTGGGTGGACTCTCCCTGCCTTCATCTTATTTTTCATTAGTCAACTGATTTTTAAGTGTCAATTTAAGATTCCATCAATACAAATGTTGACTGAATCCTATTGATATGGATTTTGCTACCAATAAATAATTGTATTCAATATTGAAAAGAAAACAAGCTCTGCCAATTGTTAGCCAAGTAAACCTGACACCTGGGCAACTTCAACACAGTCTTTGTTCATTTAAATTGATCAAACATTTCCTTTTATGCAGAACAGACTGCTTTGCTCTGCACCACTGTAGAAAATAAAAACTTCTAAAACTGAAACAGAAATGACAAGGTTAACCGACTCAACGCTGTATAGTCTGTGTAAAGCTGCAAAACTCCCCGAGTCAACAAACACATGAAGTTCAGCCAGCAACTGTTAAGTTATGTTTTCACTGATTTTCTAATTTCATCAGACATGATTACGATTTATGTTTCATGTAAATCGTGTGTAAATCATGTTTTATGAGTAAAGCATTTCCATGTATCATTACAGCAGCCCTGTCCCTCAAAAAACTACATTCATATATAAATAGCATCAGTCCTTTAAATAAAAACATTTTTAAAAAGTTTTCTGGTGAACTTTAAATTGAATGCATTGTGTGCGGGGAAGTAAGCTTTGCTAAGCTAACAGCGTTTCTCAGCAATTCATTAGATTTGAGTTCAATGAGCTGTGTAGAAGGGGCTGAGCATAGAATACAAGAAATAAATGTCGGCGTTCGCTTGTGTCCTCGTGGCAAACGGTCCCTCCAAGTTATCTCGGAGAAAACTTGAAGAGAGAGGAGCAACCTCACACTTTTCGACGGGCCGTGTGTGCTTGATATCGCATGTGTGACCAATTAAAACGCACAGCTGTTCTGCTTCCCATCTGTTTGAAACGGCTCCGTATTGCAGACTTTTGCAGCGTTTGGATGCGATGGGACGTTCTCTCGATGAATCACCGGGCCCCTCATTTGTTCTCATCAGACGAGTGGCTGTCTGATTTATCCTCATCCGTCTATCCTGTCCTCATCTTCGTTTCTCGGGGAATGTTAACTTGGACGATTAGACAACAGAACAAGTTCTTGGAGACGGTTTTTCCTCTCGCTCTCCGTCGGACATTCAGTTTGCCGCTGTTCATTAAAAGTGACTTTAAGCCCTTTTCTCACATGAACTCCGGATAACGTGTGGTCCGCACATTGTCCAGGAGTGTCCCCTTTCGCACATGTAGCACGCAGCAGGAGATTGTCCGTGTTCGTTTGCTGGATAGACTCCTTTTTGGTTTGGGCGAGGGGTGGCGCCTGGGTAGATTGTGCATGGGGCATGGCATGATACAGGTGACACCGCGGTCACGTAGACGGTTTGTGATTTGGTCACAAATGGCCGAGTCTCTTGACCCTGTACGACAGAAAGTCCCGAATCTCATCTCTGTAAATTGACCCTTCTTTTTCACCCTCGGATGTTTGTTTTCGTTCGGTTTTGAGCCACGGAAACGTCATCAACTCGCTCACCGTGATTGCTCCGGATCATGAGCAGCTCTATTCACACGCTGGCTCAGACTTTATACTTGGGAGCCGGCGGGGTAAAGTCCGTTTGGGCTACTTGTGTGAAAGGGGCTATAGTCTTGCTTTACAGGAGTAAATGGACATTATTCCAATGAGGAGGACACAGTACCAATTATCTTGAAAATAATGCAATTTCTTACATGTTATTATTAGTGCTGAAACAATATTTTGATAATCGAGTGTGTAAATCCTGTATCGAGAACAAATGCCCAAACTTTATCTGATTCGAGCTTCTCCAACGTGAGGATTTTGCTGCTTTTGTATCAGTTTTTATTTAAACTTATTTTAAGCATGCAGGAAAGCATTAACATTCGCAATCTCTTTTGAAGACGTCCCTCGGGCTCTAGAGAACTCTGATGGGTATTTTTCAATATTTTCTGAATCCACTTATGAACTTTATGAAACTAGAACTAGTTGCCATACCAAGGAATCACAGGAATATATTGATAGGCCGCTCTCTCGGGTTGACTGAGTCACCAGCGTCTCGGATCAAACGGAGACATACAAACCTGACCAAACAAAGGGCTCTTCTAGTGGAACGTTGCAAGTGGTAGCAGTCGATAGTCTTATTTGATGTAGATCCCTGTGAGGCTGAACTAACCCACAGCCCGAGTGAAGGTTGGCCCTGGATACAAACACCCCCCCCCTCTTCTCTGTGGACGAAGACAATACGTCTTGTGGCCCTGGTGAAACAGGTGCTGGCAGTTAGCCCGACCGGCAAGACATAATGTTTGATTGGAGTGGAGCCGGATCAGATTGTTCCCTTCCAATTGAGCCACAACCAGCTGACATTTTCACAGTATTTAATAAAAGCCACTCTTGATTAGTGAGGCCTTACCACGATCTTTTTATTTATTCTAGGTGGCAGAAAAACATTAATTCACAGTAATTAATGAACAAGTGGTGGAGGGCCTGGGAACAGCTGCCTCCTCTGGGAGGCTGGAGGAAGGGACTCTTTCCTTTGCCCTGATTAGATGCACTCCATTTCCAAGCTCCCCATGACACTTTTACTGTCTAATGATAGCTGCTGCTGTAGTGTGTACCTATGTTGTACAACATTCTGGAAGGAGACGGAGCTGTTTTGGCTTTCTGATTACTGCTGCTGTGCAACGTATTCTCGTTTCTGTGGGAACACGACAGTGCTGCGGTGTCGAGACACACTGCTTTCTCATTGCATGGACGGTGAATCACACTGGTAATGTTGTTTCAAAACACTACAGTGGAGAATACTGACCAATTTATGAATATTTAAATGGCTAAATACCACTTTGCATATTCTGCCCTGCAGCTACAGTGTTAAAAATGAAATCCACAACAACTGATTACCATCAAAACTGAGATGAAAGTGTTAAAAGCAACCCATTTTCGAAATGTGATTTCATGCAGCAGCTACAGCAGACGTGTTATGAGTCCATTTGGAGTCGTTCAAGATGCCATCCATCTTATAATGTGCCTATTCCAGCATTGAGGGTTTTTTACATTTATTGCAGTCATTTTGTTGTTTTCCAGCCTTTCCTTTCTCATATCCTCTGTCTTTGGCTGTCACTCGACTTTAGTCAGACGGATAAGCTGATCTCTTTTATCCACACTTGATCTTTTTCTCTTTTATCACCACGTCTTGATATTTTTTTTTTCCCCCCCTGACATCCCTCTTCCTTCCAGTTGGCTGGCCATAGAGCTCTGCTTTATGAAAACAGTTTAGACTTGAAAGGCGGGAGTGAGGTGGTGTGTGTGTGTGTGGGGAAGGTGGCCAGCCCACAGGTCAGACTTTCTTTCATATCTTGTCTGTCACTGGGAAAGCAAAGCATCAGTGCTTGGCATCCCATCAGCTGCTAATTGTCTTCTTGCTTCTAATGGATTCCGTCTGAAGACCTGGACTTAAATTTAGACTTGCTTACGTGCCAAAAAGTTTTTGTTTTTTTTCTCCCACAAGATAGTGGTGGTGAGTGAGTGTGAAGCGAGAGGAAATCGTTTCTGTCGCTTCCTGGCTGCGAGAGGTGGAAGTCGATGTTTGACTGCTGACATGGACCCCGGCAATACTACGAAGGATGCAACGTGTCCATCTGAATCTTGTTTCTCTGCAGCCAATTACTTCCATTATTGATAATTACAATACATAATGTGTTGTTTTATACATCAGTTAATTGTTTCGTCTATATAAAGACATAATTCCATTTCATTTCATTGTTACTTTTCCTTTCTCTACTTCACACAAATATAAACTGCACTTTTAATAGAAGTGAATATATCTAAACACATGCACAATCAATGCTCATTAGTCATGAGTTCAAGTTGTCCAATTATTTGCTATAAATTTTCACGAGTTGAATTCCACATACTGAAACACAGGAAGCTGATACATGTGCTTCCTCCGTGCCATGGAGCTCCACTGTTCCCCAAAAACCTTTTTAAAAGAAACACACCAGTGAGCCACACAGTTGCACTGGGTAACATGTTCCTTCATTACCATGAACACACACACACACTGTAGTTTATTTTAACTCAATCCCACATGCTGCTGCACAAAATACTTACCAGAGCACCAAATGTGTTCTAATCGGCTGCTTAAAATAGTCCCCACCAAATGCTCAATTTTCTCCCGTTTGAGTTTCATGCTGAGCTGTTTTAGGAAACGACAGCCTTTAAATGCCTCCACGCTGGCGTCACCTTGAGCGGAGTGGACAAAGTTCAAGGTCGCGTTGACCTCACGAAACGCGTTTTTGGCCATATTTCAAAACTTCATATTCTACTTCTGAAAGTTTCACACAAATTGTCGAATAGGATGAAGTGATGCATACAACCACGGGTTTACATCTTCAGTAGGACTCAGTGGGCTAAGAGCTGCAGACAGGGCGGGGAGGTCAAAGTATTGTGAGACGAAGGGTTATATCGTTGGTTTTGCTTCTTTTTTTTTTTTTTAAAACCTCTTCTAATTTTCAGGCAAACAGTCTTTTGCTACATACATAAAGGACATGTCGTGTTATGGGAGCTAGATAATATTTCATATTTCTCTTGTCTGTGTCCATGATTGAGCTATATTAACTGTGCATACTTTGAGTAACAATTTAAAAATGAAAAATATTTTGGTTTATAATAGTATTTGTTGGAGAAAAGCTACACATATTTGCATTCGAGAAACTAAAACCCACAAATGTTTGTCAGTTTTACGCAATTAATAACAATATAAAGATTATTACATTTGCTGTTGATTATATTATATTATTGGATTAACCATTTGATTTACAGAATACAACTGACAAAAAACAATCTGGCAGATGTAGGACCAGATTTAAGCAGCGCTCAAGCTCCCTTTTCTAAAGGGATTGGAATATTATCTCTGAAATCAATAATGAAAAACTCAGCGAGAAGCATCAAACAATGCAGAAGCAATAATTATCTAAAATCTAGACAATATGTTTATTTATTTCTACCCTCTAACTGTCCCTTTGTGAGCCATTACTGGAAAACAAATTAAAAAAACAAACAGAAGATGTTCTTCCTGAAACCTCAGCCTGACACTTGTTGAACTTGTGTTTTGCATTAACAAAACTTTACTGACATATCATACGTGGGGATTTAGTACTTATGCCGCCGTAACACTGCATTATAAGAATGAAGGAAGAGCAGCTGGTCCAATTTTCACCTGAGACAGACAATAGTCACTCAACACTGTTTGGGTGACATTACAACTGATTAGTATTTGTAGATACACGTGTATCCATGCTATGTGCAAGTTTTTGATATTACATTTCGTAGTATGCCACCGATTAGATCGTATGCATGATCAAGTTCTGATGGTGTCACGTTGGAAATGGACAGCATATTTTATTCAACCTTCTGTTCTAATTTGTTTGAATGTATGAATAATGAGGAGAGCAGAGCGGCTGTCTATTGAACCTTGTATTTATGGGCGCCAATGCATTAGAAAGTGCAATTCCTGAATGATAGAGAAACCCATTAAAGTAGTAATAAAATTGCAAATGTCTCCCTTCTCTGTTTTCCTGTCTTTCAATATGGGCAGCGGATCACGTTGCTCTCACCAACTGTGTGCGAGCCTCTGGCGAAGACATACATAGCAATATGATACAGAACACATTTCCCAATCCAATTCCTCCCCGCTGCGTCGGTGAAACACTTGGTGAGATCCATCTTTTTCAATTACGCCGAGAGAGGACACGCATTCCTTTAAGCCTGGAGGGAGAGAGAGGTTTTAAGGACAGGTCTCATCCCCAGATCTCAGCCTGCATTAAAATGTAGTGGTGCCATTGGATATTAAAGAAAAATCTGCCGGATTAATCGGCGAGAGTCTCGCTGAGGAATCGTCGTCCGGAGACACGCACTTACTTACAGGAAAGACTGCTATGATAACGGATTTAAAAAACATCAGCAACACAGCCGGGCGTGTTAAACCTGAGGGTTTTCGCCTGAGATGCTGTAGAGAAACATCTGTTAAAGGATAATTCCAATTTAGGTCGAATTTTTGTAGCATCAATGCGATAATTTCTATCCAACAGTTATATTGAAAGTACACCTGAGAGCCAACAAATACTCCAAACTCAATGAGAAGATATGCCACTTTTTCTTTGCCTTCCAAAATGAACCGTGTGAATGTTTCTGATTTGCAATGCTATGGTTAAGATTTGGCCTGGTTTTTTGCACAAGGGGAAAGACTACAGCAAGAGAAGCCGATGTTGAATGTCTAGAAAAAATGGAGGAAATGAACGTTAGTCTGAGGAGTAAAAGTCACATGCTTTGTTCACCCAGAGGTTTTCAACCGCTGTTCATTACAGACCAGAGGGACTGTTTCCTGGAACTCTATGTTAGTGAAGTTCTCAGGTTTAACCAAATAAGTTGAACAATGTACAATCCACATATCCCTTCTTATATTTTTCCACCATTTATCTGGATACGTTGTGAAGGATATGCATCACCTCCAGAGTGTTATGGGTCTGCCCCATGGGTCTCCTCCCAGTTGGATGTGCCCAGAATACTTCCATAGAGAGGCGTCCAGGAGCCATCCTAATCAGATGCCCAAACCACCTAAATTGGCTATTTTCAGTGCGAAGGAGCACTCGTCTTACTCCAAGCTCCTTCTGGATATCCGAGCCCCCAACCCATAGGTAAAGGGATGGAAGAACGTGCAATGCACAATGTTATTATAAACCATAGGAATGATGGCCAATACTGTGAAAATAAGACCCAAGCGAGACTGTAATCATCTTTAAAGTCAGATGTGAGCAGGGAACAAGGGGACTGGAAAAAAAGCCAACACACTCACCTGAAGGTGTAAGCAAAGATTCACAAGTCACCCACTAATGGTGTCGTCTGGCTGTAGTATGAAGGACCAGGAGCTGTGCAGTTAAAGGTTACGGGAGCGAAGTGCGCCCCCAGCCAGGCCCCCCTCGCAGCGTACTATAATCAGTTCAGTGTGTTCATGGTGTTTGGTGTGTGATCACTCAAAAACCCTATTGTGAATGGGGATTGGAAACACCAGGGCGCTTATGAGTAATGGACAGAGAGGGGTCCCTGTTCCCTAACCCACCTTCTCCATCATACACAGCAACTGCCCTGCAGGCAGGCGCAGGGATGGGTGGGTGAGGAAGGCCAGCGGGTGGGAAGGCAGTGGCAGGCCTGCGAGCGTTTGATGCTCGCCCCACCTTGCCCATGATTCACAGCTGGTCATTTGTTTTGCTGTAGGTAGCACGGCGTGAGTGCTGTGGCGGCCTTTCTGATCACCTTAAACATGCACAGGGGTGTGCGAAACCACGGCGGCAACAAGCCCATCCTCAGCTCCTAATCAGGGAGCTAGGCAGCATCCCTCCCCCTCCTCCTCCCTCTATAGTCCCTGACCGACCAGAGGAAGGGAATTGCATTTCCCCTGGGTGGCCTAGCGCTGGGAAGCAAGCCCCCACTGGCCTCCTGTTGGGGGGTGGGGGGTGGGGGGGTGGAAGATGAAGATAGCCTGTGGGGTAGATTGAAAAAGTGACAAAATCTTCCCCAAATCAGAAAGGTGACCTAGCCCAGATTGTTTGGCAGATTAAAAGTCTAAGTTTGTGATACTTTTCATTTGTCAGACTACAGTGATTGATTTGTGGTCTAAAGCCTTTTTAAGTGCAGTGGCATCACGGTAGTCTCAGGAGGCTATGTCTCTCCCAATGAGAGTAAGAACACTGAAGTCGGAATATAGAGAGGCGCATACCTCTATCTCCTTGCACTTTGTATTTGTCCAATCCTAATATCTAGTGATGAAAGGATGAGTCGGTTAATAGATGGGTCAAAGTGCACCCACAACAGTTTTGATAATCGCAAACGTCCTTTATCAAACATTCACCGGTTCTAACTTCTCAAATGCAAAGATTTGCTGCTTTTCTTTGTTTTACATCATAAATGCAATATTTGACAAAACAAGGAATTTGAAGACTTTTCAAATGTATTTAAATCAATTGCTCGCGAAAGAAAACGTGTTCCACAAGCACAGTTTTCAAGGACGACACACATTTCAATCACAGTCATTTGTTTCTGTGCTCATATCCGTGCGCACAGTCTATCGTTTAGTTGCATATTTGCTCCAAAATAGTTTTTGCTGCAAATGTCGCTGTACAGAACACCTTCAAGACAAGTTGTTCTAAAAAATGCCTGCATTAATAAAGAACTAGTTTTAAGCATCACATTGAGTTGGCGCAGTAACATTGACATAGCTCCTCTCTATCAACAGTATTATCTACATCATGTTATTCCACTAAATCTTTTGTGAAGGCTCCATAAAGAGTCTGTCATTTAAATAGGCGCTGGATGCCTCTTGCTCGATTGTCTGACCCCGTGAAGGTCACTGACGGTCTTTGTAGTAAAACTTTATGGGATGAAAGAATCCCCAACTGAGTGGAGACCTTGGTCTGTAATTGCTTGATACCCTTCTGACTAATACAAGAGAACGAGAGACAGTGAGGCTCAGACGGCGAGAGAGTCTCATCTGTGATATTCACAGATGAGATTGAGTGACTTGGAGTTGAATATTCCGGGTGATTCAGTTGGACGCAGCGATCTGGCTCATCCTCTATTGTTTTTTTTTGTTTTTTTTTGCATTGCCACAGATGGGATAAGAGTGTGAGGGGCTTTTGTTGTCTCCGTGCTCATCGCTGGTCTGTTCTTTATGATCCCGATGTCCCCAGTCTATTCTGCACAGAAGCAGCGATTGTCTGTGCAAACAAAACCTCCCTCCCAAGTGATCACTTTCATTGAACCATAGACACTGTATGAAAATATGTTCTTCGGTATTCAGGCAAGGGAAAGGGCAGCCGTCAACAATACCTTTTGCCTTTTTCAATCGCAGCGCACATCAAGAGACAAGGCGGGAAAAAAATGCAGCAGAGTTGCCAAGGACTTCACAATGATTCCTCTTTTTTTTTTTTTTTCTTTCTTTCTTTTATTGTAGCTTTTTGTGTCCTCTTCATAAAGAATAACAATGGCTTATTGTCTCTGTCTCTTGCTGGGAGCCAGGCAGGGACTATCAGAGGAAGAGTAATAGGATGTACAGGTTGGGGCATATGCTGGCGCAGACATGGCCCCTAAACTTCCTCTCCATCATTCTCTCCATTTACCCACCGCTGAGGCACATCTGGGTCCAGGTGGCATCTGAACATGTTGTCAGCATGTTGTGGTAACTGCCTTAATGGCTTGAGTCATTCTAACTGACAAGACGGGAAAACAGACATGGCAGAGTCTCACTCAGCCTCTTTATCTTGTGTTTACCAACCACTGTTCCATTGATAACAAAGAGCCTCCTACCTCGGTGGCCTGCAGGAGCCCCGACTAGGCCGGCCAGGTTGGAGTCCTCTGGGTTTTCAGAAAACGGATCACACGGAGCAGTTTCCTGCGCTGCAGAGGTCGACTCGTGTGCGAACAGGGCTGGAAATTAACAGCAAGTGAGACTGAACGAGATTGTTGTTGTTTCTTTTTTTACGTGCTGTGTTTGGTTCCTGATTCTTAAAATGCTATAACTAACCAGTTCTGCGGTGTTGAAATATCTGTTTAACATCAGTTGGTTGACACAGACGCTGGCATAGAGGTTTGCGAAGAGCAGTTAGCTGATCGTTTTTTGCAATTCTTAACCCCACCCACCGCTCTGATTGGCTCCATTATTAGGCTTGAGTATGACGGTGTACCAGGGTATTCAGAAGTCCCTGATTCCATTCATGCATTCCATTCAATCTGACTTCATGCAGTCAGATACACTGCTATCTGCAATCACATGCTCATGTACAATCTGCTGTCGCTTCCAAATGTTTTAATGAAGGACCGAGTATTAATCAGTCCAGTTCTATAAAACCCAACAGGATGTAACCAATATTCAAATGGCCTTTAAAAAATGTAAAAAATAAAAAATCTTTTGATACCTTCACAGAAATGATGACTTCATGAATCGCTCAACAAAATGAAGTTGTTTAAAAATCAGAGTCCTTTAGCACACAGTCAACAATTAGCAACAAAAAACGAGGCTCATAGGTCCTGTACACACACACAACCAAGCACGACACTGCCTCACAGGCTTATGTCTGGCAGAGATAATAATACCCACAATGCTTTTCAGGGCGTTCAGGAAGGCCAGTGCACTCTTGCTTTGGTAACCTGCTCAGTGCTGTTAGCAGCTGTATTTGTTTAGAATGGACCATCTGTTGGCAGGTGAGCCAAAAAGTTGAGTTGAGTCACTCCATGCTGCAGGATATACGCACAACTGGCGCACAAATTGAGTCAATATATTCAGCATACATAACTTTGTAAGCCTGCCGTATGCATCAGTACCTGGTCCCCCTATAGGGTGTCTACACAAACACACACACACACACACACACACACACACACACACACACACACACAGGTTAATACCTTTTAAACACTCTAAAATAAAGGCTAAAAGTTAGCTCTGGATGAGCTCAATGATGCGTAATTGACAGCACAGTAAGCTTGTTGCACGCACACACACATCAAAATAAATCGGCCCTTCGAGTATTGCGTGAGAGCTTCCAGGTACACCCTAAAAACGGTTTATTGTTCAAGATAAAAAGTTAGAGATGAGATTTTTTGTGGTTCAAGTGATGACCCTGAGGAGTTGAGGAAATTATCTGGGTGGAGGAGGGACCGCGAACCAGCATAAGTTCTAGTGAGACGTGCACTTATGTTTAATTAACGCTGAGTTCAAGAACTGCTGGCTTCATCCGTTATAGAGAGGAGCAGACGGAAGCTCCTTTAATTGGGAATGAGGGAAAAAAGAAGAAAAAAAAAACAATTGCGCTAAGTAGATGGGTCATGCGTTAAGGTCGACATATTTCATAGAAATCTCCGATCGTCTTCCCCCGTACAGAATGATTACGTTGTCACAGCTTCATTCTGCGCCGAGATAATGAGTTTAGAGTTGGAGCTATAATTCATATATTTTTAATTTATACCTCCGTTGAAAAATAAGGTGTTTTTACAATTTGCTAAAGCTGATGTGACCTGAGGATGGACGAGGTGACTCAGATAATCCGAGAGCTGCAGTGTGAATTTCCTTCTTTTTTTTCCCTTTTTTTTTATATATTCTCAGTTCTTCGAATGACATTGTCCCACAGTTGGATTCAATTTACATCAATAAAGATTTATACTGACTACTGTTACACACATTTTCTTACTGAGATCCTTTTGCTGATCTAAACTTAGTTCACTATTAGCATTATTTTTGTCAATGAAAACAATGACAACATGTTCTAAAGGTTTAACTAATCTTAGTGTGACGTCATCAGGGCTGTGTGTATGAAGGTAATGTTAAATTGATGGTAAATGTAGTGCATGCAATATTTTCCACATTGTCAACGGCTGCGCATTACAGCGTCCCACCTTCCGTTTTTACCTTTTTACCCAAAAAAAAAAAGCCAAACTTAAATTAACTCAGGCAACTCAACAAACAGCTTACAATAGCGTCGTGGTGACAAAACATAGATTTTGCAACAGGGTTACTCGGCTTTCTCAGTCACTATAGCACGCACTGAGGAACGTATCGCTTCATGATGATTACATTTACCAATGATCGCTGTTGTATTATCACGATATCGAGATGGGCTCGACTATTTTTGAAGCATGATGCAGAAACATATCAGTATTCAGCTGTTTCCTGAGGTCAGATGGTGAATAAATGTAAAATGATAGCTTCAAATGAAAAGATAGGTCTGTCCTTTTTATAAGGAATTTTGGTTAAAAAAAAAATGTATGTTACCTAAGAATTGGAGATTAAGTAAAAACGTGAGACCCCTGCACCGCCCTTGTTTTAACTTGTCATCTCTAAATTACTCTTGCAGATGGAATATCAAGTATGTTCTTTTAAACACAAGAGGGAGGGGGGGGACTGTAGAGAAAGGGAATTAATCCGCTTGGCTTTATTTTGATAATGTTTTAGAGCTACGCCTGCCCGAATCCATCGGCAGAGCTGTTCTACTTTCTCTTCCACAGATGAGCCAATTCTTAATCCCAATTCATCTAATTGTACCTCAGAGTGCTAATAAATATTGTTATGAATTATTCAGGCTGTGAGTGGGCTGATGACACAGAAACGGGTGCAGTGAGCAGAATTCAAAGCACTCCAAATTGGAAATGGGGAAAGTGCACTAAATTCTCTCCGAATTTGAATTAATGAAAGTTACATGGAGAATGAATCGTGTAGGGACCTTCTCCACATGATTATTGTTCTAATGGGGATGTTAGTGCAACTGTCCAAGGCAAAATAGTGCAAGTTCACAGACTGCAGGCCGATTTATAAAAGGGAAGTGCCATTAAAACATCATGTTGTCAATGAGAATAAACACCCCTGCATTTCTGCCTGTTACCCATGAACGTTTTTGCCTGGGTGCTTATGTCACAGAAAAATGGTTCAATCTATTCACGGCGCACCTGGAAGTCATTTTTCGTGTCGTTTGAATGCTGCTTTTTAATGCATTCATCTCTTAATTTGCCGCCCAGATACTGTATGTTTTTCAAATGTCATCCGTGTTCCGCACAGCTGGGAGCTTTACAACTTGCTTCATGGCTGCGGGTCCACAGGGAGCAACCGGGGATTAGGCTCTGTGGCAGCACTGTGCCGAGCCTGTCTCGTCGCGGTACTGTTCCACTACTGAGCTCAACTAATGGCCACCGCTCAGACCAGGCCTCATTAAGGCAAGCTGACACCAGGAAACGGGGGCTCGCGGTAGGCGTGATTAGATTAAAAGTTCAGACAAGCCTTTGGTCTGTGTAATTTGTGGGGCTCCAGTGATACACAAATAAACAAAATGCAAGAGCACTTTAGAAACAGCCCCCTTAATTAGCTCATTGAGACTTGGGTAAGCAATATCAACACCGTGGCCTTGGGCTCTGGAAGTAGCTGCTAGAATAAGGGAGGAGCAGGAGGGGAGGGGGATCTGAGGGGAAACGAGGGACAGACAAATTATTCACTGTATAGTCATGTTTGTATGAGTGTTATTTTTCGGCAGCGGAAGCGGGCGGGAGGTCATTGAACGCAGCAGCTCGGGTCCAAGCTGCTGATTTGGGTCTGGAATTAAAATGTTCCACAGCTGTTTGGCTGGTCTCTGTACCTTGACTAATGAGTTGTGGAACAGGCTGATATCTCACCAGTCGGTGACATCCTCACTCCGACCAGTCAACTGTTTCAAAGTGTTTTCTGCCTAAAATACCACCTGCCCCACTCAGCTGTTGCTACAAACAGCTGCCTTCTCAACATGTGGACTGCAGTGCACTGTATGCAAACTTAACTTTTCATCAGACCACCAGGACAATTACATAGCTTTTCATATTTTGACGGCAGAGACGGGCGCACTCTTTACACTATGACTTTCTACTATTTCCTGTTCACTCGCCAATTATTCAAGCATTGACTACAAGAGCCATAAGAAGGACAATTTAGTCGCTGTTGCCGATGGCTGTGAAACACCACTAATGCTCCCGGAGACGATGTGTCACCTGGAATCTCTGTTACTTTCTAGGGACTTTGATAAGCTTATTAAAGCTTTAAAAGAAAAAGAAGAAATTCAAGGATTTCAGGATAATTTACTGTCATTCAACACAAGGTCACACAACGGAATTCAGTTGTAGCTTATTCCATTTTTTTTTTTTTTTATTTGCATCAGGAAGAATGTAAACGGCAGCAAAAACAAACGGTGAATTCTCTGGCCTGATGAAATTGGCAGTATCTTTCCCATCAAAAACTCAACATCAGTTGTCCATAAACTTTTGACGTCTGAGCACCAAGGATCATTGATTTAAATGCGGCGTACGCTCCCTCCCGTCTCTCCTGAGGCCTGTGCTCTGTCCTGTGGTCTGCCCGTCAAGTGTAACCGCTTGAACTGGGATGGGATGAACAATGGAGCCAGGGTCCCTGCAAAGATGTAGGCGCAACTGTCTTCGACGTTGCTGGGGTCAGCCTTTAGTCTTATTTCATCTATCTTATTTTCATCAGCCAGGAGCAGGCTGGGTAGTGGAATAGCCTAAGGTCCTCGCTGGGTTAGTTCGGGTCCCGTCTTGACTCTCCTCTCTCACCTCCTGCGGCGGTCTCTCTGCCCTCAGTGGCGTTCGGTGCGGCTGGGTGGTCGGAAGTTGCCTCGGGCGATGATCGTATCAAGGTCTGCTGCACTTTATCCAATCCCCACGCTTCTGTCTCCAATGTCGATGAGTGTATCTCTGTCATATGCCATTCATGCTCCAGTAACACATTTGTTTACTATTCAAAAAAAAAAACTTTTAACAAGCAGATTTTATTGCCTGACAAGTAACTGTTGTGACTCTGTTTATATTTGTTTTTTCCCCCACAATACATACACTGGCGGGCCAGCGGGCAGGTTTAATTGATAATTGATAAGCAGTGGCAGCAAGTCCTATATTGTATTTGCATAGACAAATATTTTTGAAGCCGTCTGTTGAATCTCAATACCCTCTGAATACTAACCAAAAAACAAAAAAGTGCAGCTCTAAGTGGAGCAGAGGAGAAAACAGCTGTCAGCAGTGTTCCTGATTGTCGATGAAGATTAGTGGGTGCTCATCCAAGATATGGTAGGCAAGGAAACACTGAAAAAAATCACAAAATATCGTGTCCTTCATGGCAACCCTGCTCCCTTAAATCGTCACGTCTACACACCACGGTATGGAAAAAATTGTTTTGTCTGATATGTTTTGGCAGAAACATAATTGCGTCCACAATGGCTATTTATTTTTTTATTTTTCCCCAATCAAGGAAATGTTACTCTTCTGTAGCGAACAGAAGTGAAGTCCGGGTGGAGGGTTGTTGTACAAGAAGACCGGGGTTAGCATCCTGCGACTCACACGTGGTGTTGGTCATATATTGAAAAGAAAAAGAAAACGCATGTTGTCATTTATTTTATTTTCATCATATGAAATTTTTCAATAACCAAGACAACAACAACCTTAACCAAGTGCTTTAATTGCCTGAACATAACCATAAAAAAAAAGATCAATCCTGGTTTAGTTTCTTCTTCCGCAGTCTTTTTCAAAGAGTGACCCCTAGTGGTCCGTGAGTATATTGGAAAAAATGTCACATTTTAAATTAATATATTATAAGTTTAAAACCGACAGTCAAGGTGCATCGTACTGATACAGGTGGTTCAGCCGCAGCGACAACAAGTGATTTTGTGTGCGTTTGAGAACCCCTCATGTAAAAAGCTTGGCTGTAAAAAAAAACCCTTAATTTTCCTGAAAAAAGCTTGGATGTCAAAATACTTCATTTTCATGGGAAAAAAAATGTATTTAAAAAAAATACTTAATTTTCATGAAAAACTTGTAGGTGGAAAAAATACTAAATTCCTTAATGAAAAAAGCTTGGATGTGAAAAAAAACTTAATTTTCATGAAAAAAGCTTGAATATGAAAAAATATTTCATGAAATATTTTCATGAAAAAAGCTTAAATGTGAAAAAAACCTTGATTTTCATGAAAAAAGCTTGGATATGAAAAAAAAGCTTAATTTTCATGAAAAAAGCTTGAATATGAAAAAAAACCTTAATTTTCAAGAAAAAAGCTTGAATGTGAAAAAACTTAATTTTCATGAAAAAAGCTTGGATGTGAAAATAACCTTAATTTTCATGAAAAAAGCTTGAATATGAAAAAAAAAGTTCTGTTCGCTCAGACATAAACTCAGTAATAAATGTAGTCTACATTTCATATGATGTGTAAAATCTATCAGCATTTACTGTTTAGATCCATATGAATGAAATACTTGTAGAATCTGTAGTTGTATTTGTATTGTTGATTTAATGTGTGAACGAGCGATGTAGAGAAGGTCACATAAAGCTCAATATTAGCCTGTAATGTGTAATATACTTGTTGCAGTGGTAAGCAGGCCTATTGTTTTTGGATATGTGGGGAGTTAGGTGGTCCGTGAGTGTTTTTTTATTGGTTAAGTGGTGCTTGGTCTGAAAATGTTTGAGAACCCCTGCTCTAGCGGATACTGCTGCATTACGTTTATTAGTTTTAAAATATTAGTATATAAAAATATTTTTTCGGGGGAGATAATGTTGTATGATGAGGTATGTCTGCTGAAAGAGAGGAGGATGAAAAACATTTCTGGATAAAAAAACATTTGAAGAATCAGATCCAGCAATCAATACGCTCTGAAAGTGAGGAGCACCATCGGAATCAAAACTAAAAAGAAAATTCGGATAACATGACCTCGTTAAAAAACACAAGTGCGACTTGTTTTTTGGATGGCGACGCAGAAGGTACAGCTTCATCCAATAGAGGCTTGAATATCCATTCTACAATGCCATGTCATCACTGAAATGTCTAAAAGAAAATGAAAAAAAGCCAAGTATTTTACTGAAAAGACCGACCGGGCGTACAGCTGTTCTGCAGTTAGTGGCTACCAAGGAAGGACGAAATGAAAAACAAAAAAATAAACAACCTTGACTGTCAGGGGGCGGCCTGTAGAAGTCAAACACCCGTCCAATTTATTGTGTCTGGTGCCAGCACTGATTGGACCCGTCTGACGGTCTGAGGTGGTGTTTTGAGCGCTGTTGCCGGTCCTCGACGTTTTGATGCCAGTTTGTTTAGTAATTGATGAAGGTGAGCTGAAACGAGCATAAAAGTGTCAACAATATAAACTAAGTTGCTCTTCACCATCGAAGCACATCTTTTTTTTTATTTCTTTTCCCACAGCCTCTGTATTTATTTAACACATTTTGATAAAGTATAGTAATATATATTTCTTCTGTCGGGAGCACCATCAGTAAACATTATTATAGACGCAGCATGATAGCTAATCTGATTGATGGATCGTGCATGAGTAATGGCGACACATAAGTGATGGATAGTGTTAATATCTTTGAAAAAAATGTTTTCCTTCTAAAAACGACAGCAGCAGGCAGCGGCACTCCTACACTTATTTTCCATCCACCAGTTAACTTCCATTTATCATCACATTTGTCAAAAAAAGATGTTCACTAGATGTATTTTTACTTCTTTTCCTCACTCTCCTGGGTCGATAAAGTTTCCCGTGTGCTGATTTGCAGCCGTTAAGTGATCGATTTAACTGATTTTCCGAACCTTTGACATTCGGGCTTTAAAATGTCCATTCCAGGCCAGCTGTCGGGGAGCAGAGAAGGTGAGGCAGACAGTTCAAACAGTTCTGCCTGTGTGTGTCATGGATCCACTGCAATATATTTAATAGGCCCGTGTCAGGTGATGGAGGAAGTTGGCGCATTCTTAATAGGAGCTGTTTCTGTTTTCTTATTGGCTCGGTGAACTTTCTCAGGTTGGAAACGCAGGGCCAACTGGTTGTTGTTCAGAAATGGCATAAAGCCTGGTCACTACAACCAAATATGTTGTATATTGAGCAGTGTGAGAACACCCGTATGGTAATGATCAATACTGTACTTATTTTAGCCATTTTCGCCTTTTATTTGACGGTGTTCCCGAGGCCAGAATTAAACCCGGGACGTTGCGGTTATGTGGCATTTTTTTTGGTTTCCTCAAACCTTAAATGTGTTAAATTCCAATTTCAGAGCAAATCTATGATCGAGGGATTGCCTCCACGCGGCTCTCAACATGGTAAACAGGCAGCTAGCAGTTAACGGTGCGAACAACAGCAACTATCTGACGGAGCTAACGGTGTCGCCCTGAGGGGGAACCGGAGGGTGGTCATTATGCTTCCGCCGGTCGGGGCGGCGTTATCAGTGGTAACACACACAAACAGGGAGCGTGACTTAATCCTCTGCTCGCTCAGGTAGACATTACTCTACATCCTTACATTGCAAATAGTTGTTTGCTGCTATATCAATGCTCTCAGTAGAGGACTACATTTTACACGTAGAAAACCTTAATAACCTTTCACGTATGTGGACTGCCACATGAAAATTGTTCAACTTTATACAAATCCTGCCTGTTTTGATTCCCGTGAGGAGCAGAAGCTTCAAGCAACTGAACTGTTGAATCCAAGTCAACTATGTAAAAGCACTTAGAGTAAAAAAAATGTAAAAAAGCTGATTGTCTTGTAAAACTGCTTCCCGATTCACTCCGATACAAGTGTAATGAGCTACCGGGACTTGAACATAATGCGTTGAAACACCTCACTCGAGAAATGAACGACTTCCTTGTGGATCCACTGTAACTGGATCCACAAATCCCGAGTTTTAACTCTAAACTCACCAAGAAGCTGCGTGTTGTGAGAGGCTACTTTGAGTCATTTGTTGTGATGTAGTATTGTGCAACAGTGCAGTGTGCAATCCTGCACTGCACACTTGGATGGAGAGTTTAAGTGTACTTACAGTGCACCGCATTTAGTTTCAAAGGCCTTTCCACTCCGACAAGCACCGAACAGGGAAGAATAGAAATCATGAAACTGTAACGATTCCCATTAGGACACTGCATTATTACATAAGAAAATAGTGAAAAATGACAAATCGAGATGAAATGGGGTTATTAAAACATAAGCAACGGATGGTACAATTTATGAATGAAAATTATGAGAAGCCAACAGTAGAATATACTGAGACAAAAAGTCAATGCAGAAAACCTTTGATATGAAAATTGTTCCAATACTCAAAATTTCAGCTGTCTGCGGCAACCCTATCAGGCCTCAAAGCCAAGTTGATCCCTCGTGGAAACAGAGCTGTTTCTGCTGCCAGGAAACACCATCTGACTTTACATGTAAATAACAAAATTATGTAATTCATGAGTCATTTTTTGAACAAAGCCTTTCTTTCAAAAATGCATCTTCCAGTCAAAATATGTCAGGTCAGGTCCAATTTCTATCGTCTAATAGATTTAATACGAACCAAAGTTTACACAGCCAGCAGATCAGTTAATGGGTGGATCTCAGAGATTAACACGGCTCCTATTGTCTGCCAGACAACGCAATATAAGGACTGTTGTGTATCAAATCCTTACGTTTCCTCTTCCTTCAAAAGGACTTTGGAGTAAATATAGTGTCAGGACACAGTCTCCGTTAACAAACTATTTGCTCATTATTTTTTACATTTGCTTGAACAGCCTCAGAAATTAATCTTACCAGAAAAGGAAACTTTTCTTTGGGTTCTGTCAAAACTCCAAATCTTTTGAACACCAGCTAAAATGTGCCCAAAGCACGCAAGTATCGAGAAAGTTTTAATTACCTTTAAGTTGGTATTAAATACTCCCATTCTGCGATTATTGAGCACGTTTAAGATTGTGTTTTGGTTCGTGAGAGTTCTCGTGTAGCTGTGTCTGTTAAGACATTAGATCCTGATGCATTTGAGAAGTTAGCTTTAATTTGGTAGGTGAAATTACAACGTTTATTTTCCTCATAGTAAAATACTGGGAAAGGGGATTTTGGTATTGTACTGAAACACAAGTATCGCATTGGCACTCTTAAAATATATCCAACATACGAGGAGTCTAAAGATGCAAAGGTTTCATGCCCAGAGTCGCTCAAGGGTTTGGAAATAAAAAAGAAATAATAAAAAAAACTGGCAGAAAACGACAGACAAGTCAGGCCATTTTCTATTCCTTTCAGATTCCTGTCTTCTGCCACCCACAGAGCTAAATCAAGGGGCCACGTCGAGCTCACTTCTACTATATCTGTGTGTGTGTGTGTGTGTGATTGGGGGGGGGGGGGCACAGGGAGCTGTGAAGTGCATCAGTCCCATGCCTGTCAGCAGGCCTACCCCGCACGCCCGGTCCAAAGGCCAGCCCTGAGCCGTGGAGAGCGCCGTGGTCGCCTACACACTGCTCTGCTCCCAAAACATCCACACTGCCTACCAAACAAAACCCAGAGAGCGAGCAAACAAACCTCAAAGTAATATTATACAACATATACACATAGTGTATTTGCACGGGGCTGCTCTGTTTACAGTGGACGTATACAGTATACATATATTTACACCACGTAGAAGGTGTAAGCACACACACCACCACACACACTCATCTCAGGAAGTACAGAGTAGGAGGACAGGCCCGGTATCTTCCTGTCACAGTGCGGTGGTGTGGTGGATTCAGGCCTTGTGTTTGGCACAAAGGCCTCCTACATGCCTGGAGGCCAACTCCTACAGGCCGGCTTTACCCAGCTGGTTCCCTCCCACCAGGATTCGCTCTGAATCATTAACTCTTCCCGAGGTTCTTCCACAGTGTCAGTCATTGACAGAGCTAAACCCGGCTAATGGATAACGCAGAGGTCACTGTCATTTCTTCTGTCAGAATTCGCATTCCTCCTACGTTGCTGAGTTTGGTATTTCTTCTGACAGAAAGTAGCCTCACTTTTTTTTTTTTTTCCTTCCTTAAGTGCCCCCTTCTGCTGTACTTCCTCAAAATCCTTTTTCTGCCTGCAAAATAATCCACTGACAAAAAAACCAAAAAAAAAACATCACTGGTTGAGGTAAACTTCAGTGGGCAGAGCCACTTTTACTGAGCATTTTATTAAGATTTACATTTTCATCCGGCTATAAGAATAACTTTTTTGTCCGTCCTGATGATTTTTTCTTGGTGTGGTACTGACCTCTGAACTACGCCCTCACCTCGCCCTTACGTCTGCTATTTATTTATTTCCCCAAGAACACATTTTGTTCTATAGTAGGAAAAAGCACAAGAGTGTGGACGGCTGCTTCTCCGTAAACCCGGCACAACTAGAATCCATTCCAAACAAAAATGGCGGCAAACAAGGATGAGATGCATGCAGCTGTACTCGTCAACCAACAACTTTTAAACTGGAATATTCCTTTGATCGACGTGACAAATGAACTGCTCCTCACAGCTGCTTGCATAGCTACAAAGATACGTCAATCACGAACATGATGTCCGACCGAATGATGACGTCAAATTATTATCGGTCAATAATCAGTCTGATTATCGGGTTGACCATTTCTTCTTTCTGCGTCCTGGCCCTCTCCAAGAAATGTTGTGGAAAAGCAAAAACTGCAGTCTGCCTTCTCACCCCAGGAGACTTTCATTTCAATGAGATGACCTTCAAGGAAAAAGCTAGTGACAGGAGAAGATTAGTACAGTTAGAGAACAGGATGTGCGTGTGCGTGCATGTGTGTGTGTATCAGGGGTCAGGGATGGTTCAAGGGTGATGCAGGTGATAGACGTTGTTATACACAAAGCAAATCAATGCAACAGGTAAAAAACAGCTGGCAAGAAAAAAAATATCAATTCTAAAATGTGGGACTTTAGCAGAGATACTCAAACCTGGAAACAAGCAAATGTGATCGTAAATAGTGTTCCAGCCTTTCAGCTCTATGGCTTTGTAGAAATCCAAATGATTATGGTAATTAATACGGTAACACATTCTCTGCAACTCATTTGCATTAATTGGCTGAGTCAAAAAAAAAAAAGAAGTTAGATTGGAGGAATGGCCCAGCCACAGTGACCAACAAACCTCCCCGCGCATGTTTATCTGAGCATCAAACATCTCCGGGTCCCCAACAACACCAACGTGAGGACACATGTTGGAGGCCAGGCGACTCTCGGACGTCATAATGAGTCCGGACAGAATCAATAGACATCAACGGTATGATTGATTACGACCCAGAGCTTTGTGCACTATCTCAGTTGTGATCCACTTATAGTAAGATACACATTAGCATGTCTTATTTAACGAAGGCACGGTTCCCGGGGGACTGGTGTCTAATTCTGTTTACGTCGCCCGTCATTGGGCTGCGTGGCGTCCTACTAGCCCATTCCAGTCACCATCCACCAACTGCAGCACTCCAGACCTGACTTAATCGGACCAGATATACATAAAAAGCAGGCCAGCCATATGGTGACGGATAATTCCTCATTACGTCGGCCCTTTTAAAACAACTAGCGAGCAGCTATCTTCAGTCCAGCCGGGTTTAACATAAATAATCACGAGCATAGGGATAGCCTACTGTGTAGTATGTTCATATGCGCTGTATACGTGGTGGAGCAGCCTCGGGCAAAGCAGCATTAACCGTATGCAACGGCCTCGAGGTCAGTGCGGAGCTGAATTCACAACACATATTTTAGTCCTACGAACACACGTTTGTCAAGTAGGTTGGTGGAGGGGGGGGCGGGGGCGGGGGGGGGGGGGGGGGTGTATCGGCGCTGCTGGCTGTGGAGTTGGTGGGAGGGAAATCTATAAATATTTGCCGTATATTGTGTCAGAAGCACTGTAATTGTAGCCTATTAAATCAGCAGGGTGTCCGGTGGGTTCGCTCTGATGAAACACCGCTTTGCTGCTGCCTCCGCCATCCACAGCAGGGTCAGCAGGCGGAAGGATCACCGAGATGATTTAAGGCCCGAGTTGCTGGTTAATAGTTAATGAGAGCGAGTCGTTCAGAGGATCTGGATGGTTTCCAAGGTCCGGCCAGCAGCTTCATAGCCACTCAGGGCTGGATTTGAGAGGTCTAATCGCTTTGTTAAATAAAGATGGCTTTTCTCTTCATCCACTGCAGATACCTATGCACTCAATAAGATGGAAAACAAACACAACGGGCACACTCGCACACTCCTGCGGTCGTGTTCCTGCCTCATCTCCTGCCCTGTCCCAGAGCCAGATTTACAGCTGTCCCCGTCGCCTCGGCAACTTGTTACCCCCCCCCCCCCCCCCCCCCGAATTTATTAATTTTTTTGTCCCGTTGTTCATCATTTTTCCATTTTTCAGGCCCGCGCATGTCAAGCCATAATTCAGGATAGCCAGATAACTTGTCATTCCGCCATTTCCCGGGGAAAAACAAACGGGGCTGTGTTTAGGGTGTGGGGATAAAACCTGAGGCTTTTACACACAGACGCTTACAAGGGTAACTCTGTTGTGCCCCTCCATCCATAACTACAGCTGTGAGGAGTGATAAGTGAGAGAGAATCAAGGGCACATTAGTCTGCAGAGAGAGAGAGAGAGGAAGAGAGAGAAAAGCGGACCTACAGTATAGGAAGCCATTATTACTACAGGTGTTTTGCTAATGCATAAAGTGGCCATTATCTGAGCACGGCTGCTACACTTCTCCCTTTGGTGCAGAGGTGTTTATTGGTTTATTAGGATCCACACTGACTTCACTGTACCAATTTAATGCAATGGAATTGAAATAGAACCGGATATTAAGTGCTGTCTGCAGGAGCAGCGAGAACTGTGTCATGCAGGTCCGTTTGATGAGGGTTTAGACGTCTTCGTCCTGCAGAGGTGGCCAATTCATTCTGCATCTTTCTTCGCGCTCTGTATGAATCCGTGCATACGGCATTGTGCAACCAGCTTTGTGTGTCTGTGCCTCTTTGGCTGTGAGAAAAGACGGAGATTGGGTGAGAGCTGCAGAGAGACTCTCCAGGGTTTAGAGAGAATGCTCATTAAGGCCTCCTATAGCACAGCCAGCTCATTCCTCACAGTCCCAGCGGCCGGCTCTACTACGCTCCGCTTCCTCACCACATCCTCTCCCCTCTCTTTATCTGCTGTCCTCTATTTCTGTCTCCTTCTCTTTCCGTCTCCTTCCCCATCTGCGTCTCACCCGCTTCCTCTCGCTCAGTCTTTCCACCTGCCATTTGGAAGCTCAAACGGCAGATGTTTTTGACGTTCAGTAGACGGTGATTTGACAGTTCCGCGCGCGTTCAGCTGATTAGAAACGGAGCAAAGACGGCCCGGCGTAAATGAAACTAGTTTGCGGTTGTCTTTACCTGCCATTTGCATCCTTTTGGTGTAATTGGACTTTACATATCTTTCTGGGGTCAGTTCTGCATGTTGATGACGACAAATAACGGCTAAATATAACTAATGCAAAACCTCCACATCACTATGTGTACGCTTTTTGGTCTTCATTGTCTTTTTGAGTGGTGGAGGCGGAGGTGTTAAACAGGTGGAGTCATCCCTGGTGAACCCAGCTCTGAATCTCTAAAAGCTCTCTGCTGTTTAAGAGACAGTTTTATATTTAACTCGCACATTTTGAATCTTCACTCTTCAGCTAGTTTCACAATTAGGGGTGGAAAACTCTTCTCCGTTTCTGCCTCATTTCCTAGTTTGAAGTTAATGAGGTTACTGTATTATTGCAGAAATATCTCATACAGCAGCTCTAAAGGATGGCGCCGGGGTTATTTTGTCTTTATTTTATTTTTTACAAACAAATCCCCTGAAGAGAGCAGAACCAACAATGAGTTTATCCTGATGTACCTAATGCTTCCATACTACAGAGATTTGATTGCCCAAAAAACTATTAAAAAACACACAAAACAGCCGAACTATTACACTTGAATAACATACTACTCTGGATACCATGAATGACGTACTTCATTATGAACGTATAAAGTGCATATTATGCAATGCAACAGTAATTCAAACCTCTAGAAATGAACTCTGTGTCAAGGAGACGTCAATGAGCACGCACTGGGGGACTGTTAAGTATTTACTGCAGTGTGACCAGCTCAAAGAAATAAAACACACTGGTCGTCTTCCAAAATGCAACTTGTGTCGCGTTACTTTTTGGGCATGTTGAGGGACAGCTGGACAGTATAGGACAAAATATATTGATATATATATATATATATATATATATATATTAATATATTGATAGGACAAACTCATTGTTGGTTTTGGTCTTTTCGTGAAAAACACAGCAGTGTTGTGTCCTTATAATCCTAAACTTCGCTGCCTCCAGCAGGCCGAGTGTGTGCGGGTGCGTCGGATGCGTCGGGTGCATTTGCGTGCTCCTGTGTACAGATGAGTGTTAGTGACGTTATCTGTCACGCAGACAGGCGGCCCGCTGTTGGCTTGATTACTGCTGGCCAGCCAAACGCTTGACCCGCAAGCGGTCGAGGCCCCGGCGGTGGCAGCTGTGGGAGCATTATCCACCTCCACCCCTGCCTGTGTATAATGGCCGCACCGTGTGATCGATGGCCTGCGTACCTGTGGAGCCCAGCAGCTACAAAGCCAGACACACACACACACACACACACACACACACACACACGTGCACGTATACAACCAACCGGCTCTCACAAAGGCCAGGAGACACACAGTGCCCCTCAGGAAACACTTCAAAGTCACACCCTGACACAAGGATCCATTATACAGGCTTGACTAGATGTATGGTATATTCATCATCTTGTCCAAATACACTGCAGAGTCGATGCTGAGTCGCCTGAACGCTGAACTGTTCACCTGTGTAACAGCTGCTTCATGCTTTTTTCTTGAAACATTTCTTTTGTAAGGCTTTCACATAACTACGGAAGCCCAGATAAGGTGATTGAGGGAAAAAAAGAAATTTTTTTGTGATCCATTTTCGAATTCCTGTGATGATCTTTTTTCTAAGTTACTTACTTGCTTTCATCTGCAAAACGGGTGAAAAGAAAATGTTTTGTAAAGGAAAATAAAAAAGCAACTTAATCCTGGCAAAACTTTTACCCCCCCACACACACACACACGCACCTGTTTCACGGATGGGAGAAGAAGAAAAAAAATTGCAAACTTTTCCTGTCAAATTCAAAGTGTTCTATCTTGCCCAAATACACTGGACCCTAAACCTCGGATCAACCGAACGCTGAGTTGCTCATACGTCAAATTGTTTGCTTTTATAGCAGTTACTTTAAGCATTTTTAGCATCGCTAGTGGAAACATGGAGAGGCTTTCACAAACGGTCTTTACGGATTGTAAAAAGCATTCTGATACTATGAAACTTCCTTGATCCATCAAACCGCTATGACCAGATGAACGCCTAATTGCCTGAACGCTGAATTGCTCGAACGTCAAATTGTTTACTTATTAACAATTTCTTCATGCATACCTGTTTGCTTTTGAAAAATATTGTGCAAGCATTTCATATAAATAGCATATTCATCATTTTGCACACTTCCACTGCTGAATCGCCTGACTGCTGTCCGGAGTTACGAATTTGAATGCCCCTTTTTTCCCCTTTTGCTTTAGAAACGTATTAACAGAGGCTTTCAGATCAACTGTATGCAGACTCTTGTATTATCCAGCATCCTTGTTTGACTGTACAGGAGTACGCTATGCCTGACTTCATGAATGCAGCAGAGGAATGAATTCTTTTAACACATTTCAATTTCTCTAGTTGTGTCTACACGTTCAGGAAATGTATTTTCCTGCAACTTGTTAGGCTCTCATTCAAATTCAGCTTCATATGAAAGGGATTCGAGTGATGGCGCTTTAGTTTGATCACACATCCATAAGAAGGATAGGAATCCTAGAAAGCTCTGCGTATGGTACTATATAGTGTGTGTATGTATGTATATATATATATATATATTCCCCATGCACACCTGTGTTCCCTGTAACGTCCTGTTCCTGTCCATCTCCTCCATAAACAAAATCCCTCCTGCTTGATCTTTTCAAAACTCTCCGTTTGTCCTTTGGAGAGCCAAGGTTACCATGTCCATCGCTCCCTCCCGCCACAGCAGAGATCTGTCAACAAACTTCTGAAGACTTTCTCACTTGGCAAACTTAAAGAGGAGCGGGGTTGTCCCAGGAGGTAATCAAGCTCCTTCTCCCGCAACCAGTATCTTTAAACAGAATAGATAAAGGAGGAGCGGGTCATGCAGGAGAGCTCAGGTACTCGGCAGGAAAAGTTCAGCGTATTGATGTGCTGCAAAGGGCTGCTGCTTCACAGAGAGAAGAGCCCGTCAGACCCCAGGCTTGATACCTGCACAGGTAGCCCAAAGGGAGCTAGGTTAGTGCCCAGAGAAATTGACTTGCTGAGAAAAAGATTACTCCCTCTTATATCTTTTTTTTTTTTTTTTTTTTTTACCCACAAAAACCCTTTTTTCACTCTAAACTTTTGTGGAAAAGAGGAATAAAAAAAAAAAAAAGCACATGGATAAATGACTGTCTTCTTCACTGGAGACTAATGATCCATTGGTGTCTTTCAGTCTTGGCACTGAAAGAAAGTGGAGAAGAGCTTTGATGATGGAGGATTGCGGCTGACAGATAAAAGCTGGAATCCCCCCCCTCGAGATGCTTCCCATCTCTCATACTACTTAGTTATGTGCTCCACCGTTATTGCTATGGTAACCTGTTGATATTGTATTTTGTCTTTGACACGAAAGTTCTAGCTGAACCCGGTACGAGTGGAGGTTGCCTCTCGCTCTGCATCTGTTAGTCTGCCTGCCTTGTCTGCCTTTGTCTCCGTTTCGCTCTTTTTCCGTCTGAAACCGTTCATCTTACAGAATGCACTTTTGTAATGCGACAGCACGTCATTGAAAGGCGTCTTCTCTACTGGTGCTCTGTATTTCTATAGAATGGCTTTAAGGTTCCTCTTTCTTAGACTTCGTATATTGAGGTCTTCAGACAAACATATGCATCTTTCGAACCTATTTCTTATATCAGACATTCAGTGACACAATTGTTCATGATAAAAGGTCACAATATTGAGTGCTACATGTATAAAAGTCTGCAAAGCTCTCTTTGTATTCTCTGCACTGACTTCCTTACCTTCCTCTCCACTTGACTTTGTCTTCAATGAAAGCGTTGCTGCTTTATAGCTACCTTTTGTGCAAATGCATCTGCATTATTTACTAAATTGCTGTTCTGAGCTATTAAAAGGGTAGAAAGAACTTAAACTCCCTGAGAAAATGTGACTGTTTTCGAGCCCTTTCTCTCTCCTTCCCCACTCCCCACTTTTTCATCTGAGCACAATTTGATTTGACTTGATTTGATTTGAGCCCTGCCACTTTCAGTTTGAATAGGGTAACCAAGAGTTATTTGCTCGGAGCGACGAGGGCCTTGCCGGCCGGGAGGTTTGATGCATTTTCACCCTGCTTAAAGAATTCTAACTTTGCTTTATTCAAATGTAACGCATGACTACAAAGACCTGGTGTTTGATGAGGTGTATGAGATGTAAATGTCGAATGGAGCCTCTCCACTTATCTGCCCCGCCGAGGAAGGTGCCCAGCATCGTAATCATCTGATCTGAACGGATTCAAAGTGTGCTGCTTTATGTGAACGAGTGCTGCTCCATTGCTTTGACGGGGGAGCCGTACAGTAACGTCCCCTCGGGGCTCGGTGGATCAGATGGAGCAGGCTGGGAGATGTGTGCTGCAGCTTCTCAGGGATCTGAGAGGTAGAGTACACTTATTTTTCCAGGAGGAGGAACACTTCAAATCCCGGATTCCCACAACATTCACGCTACATTTGAGCCTGATTTTTTTTTTTTTTACCACCGTCTCCCAACAAAAACCAAATTGCTCTTGTTCCGTTTACTACTAGATCTCTTTTCTTTCAGCTGCACGGAGATTTCCGTGCTTCTTCTATCATCTAGCCACTCTTATGTTAACCTTTGCACTCCTCACTGTCAGGAGCTTGGAGTGCAATTCAGTCATTTGGAATTAGTGCACTCGTGTTTGTATAGTAAGCCACTCTGGATAAGGGTGTCAGCTAAACGTCTAAGATGTAAATGTATGTAGATGTGAGACCTCCCGTGTATATCTCCACGTCTGACTGTGCATTACCATCAGCAGCTCTAGTGGGGAACCACATCAACTCCTTCCATTCAGTCTACAAGGTAGCCCACTCTCTGCAACCACTTTACAGTACCATTCAGGGCTAAATTCACACAATTATCTATTGGCTGAATGGAAAAAAAAACAGTGAAAAACAAATAAAATATCAAAGCTTAGATTCGAGCAACTGAACAGCAGATGCTTAGCAACACAGCAGATGTTCTCATATCATCAGCAGTGAGAGTCTGCACACAGTAGCTATTTGCTTGTACAGTAGCTAATGTGTGAGCTCATGTCTACCTCTGCACGTGGCCGAGCCTCTGGAAGGCCGCGCATCTGTCTGGGGGGCAGGCTAAGCTCAACCTAAAACACTTTCTGTGAGACTGTGTGTGCATGAGCATGCGTGGGCTCGCATTTGTCGGTGTGTATTTGTGTGTGAGCCCCGAATCAAGCTGCTCACTGCCTGCCTGTCTCTTGTCCCCTCCAGAGGGTCATTCAGCGCCTCTCCCTGCTTCTAATCCCGTCTGTCCGGGGGAGATAGAGGGGAGCGGACGGCCGCGGCGCACCCGGGGCGCCGCAAACACAATCACCAGCCTTTCACAGACACTTAACGGGGCTTTGCGCTTGTTCAACAAGGCAAAACGCGGCAGGAGGGATCAATTTAATACAAGGCCTGACTCAAATGGAAAGAGGGTAAATAAATAAGCAATGACAGCAAGGACTGTTGCACAATTTGTGTAGTGGCTGTCCACTTTCTCTCAGTCTCTCCTCTGTGGCTTTTCTCCGCAGCACCTATATGATTTCATTTCCTGCCTGAGCAGCATATGGGGATGAGCTGAAAAAGAGCAACCATGGCTCCTCTCTCTCATCAGGGTGTGTTATTTTAATAAATCACTTCTGCCATTGCTTGGTACATTAATTCCCCGGGCCCAGAGGGCTGTGTTGCCACTAGCAGCGATCTGCATGAGGCGCTAAATGATGTGGGGGATCCCCCGGTGAGAGAACAGAGGCTCTCTGAATCTTCCCTCCATCTCAGCCTTGTCGGTTTGGCTCTCACCCTGGGCTGGCCCGGCTCTCTGCAGACATCATAATCAGAAGAGAGCCAAGGCCTCATCGCATCGCACATACCAATGAGACACACATATAGCCAGGAGGGAAGTCACCTGACAACTCGCTCTGCAGACACTAGCCCCTGGCGTGGCTTCATTACGCTTTCTCACTCTGGGGATCATTCGATGCATGTATCTGGCAATACTGTACACGCCTGTGTGCCGTGAAATCTTTCTTTAACATTTTTTTAAGAGCCATGTATTTTCTCTTTGGGAGTCCCCCCCCCCGTGTAATCCAAAGACAATAAGTCTCCCAGCTGTTTAACCTACATCTTCCTTAACCTCTCGGTTTGCAGAAATGTTCCACTCGTCAAATGGAATTCCATCACGTTGTTGTGCACCAAGACGATCATAGCCCTCGGAATGAGCCACGTGTCTGCAGGTGGCGGCGTGCATAAACACTACGTAGATGTGGCGGTTTTACATGGCTGCTTGAGTGAATCCAGCGCAGTGTGACTGCACAGAGGCAGGTGGTCGGAGTAGCAGCCGCGAAAGTGGTAACACTGGCACTAGTAGTGTTGATGGGAGCGATGTTCTCCACTGGGGGGTTTCCAGACGCCCCCATTTCCCCTGCAACATCTTCACGCATCATGGACTGACTCGCAGTTATTTTCCTTACTTTATACATCATAACTCCTTAGACAGAGGTGAGGTTGCCATTGGTATGCACAGACAACACCAGCAGATTCACCAGCAAGAATACCGCTGGAAGATTATACCCTTCCCGCTCCACGCAGCAGGGATTCGGCCACTGTAAAATGAGCGCTGGGAAGTGCGCGGTGTGCCCGGAATGACAGAGCACCGCAGCGGCTAACCACGCTAGCCAGACGGCGAGCACAAACTCAAGGACCGCCGCAAATGCAGTAATCTCTCATGCTTTCGGTTGTGGTTTTTACCTTTTCCTACGGGGACTCAGAAATCGTCGCACTGGAGATCCGTCTCGCTGATTGTCAAGTGTGCAGTGTGCAACTGTTGGAGCATGCAGGACTTAAACTACAAACAAAATCTGTTGGACTTCAGGAAAGATGTATCACATGAGAAGGCAGAGAGAAAATGACTTTGGTACAGAGTTGTTTGCACAGAAACCCTGTTGTCTACATGTGTCTTTCTTTATGTTAAAGCTACTCAGTCAAGGCAAGAATTCAGCCCTAAACACAGTTCACAGAAGAGAAAATTGGCCCCGTTTATTTGCTTTTTGCTCAAACATTAAACTAGTTTATCAATAAATTATTCATTGTCTGTTTATATCAAATCTTCTAAGGGACGGAGCACAAGTTGTAGCAGTGGCTCAGCATGCAGATCAGATCATAAATGAGACAGGGGTTCTTCTGAAGGGCTTATGTAGTAGTGGAGACAAAAACGGCATGACAGCAAGAGAAGTAATTTCAACGAGTCTAATGACTCGCTGTTGCTATGGTGTGCAATGACACACAGTGGAAACACAGACGCAGCACAGTGAAATTTTAGATGAGAAGTACTTTGGCATGTTTTAACAACAACCTATCGCATTATGAATGAGTAAATAATGCAAGTGTATACCCAAACATGTCTTTCCGGAAGTTATTTCAAGTTTAATTAAAACATTTCATGGTCATTTTCAGTTTTCATCATCCAGCTTTACCAGCTTCTGTTTTTTGCACATACCATTTGTCTCACTTGCGCATACTCTGACCCATTAAAACTGCATCTGTGCATTTGACTTAATATGGACACGGAAGGCTGTCTTAATTAATAAGCAGACATCCACCAAACTAATCTGCCTATGTTGTGAAGTCTGTCCTTTCCATTAAGTGGGACTCCCATTATCTCCTAATCAAATTAGTCACTTAATTGTGGCCCTCCCTTGATGGATCCATGAAAAAAGGAGCGCCGTGTTTGCTGGAGGGGGATGTGTGAAGATGGAACACGGCTGTTTCATTACGATATGAATTTTTTAATAACCAAAGCGTTCGCTGTCATCTCCTTGCTTTGAACCTTTGCAAAGGGTGAAGTTGAATTTGACATTTTATCCACTCACACAGTTGAGTGTCTAGCTGGTGTGTTGGGGCTAAGTACCTAGCCCAAGGCCACCACCCTAATTGCCCAACAGGGGATTGACCCCTGTCATCCACTGATCACTAGTCTGCTTTCTTAATCACTTCCCCACACCGCCTGCCACACTACCTGATCTTTGTCAATACATTAGCTCCTTCAGCCCTGATATAACTGCTATTCCCAGAGTCATGATTAAGGAGGGAAACCTGATGTGCCAAAAGACGCCACTCCGTCCGTCCTCTGCTGTTTAGATTGGCCCCTGGGAGCTCACGTTGGAAGGGGGAGCCAAGGCTACCCCTGCAGCGTTCGGGAGGTTGTGGTGGCCAGTGTCCATGGGGGGAAACCCCAGGCGTCTGATGAATGGCGGCATGTGTGGTCGTTTGTCCCACTGATGGAGTTTTATCCCCTGCCCTTTCAGAGCGGCCAGACAATAAAGAGAGCCACAGCCAAGCGTGACAGGTTAACCCAACAGTAATAGAATACCCTTAATAGTCTGGCTCGAGCCAAAGTCGGCGGCGGGGGCCGGCCAAATCGCCAGGCTACCTCGGTGGCGAGAAAGCAGGAAGACCAGACGCCGGCTCTCGCTTTTGTTTTCAAACAGGGGAGCAAGGACAAAGAGGGCAGCGTGATGGCTTAATGGGTGCTTTGATGGCTTCATAGGGTGAGATTGTAGTTGGTGAGGGCAACCAAACAGATGAAACAGGGCACAGGGGGCATTATACAAAATGGAAATTAGCCATATATAAGCATGACGTCAAACAACTGTATCACTTATATGTTTTATAGGAATCCTTGAGGTTTTGTGAGGTGGCATTGTCTCTCCCTGCCTCTCCGTCAAATGGAGAATGATTTATAGTGGATGCTATGACACTGTGGGGATGCCTGTACAGAAGGTTGGAAATAAACACGAGCAAACAGTCAAAGGAGATTTGGATGATATTGTCATGACGTTGACGTGAACGTGCCTGTTTTCTGGCAGATAATCCCCACAAAGAGAATCCTCCGGGCTACACGCACCCGCGCAGGCAACGCTGCTGTCTGTGTTGGTTTCTGTAGCGCCTCCACTCGCAGTTTGTCATGTCTGACTTGGGCTTTAATTAGGCCTGCGAATTGAAGCAGCGGCAGCAGGGCTGGGAGCCCTCTGTCCACAGCTCAGCCGTCCTCCACGGCGTCTCCTCGGAGGACCTCTCTGCTCTGTGTGGTTAAGATAATAGAGGCTCGCTCAGAAGATGTTAATTGAGGGGAGATAAAGTGCAGTAGTGGCTGGAGGGATGCAATGTGCGGGGGTGGAGGGGAAGGAGGGAGGGCTACCTGATTAGAGGCTGAGGTGTTTGACTTACGGCTCTTTTTTGGTGATATATGTACTGCTAGATTTTCAAAAGGGAAGGTGGAAAATACAGGCGCAGCATAGATCAGAAACCCAGACCTAAAAGAGTTATTAAAGTTTCTCCTGAATCATTTTGTGTTGTTCGGCGCAGTGCCACACCACGCCATGCCGCGCTAGCCTTGCAAGACGTGATAAGGCCAGGAGGATTAATATATTTTACATCCCAGTATCTCTTGGAGCTGAAAGGTGCTGTCAGGGTGTGCAAGATGGAGTTGAGAGTTTTGTGGAGCCTTTTGGGGGCCGTGAGGTGTAGACGCCACGCAGGCAGGTAGGGAAGGAGGAAGACTCTACGTGGGCCGAGAAGGTGGAGGCAGAAACGATCTGACCAAAACAGCTGAAGTGACAGAAGCTACATTAATAGTAACATATGTCTGGAGCGCGGAGAAACTGAACGAGAGAGAAAACAGACCCTCCACCAGCCCGAGAGAGGACAGAGGGAACGAGAAAGACGAGGGGAGGACGAAAAAAGCAGAAAACAGTGCCAGCAGCCTCTATAATTGCCTCAATGCCACTGGGATTGCTTTCATTCAATTGAAGCATTCTCTTTCTCTGTACATTGGAGCTGGAGGGGGGTGGGTGGCGTGGGCGGGTGGGAGATCCGACGGTGCCCTCCCTCTTTCGGTAACATACAGCGATGAGAGCGATAGCTCCCCTGTAGCGGCTGAATCTCTGGCATCAGTGTGAGCAGCAGAGAGAGCAAGAGAAAGAGAGAGCGAGAGAAAGAAAGAGAGAGAGTGAGAGAGAGAGAGGGAGAGAGTGAGAGAGAGAGAGAGAGAGAGAGAGAGTGCTGTGGAAGAGTGAGGTAGCGATAAGGAGGTAGGTGGACCGCAGATCAGACCTGTCAGATGTGATTGCGCACCCAAGTGCAACCCCGCATGTGAGTGTGTGTGTGTGTGTGTGTTTTATATTTCCCAAAGACAACCTACCTCTCCCTCCCCCCCTCATTACAACACACACACAAACACACCATCACTGCCCAAACACACACGCACACATTCCTCGAGGAATCCTTTATTTCTTTATTTGGGCTCCTGTTGGTGCGTGCATTGGATGCTCTGCTCCCTCCTCCTCCTTCTTCTTCTCCTCCTCCTCCTTGTCCCGCTCTTCTCTCCTCCTCCTCCTCTCCCCTCTTTGGCGCTCTCACAGCCTAGTTTTCTTTTTTTTCTCCTCTTCAATCTTGTGTGTGCAGGTTGTATCTGACGGAGGGACCGGTGCCGCACTCCCATCCCTGCGCTCCTTCAACAACAACACTGTGAGTATTCTCATGCTAATTTGCCGTCGGTTTGTCTCTTTCCTTTTCTTTCATTCCTTGCCTCTTTTATGTTTTCATCCGCCGCGCCAAATGCAGCGGCAGCGCGGGAAAGGGAGAGAAAAAAAAGAAAGAAGTGGAGACAAAAAGGAACGAGAGAGGATGTACAGAAATAGAGAGAGGAGAGGAAAAGGGAACAGGGGAGGGGAGAAAGAGACATGGGGGGGGGGGGAAAGAGATTGCTGCTGCCGCCTCTGCTGCGTGTTGCCCGTTCTGCTTTCGGGGGTGTTTCTCTTGGAGGATGGTGGAATTGCCGAAGGGATGAAGGGGGCGGGTCTTGGTTTTGTGAGTAGATAGTTGTGTGAGAATGATAGGGGATGTTGTTGACAAGCATAGAGTGGCTCATCAGACTGCCGGGCAGCTGGAACCAAGGTTTTCTCTGTTGACTAAACTTCTGATTCATCCGTCACTTTCTATATTTACACGCACAAAGACACCTGTCCGATGTCTCCACTCCTTTTCTTGACTGACATTGCTCTTGCTTCGTTATTTTCGACTCTTATGTCATGTAGTCATTTCTCGTGCCGCTGTGTCGTCTGTGCAGATGGGAGATGGATTATTGTCAATATGTACTGAGCATATGTGTGTGCCATATATCATATGCACTTAGTTTTGATGACAACAGAAGCAGCTGTGCTAATGAGCTTTTTTCCTTCAACATTTGCGCCCGCACGTGTGTGCGTCCATCAATAATTGTGAAAGAGTTTCAGTTTGTGTGTATTTGCCTCAGAGTCGACTTCTTATGCATTCACAGTAATGACAACACAGTGTGTGCATATACTGTGTGTATATATATATATATATATATATATACTCTGTGTGTGTGTGTGTGTGTGTGTGTGTGTGTGTGGAGGTCAGTAAGTCAGTGTCCATTCCCACACGCTGCCCTTTGATCAAAGGGCCACATTCAGCCCGCCCACGGCATGTGTCTGAGCCATATGAAAAGTGAGTGTACTATGTGTGTGTGTGTGTGTGTGTGTGTGTGTGTGTGTGTGTGTGTGTGTGTGTGTGTGTGTGTGTGTGTGTGTGTGTGTGTGTGTGATGGATAGGCCGTCACTGCAACGGCATGGCTAATGGGCACGCAGGTTAGCGGCGATGGACACGCATCCGGCTGCGGGGATATGTCACCCAGACCAAAACCTCTCACCGGCCTTCGCCGGGAGTCAAGAAAACGCAAATCTTTGTAAGAGAAAAAGCATATTGGGCCAACAAAACGCTCGCAACACACTTTGGCAGATTCATTTGGCAGAGTAAAAGCGATTGATCTGAGCGTGGCAATTAGGCAAATTTCAGAACTAAGCATCTGGCGAGGCGAGAACGCTTCGCCTGGCAGAGGATTACCATTTTAGTTCCATTTTGAGACGACGCAGCCCAGAATGTGTTATTTCACAGCACTCCAGCAGCACGGCGGCTCAGGCAAAAGCAGCACATGAGGGATCTTTGTGCAGCGTTTATGTTGTGTATGTTGATTTCCACGACCTGCAAAGTAAGAGTAGTGCTTTGATTAATGATGATTAGGTTTAATATGTGTGTTCGTAGCCGTGGCGGCCGACCTCCCTTTCCCCGGCCTTTATGAAAATGAATCGTCGGAGTAAAATGCCTGGGATGATAGCAGCCTGCCGATGAGCTTGCTTTCTAAAGTAGGCTGATATAAATGAGAACCATTCCCCCAATTACGGAAGATTAGGTTACCCTCCACCAATCTGAATCCTTAAATCCCTTCTGTTTTTACAGCTCTGTCTGCCGAATGTAATTCAGCCTCAAGACCTGGGCAGAATAGCAATAAAAGAAGGTAGAAACTTTCGCAGTGAAACCAAGGCAGTAAAAATATCCATTGGGAGAGAGCTAAAGCACATGATAATTGACACAGCGCTGTGTTGCACTTGGCTGTAATTAACTGTGTAACAGAGGTTGTCAGTTGGAAAGGGAGAAAGCCCAGACTATCTTAGTGCATTTAACACACTTAAAAGTGCAACATTTATCGTGTCTGTGCAGCCTTCACCGGGGGTGCGTTTCAGGTTAGCGTGGGCCTCTCGGCTGTATTCATCCGGATCTTTTACAGGCCCAGTCAGACATTATTACGCCGCTTTTCTTTATCCTTTTCTACCACGGTTTGAACACGTGAAAAATCAAAAGGAGCAATTGTTTCTAGGGCGAGCGCAAAAAAAAAAAAAAGAAGCTTATCATCTATTTTTAGTGTGCTTTTCCTCATTGTTGCCTGGGCCACGATTCATGCTTACGTCTAGTGGTTGTGTGCCATAAACTATGTTGTGCTTCGCAGCCAGGCGCTGGCTGGTGACAACTCTCACCCACACATTAGTGATCTATGAGCCATATACCACCGGCCCCCTGCTGCCTCTCCAGCCGCTTTGCAACGCACAGGACCACAACAATGTCATCCTGCCCGTGTGATAGCACCCATATGTGTCGAGAGCACCTGTATTAGCGTAATGCGCCAACCGTTTATTTCTCATCACTTATCACAAGCCGCTACATGTTGTACGGAAAAGGTGGGGTGGGGGGGGGGGCGAGCTCATAAAGATAAAAATCACATTTCACTAGAGGGTGCTTGTGTGACAGTGATATATGCTGTGAGCATCCTGCCACCTCATTGAGATGGGAGTGAGTTCTGGGTGGCTAAATCAATTTGTGCAAAGGCTGATGGCGCTCGTATTGGTGTCGTGATATGATCTTTGTTGTCCATTTTTAGAGGTCAGCGTGAGCGCGCCGACAAGGGCAAAATAATCTGACCGCTTTCTCTCTCTCTCTCTCTCGTTTCTAGCCTCGTAAATAATCTCGCCCCAGAGAGGATTGTGGGTAGAGTCGGTCTTGTTTGTTTTTTGTTTTTTTTTTGTTTTTTTTTTTTCCTCCTAGGTTTAGACACTATGGATTCTCTATTAAGAATGTACTTTCATCCATTACCGCACGCGTCCTGATAGAGTGTCCAGAGCCAGAGGCGAGCGCCGTCCATGCATTAATCGCTGTAATTACTCAGTGAGGGTGACAGTCATTCTGGTGGTGCGTCTCAGTACATATACCAGTAGAGGACTGGGGGCGGGGGGTGGTAGACCAGTCGAAAGGGGAACCTGACTCCCTCTAACGTTAGAGATCCATCTCCGGTCAGGAAGAAATGAAAAGAAGGGTTCAAAATGTGTCGGCGAGTCGAGCAATCTCATGTCCATCTCATGAGGTACGACACTGTGGGGAGTTTTTCCCCGATTCTTTAGCTGGAAGCCACACAGCTTTAACTCATGCTGTTCAGTCCTTTCCACGTGTTTCATGCTTTCAGTGCACGTGAAGAATTAACCGAGAGCAATCAAGTTGCATAAACCAAAATAAAAAAAAAGAGCAGTCAAAGTTCCCTTTCATCAAATTCGCCAAGGAAGACGTCACAGCGCCGGCCGCACTCTTTGACTGACTTTGTGATCTCTGGGAAGTGCAGTGCAAAAATCACCACAGCAACGACTGCTTAGCAACAAAGATGTTGGCAACATAAAAAAAAAAAGAAAAAAAAAAAGAAAACACAAAAAAAAACCCAAAGCAAACAAAGAAAAAAACAACAACAAAAAAACGGAGATCTCCGATCACCACTTGATTTAGTGCGTCGGGGGGATGTAATTCTGCCGCATTCGTTTTATAGCACGGACTGCCGCGACGTCTGCTGTACAGATGTTCAGTGTGAGAGATGCTCGTAAAGAAAAGGAGGCGAGTGGTCAAATCAAGGCTGTCAAGTCAGGGAAATAAAAGCGGAGGAGGGGAGAGCTAAACATGCTGCAGCTCTGAGGGATCCTTATTGTCTGTACAAGGGCAACAGAGTTACTCTTTGTGCTGCGCTGCTGGAATGTGTCTTATAACGATGCGAATGTGCCAGTTAATCAGAGCACCATTGTTGGTCATAATAAGTGAATGGAGTTTAATAGGTGAATGTGTTCCACTTCCCTTCTTATCTCGCAGTGACTTTCACTTTCTTGTGCTGCCTGCAGCAAGTAATCATGGGAAATATACGACTCAGAGACATCATTTTTAATTAGGGAGTTTTTAAGCATCAAAAAAAAAAAAAAGAAGGGACATTTGGACGTGTGGAAAGAGAGTTCTTGAGAACACACACACACACACACACACACATATATGCATGTGGAGCCATTTTACTTTGGGTTTGGCTTTCTCATTAATCACAGCAGAACCATGTCTGATACTAGCGTACAGGAGATGAAACCAGGCTGGAACGACGGAGTCGAATATTTGAACATCTCATTGCTGATGTGTGCAAAGCAGAGTGTGTGTCTGCAGGGGAGGCTTTGAAATTTCATCCACTCCATCCCTTTTAACTCTGCGGAGGGGACGTGTGTCTCACTCCAGTTGGCCAATGGCTGTTAGGAAGCTCCTGTACCCCCCCCCCCCCAGCCCCCCCCCCCCCCCACCCATTCCCCCCCCACACACACACACCCACACACACCCACACACACACCCACCCCCCCTCCTCGCTATCCCCCCCCCCCCCCCACCCCCTCTGCTACTCCACAGACCTGCATTGTGTCAGATAGTTTAATGTGAAATTGCTTTTCTTTCAAATTTCCCCCTGGAAACGCAGGTCGTCGCAAAATGTTACATCTCATAATGGCGTGTTATTGTTGTTCTTTCATACGAGTCCTTGGCTCCTTGGCGCGGGATTTTTATTTTTTTCTGCACGGAGCTGAGGTCACACTCGGCTCTTTCTCTCTCTGCTGCCGCCGCTTCACCTCTCTTTGCCATCTCGGATTCTACACAGAGCTCTTCCTCTGCTGCGCCCATGGTAACCCCGCTGAAAAATTTATCACCACCTCACTCTATGATTACGCTCTGCATTAGCAGGGCTTAAATTTAATTTGTCGGCGGGCCCTCGCGGCAGTGCTACGGGCCTGGCCTATCAGAGACACTTTGTAAAGGCCCTGGAAGAGCCTCCCGGGGTGATCCTATCAGTCAGACACACTGTCAGCAGACACACTCAGTTAGTCAGCATTGAGTCAGAAATGTGGCCCAGCCAAGCCACACGCCACCGTTGGCTGCTCCGCTGGGCCGCTGCTCTGGGCATCAAGCTCCCCCGCCTGCCAATCAAAGCTCCAGCAAGGATGCTGACCTTTGTTCCCCTGTTGAAATGAATGCTCTTCAACAGGTGATCCAACCGACATCCCTGCCTCGCCACCCTCAAAGTTTAAATATAGCATAGTTTCCTTTCCCTTTTTATTATAATTTATTTTCTGTTCCGCCCTCCCTTCACATTAGCCTGTTACAGCGCTGCCGTGCGTTTATGTCAGCCGCTCTGTAGGTTTTACTCGCATTATTCCCTATATTTTTAGACTTTACTCAGTACACAATGTCAATCCTCTGACGATTGCCTCAATAATAATCACCTGTCCCAAAGTGGCTATTAGCGTCTTCCACTCCTGTGATTTACATTGATACCCGGTGGTTAATGTCATGTTTCTTTACCGAGAGTATGTGGAACATTTAAATGCAAGGCGCTACCTCCGCAGTTGCACGCTGTGTGATTATGTTCCCTTTGGCCTCCGCTTATTTTTACTTTCGCATTTTCATCCTCGCGACGACTATCAAAATATCTTGATCAGAGGCCACTCAAGGTGGCTTTTATCGCTGATCGCGGAATGAGAAGGTCAATCTTTAAGGCATTTCATTGGGGTGGGGAGGGTGGGGGGGGTGTTTAAACCAGCTAGTTACTAAGAGAACCAAGAGGGCCTTCTGCTTCTTGCAGCTCTAATTGGGATCCATTTTCATTGTCATATGGTTTTAAATGTCAAGAACGGTACACGGGCAAAGTGTTTTGAATTTGCTCGGGAAGGCCTCGGTCTCTGGGTCGGAAAGGTGGAAAGCTGTTGGTTTATTATGGAAAAGAAGACGCACTGTAACTGTAGCAGAGTTTTGCCATTTGAGAAAGAAGAAGAAAAGATGATATACTGCTTTTGACCTCATCCGTGGTCCGCTGAGAACATAGTGTCAAAAGTTGCCAGCGCCTTTCTTCATTTGACAGAAACAAATCCTCAGGAAGGACTCAGTGCCCCCCCCTCTTCCCTCCCTCCCTGTGTGGAGAGTGTACACTCTCTTCATGCCTGTGTGCGTTTCCCCTGGGTGCTCCACGGTCTCCCCTCATGGTCCAAAGATATACAAGTTTTGTGGACTGCAGACTGCCATTGCCCCAAAATGTATGAATGGGAATGTGTATTTTATAGTGTTTGGTCACACCGGAAAGTGACACAGCAGAATTAATTTGTGCGTCCTCGTGGAATAGGTAGTGGTGGAAGCTCTGTGATGGAGAGACATGCAGCTCGCGTAGTGGCTTTACCGTTTTAGTGCTGTGCGTAGAAACTAAAAGAATGGGGTTTGATTTAAGCGTTTTTGGACGCTGACTCCTTCCGCGTTATCGGTGTTGCTTCTCAAAGAAGCCTTGTCCTCCCCAGAATAATGGAAGCACCGGTTGTTTCAGCAGATGTCCCCAAAAAAATCAGCAGAGGTTGGGGTGGTTGGTTTTTTCTTTGTTTTGTCCTTATTTCTCACACAGAATACCGTCTAATTGACATTTGTATACTTAATACATGAATATAAAGTAAGGAAATGGACAACTTTGCTATTTACTGGCTTGTTACCAACTCTCCTGCTTCTCCCCGTTTGGGGTGAGACTTTGCCGTTTTTCTTTTTTTTTGTGGCCGGGATCTGCATGTGCCGGCACGCTGCGGTGGGGCAGAGCCGGGCGAGGATCGGTAGAGTTGCACTTTAAGGGGACATAACTTGGCCAGGCATTCAACCACAGGCCGCTTTCCTCGTGCGCATTTTGTTTCCCGCAGAGTACAGGTAACCTGAGGAGGTTTGTCATAAGCTTTGAGGAGACTAGCTTTTGTTTATTGAGATGATTTCATAGTGCATGCTGCAGCCAGCGGGAAAGCAGCCGGGTTACTGCGAGGCAAAGTATCATGGGAGCTAAAAAAAACAATAATAAATTGAATTCCGTAGTTTGCAAAACAAATTCCATATGTTGTCATGTATGAAAAGACTTCAAATAAACACTGTAAGTGGACTACCTGATTTATTATTTACTCAGCATTTGAATAGGAATGATTCTGTCCCAAGTGTTTCGATCCATACAAGCGGTTTCCTCTGTAACAAATCTTCACCATCGTGGTTTGAGACCAGGAAACACACATGTGTTGCTCTGGAGAGCAGCTGCAAACAACGCATTTGTCGTTTCATTCGGAGGACTAGTTATAAAATTAGCTATGATGCCTCGACTTTGGACCATCTGGTTCTCTGCCTTCCCTCGAAGGTCAGAAGTGTCAAGTGGTTTGCAATTGGGCAACTGCACGGATTCATGTCTTATTTAAAAAAAAAAAATTGTTTGAACGCAAAGCAAACAAGTCCAAGGATTTGTAGCAATTAAATGTCGCTCCAAACGCTCACTGGTTTAAATGCTGGTGTGGACAATCCCTCAGTGCATTGTACAGAAACCTGTCCAGGTTTAATCAGAAATGTACAGCTAATGCTGTGTATATGTGACCATGAATAGCTGTTAGGAAAATAAATGAATGAAACACCCTGGAGACTGGATTTTGTACCAGAGGTTCTAATGCAATTTTGCTTCCTGTAACAATGTATAATCCCTTGTCCAAGCAGGCCTGGATTTCTACCTTAAACATCCCTTTCATTCTTTCATTTAATAAATGACACCCAGAGGACGAAACGGGGACAAGTCCCTGCTGACACCTGTGAAATATAGACTGATAATGCTCCTGCCACTCGCTTATTGCCGCTCCCTTCCACCTCCCTCTGTCTGACAGGCCGGCCCGATGCATGTATCATAATGAGCGGATCTCTACGCCGTCAATTAGGAGCACCTTAAGCGTACGAGTGAACTTCTGTGATTCCCCAGAATAAAAGGAAGAGATGAAGGATCTCTCCTGGCTCATGGGAGGGAGCGCCATTCCTCGTGAATGTGTGTGCAGCGGATAGGCGGTGGCGGTCCCAGGGGTGGTGTGATGGAGAGGAGAAAGGCGTAGCAGCTCTTCCATGCCCTCCCCCCCCCAACCCCTCCGTGCACATGTGGAAAACTAAGTCAGTCATTGTCTGCATGGCTCACTTTGAATGATTTAATTACTTGCTTTAGACTTGAGCAATTATAGCTGAGCAGCACATATGTTAATTATATCTGACCTCACATTTTTGCTGCTCTGTTAATTGTTCGCTTAGATGACATTCCGAGATGACTGTCATTGCTGCCTGCATATCGGGCAATTTAAGAAGAAAAAAATGACAGCGGAATGGCTGCGTGACAGGTTTTGGTCGACGGAAAAGTTTAAGCGGCAGCGTTCAGTTCCAGATGGAGGAGTTCACGGCATGTAGGTCTCCATGGCTTGTCCTTTGAACCCCTCAGTACCAGCGTTTACGGATCGTTTTCAGGAACTATTTTAACAGGCTTGCAAGCCCATATTACAGCCGAGGACTGAGACTGCAAAAAACGGCACATGTTGGCAGGGAGGACAACTTTTCTTTTCTGGCCGTAGAGCTCACTTCCTGTTTACGAGGCGATGTGTTTTAGTTTTTCTCCTGCCATTTATTGCCCAGGAAACATCCAAACCCACTAATGTCCCAGTTCAAAGCTCATCCTGTCTGTTCTAACGCATGTTTGCTTTTTCCAGGAAGTCCTCAGCTCCCTAAAAAAAAAGAAAGAAAATCCATTAAAAACAGCTTGCCGAGACAAATTGCTACCTGAACTAATACGTCTTGTTGAACGACACATGTATTGCAATTTTTTTTCCGAACGTGGTTTTATCACACAGCTTATTATCACATTTAATGGAGACTGTTCTCTCTTTTGCCGTTCCCGCACACTGTGGTTTAATTCTCCCGGCAGTGAGGAGGCAGAAACAGAAGTTAAGGCGGCGTGGAGGGCAGATACACACAGCGAGCTCTTCAAATTCATTTTGTCTTGTGATATGATTGTCGCTGCGTGACTCTGGCCTCGTGAAGCAATGGCAGGAGAAATGGAAAAGTACACGTGCCGCTCGACACGATTACATTTGTTAATGCAGCAGTGTGTCTCAGCATGCTGTTTCTAATGGACTGTGCTTTTGTTTGTCACCTTAAGTGAGCGGAGACGTTTTCTTGTTTCACTTGGCTACACTGGAGTTGAATTTGGGCAACAACAAAAAAAAAAAAAAGAGGATGAATTGGCGGTGTTGTATCGGGGAGGAATGTGTTTTCAGATGCATCTAGTGCAGAGCAGGAAAAAAACACTTCACACATCTATTTAATTAGACGGGTGCGTAGGAGAGGGACGAGTAGCTCAAAAGTTGTGAATAGACTCCTGCACACAGCTGTCTGACTTGCAAGAAGGAATATTTATTAGCGACATTTCAGTACTAGACTGTCATCAGGCAAAAATGGTCTGAAGGTCTAGCGATCCGTTTGCAAATATAAAAACTCCATCATTCATACACACTTCAGTCTGCCTTCGTGCCATCATTTGACCCGCCTGAAAATAGATCCTGAAAATTACTCCTATGTTCTGAATTTTTTAATAAAAATGTATAAATAATAAAATAAATAAAATAAATCTCACCCCTTCTTTGCATACAAACATTAAAACATACAGTATGCGAGTGGACCTACAGGGTCTTGATCAGGTGTGATCCAGGCATTCTAATGTATCAGTATCAGCTGGAGTGTGTAAAGCCTCATCCATTTCTGACAAAGTGTTGTGACTCAGAGAAAAGAAAGTGAATCGCACAAAAAAACAAACAAACACCAAACAGTTTAATTTCATTTGTAAAACTCCGCCGGGCTCCGGTTGCATCAAAGACGGTACTTGTATCTGTTTCAGTAACATTTTACAGGTCATTTGTACTTGTTCTTGCAGAAAACCTAACCAAAGCCTCCAGGCATAAGAGTCCACCCCGACACTCATGTCTCGACATTAAAGCAAATATTATGGGACACGCAAAATGTGATAAAACATTCTAAGGGACAACTGCAGCACAGGCTGTTTGCTTTCCAGCTGTGAAACATATTTAAATTGCTTCACTTACTTCTAATCTAAGTCTTCCTTTACCAAGTGTGCGCTGTGCAGCTGTATTATGTAGGGGGAAAATCTCTTCATGGAAAAGGACTGAGACCATTGCAAACATTTCAGGGTTGAATACACACAGCTGATGTGCAATATATACTGTACGTTTGTCAAATCTCTGTTGTTTCGGCCTGTGTTTGCTCATTTTCCAGACTTTTTCCCCTTGAGATATAAAATACATTTTTTTATTTTTATTTTTTTTGACTGATGCCTTGTAATGTGGGCCCAGATGTTTTGTCCTCTTTGGAAGCTGTTATGTTACTTTGAAAAGTCACATAAGTGCTGGTTGCCACACGTCTTTTATAGCCGACAATGCTGCTCGTTGGCACTCAACCTAATATGACTCACCAAAGTGTTTGTAATTGTGATTAAGTTACTCCAAAGAACTATTTTTCTATTGGGTCTTATTTTAGATGTATGCTAATGTTGCAGTACACTTAATGGTGTGTGTGTGTGTGTGTGTGTGTGTGTGTGTGTGTGTGTGTGTGTGAGTGTGTGAGTTGTCTGTTTTGGTTGAGATTCTGAGCTGATGGCAGCACACATTCATTAGGCGCAGTGGCTCAGGCTTCTCCCCACCAGGATTTACAGACAGCTGTCAGTTCAGTGAGGGACTCCTGCACTGATTGTACGTCAACATTCACTCCGACTTGCACATTCCACTGCACATCCACTTACTTCGACATTTACATAGCCATCAACGCAGGACGGCTGCAGTGTGAGCGCTGGGCGACTGTCAGGACCGATTACACGGCTACGACCTTTGCGCCCCCCCGTCCCCCCGTGTATCCGAATGTTCAGGTTTACCTAATAGTGGACCCCTATGCAGTATTAGTATAGGAATGTGCAGATTGAAGCGGCATTCATTGATTTATTGACCACAACAAGCTGATAATATCACTCATGTTTGTGTCTAACTGATGAATGTACATCTAATATTCAGTCTACCTTTAGCTGGATTGGCTGCCTCCTGTTTTATCCGGTTTATCGGAGCTGGTTTGCTGAAACGGGGTTTATGGCGGCGCTGAGACAACCCATAAAATGTGCACCGCATGAGACCCGATCCACCGAGCACGTGGAGAGATGTGCTGCTTTTTCTGTGTTTACTCTAATTTGGAACTGAATGTTTTGGACTGCCGGTAAGACGAAACAAGGCTTTTGAAAATGTCACCGTGTGCCGTCGGAACTTGTGACGTTTCTTTTTTTTTAATTTTTTTTTATGATTTATAGATTCAAACAATTAATTTATCTGATGATTTGAAAAAAAAACACGTAGTACACCACCGAGGATAAAAACACAATGAAGCCAGATGGCTTGTTTTCATTACGGTCCTTTAGTACAACACAAGATAAAGCAACACAACAACAAGACAATCGCAATCAACATACATCATAAAGTATAAAAGACTTGATCAATTATCAGCAATGAAAATGATCCATTGTTGCAGCTCTACTTGATTCCTTTTCAAAATAAAAGTAAAAAATATTAGCTTGTGCACACAAAGAAAACTATTTAACACCCTAACCCTGAGCCATAAGAAAGTTTTACTAGTTCCGTGTTTGTTATAATGCATGTCTCTTTTATTTTACCTTCAGTGTTCCCGTCCGTTGCTGCAGTAAGGAGGTTTTTTTTTTTTTTTTTTTTCCATTCATTGGTATTCAGATATGCTGGCCCGAGGTGGCAATCTGTTAAAGAACGTGGAGGGGGGTGTCACCTCTCAGTTAAGGCGGCGCTGCCATCCTCGAGGCCTGGTGTGCTTGGACAGCTGGCCTCAGAGTTAGTGAGTGTGACTGTGGAGGAATGGACGCTAAATAACAGAGCCTACAGCTCTGCCCTCCGCCTGGCCGGCTGGCTGGCTGGCTAGCAGGCGTGACGCGACAGGACGGAGGCCAGAGCCAGCTACAATCCATTACTTTTACCTGAGGAAGAGGGGAGGTAGAGTGAGAGAGAGGGAGAGAGGGAGAGATTGAGTTAAGGGCCAGAGCACCTTTCAGCACTCTCCTCTGCATGCTAATTCCGCCGGCGCTTCGGAAGGGATCAAAATCTGCTGGCTGAGAAACGTGGCCTCTCAACTCACTAAAGGAAGGGGGGGAACCTGCTTCCTGCTTGATGCTTGGCTAGCAACCAGTTTGCACACATATGCTTCTTAACACACAGCTGCAGTGTTTTAAATGAAGTGTTTAAAGTCTGCTATTCCCTGTCTGTTAAGTCAGCTGACCCTCGATACATTGAAGCGGGGAAATTGGAAAATGGCGATTGGATGTTCTTCTTTTGTGTTCTTACATACTTGATGTGTCATGACTGCGGAAAAATCCATCTTCGGTCGGCAAAACAAACCCGTTGAAAGGTATACGGAATTAATTTAAATTGCTGGATTTTTTTCTGATCGGTCTGCATTTTGTTGTTAAATCCTTCTGGCTTTGGATGTCTGGTACAAAAAAATTACTTGATATGAAAGAAAAGAAAGGGGAGAAGGGTACTATATGGCCACTTGTCACATACCATGTTTTTTTTTTTTTTTTTTTTTTTCTTCCTTCTCCAGATTTATTACTTGCTCCATGATGTCACGACACACACACACATCCACGCCGACACAAACCCACTGGCACCCCTCTCAAATTTCCCATGCACGCCAGACAGAGAACGCGATGAGCATTTGTGCGGAGACCGTGAAGCAGAGGGTGATTTTTGAGGCGCTGCTTAAAGCTATCACTATCGGAGTGGAAAGTACACATGACAACTGGTTTGCAGGTTCCAAATGAGAAACCACCACAAACAGTGTAGGTGGGGGGGGGCGGTCGGAGGAGGAAAAAAAATAAAAAAGAAGCCTGGATTGGCACCCAGTGACAGTGATAAATTTCACCAATCGTCCAGTGTGAAGATCTGTCTAATCTTTGCGGTGGCTCGCAGCAGGGTAGGACCCCATCACTCTCCCATTATTTGACAACAAAACATCCACGGAGAGCAGTGAGCCAGGTTCAGTTAGCTACAATACACTCCCTGCATACACAAATACCCAGCGAGGGGGATTATAAAGTAGCTCTGTAGCCGGCCGTTAAAGGGGCAGGCCATTAAAATGCAGCCGCAACCACCTATCCCCACTCTAACGATGGAGTGGTTGAAAGAGAACAAACAAAGCCGTCTGTCAATAGCCTTTAATTTTGAATAGAGAGCAAATAAAATTCAATGCCTATAATGGCCTTCATTTTCCTCCGTACTCTTGAAATTGATTCGATGGCTTAATTTGGCGCTGGCAGGTGGGACGCGATTGGCAAACGTATACGGCCGCGTGCAGTTCGCCCCAGATGACTTGATAAACAGCACTTGCAGCAGTTTAGCAACAAAACATTTCTCTGAGGCCATGCATCGCAGCCCATATGCATCCATCATGGCCATGTGGTGTTGTGTTGGCAGCTACAGGCTCGGCGTTTACACCCAAAATGTTATTTTGATTTCACTGACACAGAGATAATGTTTCATAACACACAGTCAGTCACGAATTAGCCCATCTGTCTGTTTGAGCTTCCCAGTGCTGATGGAGTCTCTCTCTGTGTGTGTGTGTGTGTGTGTGTGTGTGTGTGTGTGTGTGTACTGTGTGTGTACTGTACGTGTGTCAGTGTGTGTGTGTGTGTGTGTTTGACCACAGTGGCTCAGCCCTCTCCCCACCAGGATTCACTGATGGCTGTCAGCTCATTGAGTGACTCCTCCACAGATTGTATTTGAGCCAAAAACCCTGATCCCTCGTCTGTCTGCTCCTCTCGTGCCCTGCCTCCTCACTCCTCCCCGGCTCGTTGACACGCATCGCTGTATGCGGACACGCTGGCACATGTACAGTATATACAAGCACCAACACACGGGGCGATGTGTTGTGTCACAGCTTGTGGTATTCAACAGGAGACACTATGTGAAAGTGTCACAGATTCAGCTCCACATCTGCAGCTCTAATAGCACCAGTTTCTCCCCACAAACAAAAGCACGGCCTGCCAATCTTTATTCCCTTTTGTTAAAAAAACAACACAACTTATTTTACGGCTGTTCAGGCCTCTTAATCCTACTTCAAGTGGCTCAATGGCCTGATGCCTTTAGAGAGATTATTTACCTTTTTCGGCATTATGATGTTATATTTCCCAATGCTACAGTTGGCCGATTTAAAGATACGTACCATCAGAGATTTTACCATCTCGTTTTTGTGATGGAATGCGATGGTCTCCTTTTATAATAGCTCTATTCATATTATGCCTT
>CALSCE010010635.1:11390741-11400741 GCA_943593645.1 Bovichtus variegatus | reverse complement strand
TTATTTTTTTATCAGTGACCAGAGGGAGTTGAACAAACCCCCTTCGACACTTCTAAAAATGTTGTTATGCTTGCTGAATCACTACCAGGTCTAACCTGCTGTACTGCAGCTCCGACGCCTCTCCACCACTTAGTGTACTGTACCTCGGTCCAGTCTGCACCTAAACCTCCACACTGCCACCCCCTCCTTGCTCTGTACTGTACTCTTTATCTATCCCTCTTTGTCTTCCTCTTTCTGTGTGTCTTCCTCCCTCCTCCTCACCACGGTGGGCCTCTGCCAGGGGCTTGTGATCGGATTTAGCGCCGCGTTCTCACTCTGTCTCCCAGAGATGAGTGACAGATGGTGGCCATTAGTGTATATTCCATGCATCTGTTGCAAGGCGCTAATTTATCTCATTAGGGGAACGTGTGGAGGGGGAGGAGGAGGGTGTAGGAGCGGGATGGAGCATTTTATTATGAGTGTAAAACACAGGGAAAGATGCACCGAGCTGGCTGATACAGACAGAGAGAGGAATTTGGCGGAGCGTCGGAGTCTCGAAGGTTGCGGAGTACAATCATGAGGCTTCCAGATTTCTCTGTGCATGTGCATGTAAAGGAATGAGTGCGCGTTTGTATTTTATGGGAACATTCTGAGGGGTGAACCCGACAAACCCACTCCCATACGTGCTCCCCACCCGCAGATGCACACGCACATAGGCAGCCACGCCCCCACATATCTCTGTCACACTGCGTATTTACATCAAGAAAAAGGCATGGCGTGCATATGCTCGGGCCTAATTAACGTTCCACACCGTGCTTGTCTATGTGCTGTTTGGAGGCTGAGTGTGTGTTTGTTGGGGGATGGGCCGACAAAGTCTGTTGGCTAAACCATTAGTAAGTTGTCGTTTGCTGCTATTCTGCTGTGTGGCAGTTTCTTTTGTTTGTCTTGTACCGGCAGGCCTTAAAGTAATGCATTTTTTGTCATAACCACAGACCGATCAGCGTTCTGCGAGGGGCTACTGGCAGCCGCGGGCGTGGTTTAGGTGTGTATGGATGTATTATAAGAACTGGATATGGTGCTGCCGCCCAGCCTTGCCTTGCTTCCAATTTTCCCTGTGGCCACTCGCTGTATTGCAGCGATCAAGAAAAACCTCTATTCTGACTCTTTCTATGACACATTTTCAAGCCATGCAGGTTTCATATTTGTAAAACTCTCCTTCTGCTGAGAATCTGTTCCGTCGTCACAATAAAAAGTCCACGGGACAGGGGACGACTGACGGGCGGGGCCAGCGGGAGAAACACTACCACGCATATTCAGTTGGCCCATAACCAGGAAGTGAACCTGGAAGCTTGGGAACTTTGTTGCCGTATGCGCCCGGCGAGTGATTCTCGTTGGATTGAATAGGCGCCATATTTGAGTCCGGTATCCGGTGCCTATAATATGTCCATGGTATAATGACAGGGAGAGACGACTGTTTGTTAAAAACTTCCTTTGCTTCCTTTATTTTAAAGCTGCATTAATTGATTATGTTTCACCACTGGGGGACAACAGCTGACACATTTATCGCCCTGCGCAGTGAATGTTGTATATAATTGCGCAAGCATTCGGGTTGTGTTGCTTCCACTCTCCTTTTAGCTCTAGGTTGGTCTCCACCACCTCCTGAGAAAAATATCCAGGTCTTCAGCTGCTACATTTAAAACGTTTCTACACTAGCGTGTTGCTGACCTTCTCTGCCTGCACGTTGGTGCTGGGCAGGTCGTGGACTGTGTGTTTATTGGAGCTTCTTCACTCAAAAACAGCTGCTGGAAACAACGTTGATGAGGGCACAATATGTGGATCGTCACACCATAACGATGAGCTGAAAGATGCTAAAACGCTCCCTAGATGCTCAAATGTTCTGCAAACTTCTGTGGGTTTGCCATGACAAATGACCCCTTTCAAATTACACACTGTCATTTAATCTATTTCTGGTGTAAGAATAATAATTAGTGCAGCCTTGAATTAAATGTGATTCCTGTTGTTGTGGGTTCCAGAGAGAACTTGTCAGTTAATCAGTGTATCCAGTGCCGTGACAAATTTCTCCCCGTATTTTCTCTTAATGAAGGCTGATTGTTTCTTCAGCTTTGGTTGTTAGTTTTCCTGCTAACTAACCAGTTGAAAGACAAATGTGACATTTCCTGTGGGGCGCAGTAGAGAGCTGCCTTCATGATCTGTCTGTAGTTACATCCATCTGTGTGATGGACAGAGGCACTTCTACAATTTAACTACACAAACAGGTTAGAAACACTATTTCTTCATGCCTGGATCTGTGACTTCCTTCACTATTCCTTCTCATCATCTCTTCACATTTCCTAGGCTTAATTCCTTCAGGTCCTGGTGATAGTTCCATGATGTAATGGCAATAATGGCGTTGTAATGAAACAAAACCTACATCCCAGACTGTCAAGTTGCTCTGATTAGCCTGAAGAATTCTACAAAAATGGTGATGCATGCATTATTTTGACATTAAATACTCATTACTGCATGCATTTTGACAAACTCGTTTGATTAAACAAAAGGGAAAACGGAGGAATTGCTGAGAAGATTGGCAGCCTCCTCCACATCCTATATTGTGTTGGTGTTACAGAAGCGAGCCTAAATCCTTCAAGCTAAGTTTTTCCATCCAAGGTTTTAGTTCAGAAAACACCAGCTGAGAATCAATTTGAGCCGAACAGCTGGAAACTGACTGTGAACTGAGACTTTTTTTTTTTTTTTTTTTTTTTTTTTTAAAAGACAATTGCGAAAATGAGCAGTGCTGTGTTTTAAAATAGACTTGGAATGGAAAAGCTCAGAGTTCAGATTCTCTAGCGTGGACATAGTGGGAGAAGTAAAAAGGCTAACAGAAATATGTAATCTAATATGTTTATCTTTTACATTCAAATGAATACTATTAAATAAAGCCTGAAATAGCAGCATCTTCTTTATTAGATGACGGTTTATGGGAAATGTGGTAGGGGGAAAAAAAAAAACCCACTCCTGATCATTACCACCACCTATTTGTTTGCGGTAATTATACCTAGCCTAATTACGTCAACAATAACACACACATGATTTAAAAAGAAAAAAGTGTTGCCTCCACAGCCAGAGCAGCCAAAGGTGGCACATCATTTATCCCCCTTATGGGCTTAAAGTGCAGTAGTGAGCATGTTTAAATTTCTGTCCAAAGTGTTAACTAAAGTGGATTAGAGAGGCCCGCGCTCTGTTCACAAACTGCCTAATACCTCCAAAAAGATTGTTTCAGCACATATTCATGAATAAAGAGCGACTTTAAGGAGATTTGGCATCAGGGCTCTTATTGACCCGTCTTCAGTGTACGGTTTTGCAGGGCTATCTGGGAGCCCAGGGGAAGGATTTAGCCTGCCCAGGAAAAATCTAATATTTCTCCACATTAAAGTCAAATAAAAGCCACCTGGCAGCCCCTGTGTGTGTGTGCGCGGTGGGGAGATGATACAGTGGTGACCTACAGCCATTCACTGGAGCCCGAGTTAAACACTCTGGTTCGGCCTCCTGCTATCTGCTCCGGGTGCCACAAGAGGTGACACATTCTCATAAGCAGGCGGGAGGCCACAGTGGGTGTTGATATGCTGTCGATTGATGTGTGTGTCTGAGTGTGTGTGCGACGTGCCTCAGAATGTGGGGTGAGGCTGGGTGAGCTGTTCCTGCAGTTTTCATTTCATATTTAGGATACAGACTTTTTCCTCTTTTATTATTTCGTGCATTGGAAAAGCACAAGTAAGGAGATCGTGTGTGCATTTTGACGAGTAACTGCACGTGTACGAGTCATTAAAACGTGGGTAGATTAGAATTCAAAAGAAATCTGAGGTAGAAAGGTGCACGTAAAAAAAGAATTTGTAGCCCAAACACTATAATTTTACAGTTTATTGTTTATATCTTACAACGCACTTGCCATCTATTTTTCACTTCACTTTAACATCTTCTGAGCCAAGCACCACGTTTACTGTGGTTTATAAGTGACCCATCTCTTAAAGTCATCGCGTTATTAACAGATTAACCACTGGCCGCAGTGCATGCTGATCTTCACGTTTTACACACACGCCTTATGAAAGTACTCGTGCAATAACTGGTAGGCGTACAATACAAATCAGCACCAGAATACAAGTGAATGAATGATACGAGAACATTGACAGGCTGAGAACAGCTGTCCGGTGTAAGGTTCATAGTGTTCATAGCGAAGGCGAGTTTTCTGACGTCCAACCCTAGAAGGGATTAACTCTTCAAGTAGAGATGGATCACCTTACACATACAGGCTGCTTTATGGACACCATGCACCTATAATTCTCCGGACATCAATCCCTGAACACTCCCACGAGTCCTCATAGCACCTCCAGCGTTCGGAGTTTGATTTGCTTCTGAGACGATTGACGAAAAAGTTTATTTTTTATTTTTTTTTTAAGTATGTTTTGCTTTTGTATTTTACTGTGAAGCTCTATTACTGATCTACAAAAAGCTCACATGTACAAAAACTGTGATGCGTTGAGGGTTTTTCAATTGCTACGTAACAAAATTACAATAATCATGGAACAAGGTTTGATCGAAATTTCAAACATGACCGTAAACGGAGTGTGCAGTCTGGATTTGAAATGTTGCCGTGTGATTTCAGCTCTGTCAGTCTTCTCTGAAGGCTGGCCTCCGAGTTGATTCTTTTTGCCTCTTCTCCGTGCGTCACGAAATACCATTGACGGGGAGATTTCATCATTTTCTGTGTAGTAGCTCATTTGGGAAAATAAATGAAAAGTTGTCACAAAGCGAAGAGGAAATAATGCACCTCAGTGCTCCCGTTAAATCAAACTCAACACCTTTTGGGATAAACTGTGAGATTTTGTTGCAGGTTTGGGGGAGATTTATTGCAGAATGGCAGGATCTTTATCTCCGTTTATGCTGCCATGGCTGCTGTGGAAAGCGTTTTGTTCGTATCTGTGTACTTGTCTTGGTCTGCCGTCACATGTCTCTGTGAAGCCCCTGTCTTGTTTGTTCCCCGCTGCCTGCAGCCATGCTAAATGAAAGCGGCGTTAGGAGCGGATGAGGCTCAGATGCTGGCAGCCTACAGTGAATCAGTGAGCAGCAACTTGTCTTTATGGGGGCCGGGTCACCAGGAGGTCTCCTTTCGTGAAGGTGACAGATGTACAAGGAGACACACATCATTGTGTGCAAGTCTGTGTGCGTAGAGGAGGACCCCTTTTTTGGATTTTTGCCGTTGATCAAATTAGACCTTCCCATAGATGAGAATGTTCATTTAAATGTCAACACTCATATTAGCAGGCCTCCGGTGAAATATGGGGGATCGGGCGGAATCATTTAGATGTCAGCCTTCGTTTTCTATCTTCACTTTAGTGATGAATGGCACCAGTTTGTGTCTACTGAGCAGATTCAAGGGAAGGTCTCATCATGTCAAGTCAATATTCAAATTCCGAGAGGCTGGAGAGGGAAATCTGTTGAGGAGGGGAAGGAGGCGCGTTCCACCCGTGTGAGCTTTTGAAGACTTCCAAACGGCAGTATTCAATATCCTTCAGTCCGTTGTCTAATCATCGAAGACACAAATGATAAAAGACAGAAGTGTGGCTGGTTGGTGTGAGGGCAACAAAAAAACAAAAACAACAACCTTTACAACCTTTTAAATAAATAAATGGAAGCCATTAAGTTATGATAGCTGCTCCTTATGCAACTATTCGACGGTCGGGGACGAGACTTTACCACCCTGGCAAAGTGGGCAGCTGCTTTGGGCTCCCAGACTCATTGCATGTCACTTCAATTGGTAATTTGAATCATTTGCAAGGTTTAAATGGAGTAAAACCCGCCTGTCCTTCCCCCTCAAAACAACCTCATTATATTCCTTACGACAAATTCACACGTTTCAAGTACAATATGATTTCCGATGGGAGCTCATCTTGTGACCCCGTCTTTTAAATATGATATTAAAATAAAAAAGAGTCTGTGAACCCAAAGTAAGAGGATGTTCCGTATGAGATACAGATGCACGGATTCAAAGTACAGTGGAGTTTCTCAGCTGAGTTACTTTTACTTACTTTAAAAACTTTTACTGAGGCCTGAAGCAAACCCACAGCACGTTATGGCCGAATCCCAGCGAGACTCTATCTGACACCCTGAATAATTCACTCTGTTGTATCGACATGTTGTGGGGGAAAAATCCCAGGAAGTAAGTCCTCGCTGCCTCTCTCTCTCCGCCTGTCTTTTTGTTTCATTAAAACAATCACACCACTTCTTCTCTTCTTTCTTTCTCAGGCTCTGGTTTGATGTGCGGAGCTGCACTGAGAGCTGTGCGACGCTAACAAAGCTAAAGTAGCTAGGACGTACCCCTCTGAGAGACAGTCAGCCAGACAGGCACCTGTGTGCTTGTCAGCCTCCCTTTGTGTCAGCCACCTAATTGGGAACAATTAGCTCAAAGGTTGTTTTACATGGCAGAACATGATAGACTTCAGTTATTCCATTGTTCCTGTTTTCTGAATGGCGCTATCTGAATGAAGCTCTGATTGGAATTGTCTTTCACGAAGAGGCACAGCGCCGTGTCAGCCCGTCAAAGAGACACTTCCTGAAAGCTCCCTGAAAATAAGCGGCGGAGTCGGGGAGGTCATTGTCATCAAACGAGCAGGCGTGCAGTTTTACCACGTGTATCTCATGATCGGGCCGGGTTAGGGTGCTGCGGGGGCGGCGGCGGCGGCAATGACAAGCCTCTCATTTCTATCAGCGTTTGTGCCGAGAAAATAAGAGGCTGTCATCCAAGAACAGTACAACCAGCGCGTGTGTACGATACGATCAGTTATGGTGATAATAAGTCATGATGGATTCTCATAATGACTCCGCTGGCTTCGCCGCCGCGCACACATCATCACCTTTCCCTTCCACGCTCATTTGTGACCACGCCGAGGCCAGCTCGGCCTGCTGGTTGCCAAATGGAGCTATACCGAAGCCAGGCCAGCGCTGAGTCTCCTGTCTCCTGTGGCTCTGGAGGGGAAGCCATCTTCTGGGGCCAAGGCGACGTCTCCTCGACAGATCCCTCTCCTCTGTCACTCTGCAGGCGCAAGTGTGTTTGTGTCGGAGCGTGTTTGTCGTCCACTGTGTCTCTACCGGCTCAAAGCTGGCCAGTCAGTGTGGTCCACACCTTATAAGCAGTTTGTTTGATGTAATATTTGTTGTCTGAATTAGTGAAACAATTCCAAACCTTCTCTGTTTTTTTTAAAAACTATTTTTCAACATTTTATAGATTGATAGTTGACTTTGTCGGTCATTAGTTAAAGGCTGCATCAGTAGGGTTTTCTTAAGAAACTATGTGTAGACTCTAAATAATCCCTCTCAATCATCTCTTGTGTTGTCTGTATGCCCTCTGCCTTGTTAAAGCTCTATTAAAACGTAGCGACCAGGTGCCAGATCATACGCAGGCATCCAAGAGGATTATGTTAGGATCCCAGCAGACCCAAAGCAACAGCATCTGATGTGAGACTTCAGTTGGAGTCTAATATTCACGCTCCTTTCAGATCTGCTTTTGGTCTTCACCGTCTTCTCTTTCGCTGCTAGATGTTGACTTGTCTTCTGTTTGGTGCTGAGCAGGTCGTGTACATTACCTTGGGTTCATCACAGTTTATTAGTTGAAACCCGCTGCCTGCTGGTGCTCGATGAGAGCGGTGAGCTACAGAGGAGATGATGATTCTCCGCGGGTTTGTCCTTTGCTGAGCCCACACGTAGTGCATTGATTCATTGTTCAAGAAACGATTGAGTGTAGAGCCTCAATGTTCGTTCCGATATCATTGAGAGAGTATTTTTTTCCCAACTTCCAACTTCTGTTTTTCACAGGCTTCTCCACCCTGACCCTAAAAAATACAAATTGCAAATACAAATATTGAACACTGTTCTTCTTGGGATTTTTTATTTTATTTTTTGGGCAAGCATTGGAAAGTCGACGTGCAACTTTGCGTACGTCTCCTTCATTGTTCTTCCTCGTGTTCGGATCAGCCAAATATATTTGTCGTTCATGTGCGTCCACTCCGTTTTGGGACACCTGCCACAGTCTTCCCACATCCTTTTGTGCTTTGCTGCTGGAGCTGAGTGGGTTTATGTGAGGGGCAGTATGGTCCTGTAGGGAGGGGGAGGAGGGGGGGTGGGGTTGTGTTGGCAGGCACGCAGGCCTGATCCATGGCTTCACTCTTTCTTTAAAGCTTGGGCCTTGGCTGTCGTTACCGGAAGTAGCAGCAGAAGGATGGCAGTGTGCTGTAATACCCTACAGTGTGTTGGTGTTGTGTTTGTGATATAAATACAGAATACCCTGTTTGTAGTCAAACCAGGGTTGTGTGTTTTTCTGCCAGAATTCAGCATGTTACTCATTTTGTTTGTTTACATTCAGCCTTGTTATGAATATAATTTGTATGTGTAAATCCGAGCAGGTCTTTGCATTTGCATGCCTGTGTGTGTGTGTGTGTGTGTGTGTGTGTGTGTGTGTGTGTGTGTGGGTGCCAGCGGGTGCAGCTTGCAGCTCAGTGTGTTTTATATATTCCTGCTCTCAGTGTGCGTCCGGCACTGCGGCACTGTGCCCGGCTTCACCTGAGGCCAAGGAATGTCCTCTCTTCCTCCTCCTCCTCCTCCTCCTCCTCCCAGCGTCCCTCACACTCTCCGCCCACACCCTCAGCGGGACAGCGGGCGCCTCCGCACAGCCCGGGCCAAGCAGGCCTGCCGGGCATCTGGGTCGACTGAACCCGTCTACTCTCACCTGGACCTGGACAAGGTCAGGAAGTTGGGAAAGAATACATAACCGCAAAATGCTCAGGCCTGGGGCAAGGAAGAGCCGAGGCGGCATGAACTCAGCAGACCTTCTGTTCCTTTTCACAATGAACTGAAGAGGAATTCCACTCTACAGCTAGGCCAGGCTGGAAAAAATCTAGACTTTTTCCAATAATTCAATGATCAGGAGGTTAAAGTGAAAACAAAACGAAAGTAAAAAATGTAACTCAGCCAAGGTCAGGAAAAGTAGATGAGCTACGTGTTCCAATACCTGTTTTCTTCGACCAAAACACGGAGAGTCTCCTCTGTGTTCAGGCTGCTGTGGGAACGAGTGAACCGGGGGTTATTCTGGGGATTTTCATGCTGTGCTGCACACCAAATAGGCAGAACCACAGTCGGTAAGAGCAGAAATTCAGAACTAACCCCGGGATCACTCAGTTTCTATAGCAGAAAAAAAAAAAAAAAGAAGGCCAGATCTCTCCTTCAACGTCCTGTGTTCTCACACAGCAGACAAAAAGCGGAGCTTTGTCTCGTCAATCCCACACGCCCAGAATTCAAACTAACACAAGCCCGGCCCACGAGTGTCTGTCTCCGTCAGGATGCGCGCTACAAGAGATTTGCTTCACTTCGGCGCCTTTGAAACAGGTTTTCCCTCATCGCCATTGTCTGTTTGACTTTTAAAAGACGGTGCTCCCAAGGAATATGGCATATTCCAGGCTTTACTGGTAGACGGAAAAGAGGAGGATTGTGGGTAACACAGTAAACACCGACCTCTGATTTGGGAGCCACTCAGCTCCTGTAATGTTAATAGAGCCAACACTCTCTATTGAAATAGACCTGAACTACTTTTCATGCAGTGTCCCTGGATATTTTCCGAGGCCTGGATTCTCCTCATAAGCTCATTCTCTTACTGTCACCGCCACCCCCCCCCCCCCCCTGTTCTGTCCCCTCTTCCTTACCCTCATTTTTATCACCGTCGTTAAACTGGACCTCCTCGCCCCCCGACAGCGGTTTTTATAGTCCTTGAAGTTATTAAACATGTATAATTACTTTTAGTCAGTTCTGCCGTGGGGAGATGAAGAGAGAGTGTAGAGGGAACGGATGGAGATGGAGGGGGGGGTGGTAGAGACAAATAGAGTTGGATTTTGTGTGCTCGTATATCCTCATTCTTCATAGAGAGTGGGAGCTGTGTGTGTGTGTGTGTGTGTGTGTGTGTGTGTGTGTGTGTGTGTGT
>CALSCE010010635.1:11354929-11390731 GCA_943593645.1 Bovichtus variegatus | reverse complement strand
GTGTGTGTGTGTGTGTGTGTGTGTGTGTGTGTGTGTGTGTGTGTGTGCGCGCGCCCGCCCTCCCGCTACATCCTGCTCATATTTCTTTTATTGGCTGTGTGGCGATTCTGTCGGAGGGCCCGGGGCAGCCACGGGGACAGCAGGTGCGGCCTCTGTGCGCGACTGTATTAGAGGGTATAAAGGCACGGACTGCCCGGGAGTGAAGTGCATGCTGGGAGCCATCGTAACAGCTGCAGAACGAGCACCGGGGCCTCTATTGTTTCGAACAGTGTTCATCTGCTATTCATTATTCACAGGCCGAATGTGTTTGCGAGCAGTCTAATTTAATCTTTATATATTTTCTCTGTCCGGTTCCTTTTCAACAGCAGACGGGAGTGTTAAGGTCACACTCCAGTAGGGGGCACTCACCCCGCCGTGTGGGCTGACAATTGATTTAGGTCACCCGGTGAAGGACGTACAGTAGGAAGTGGCGTGGGTTTGTGTGACATTTCGGACATGCCGTCTCACAGAGTCCGCCTCCTAAATATAAACCAGGTGACAGTTTGCTTCTCAGGAGGGTTTAACTCCTGTTTAACCAGCTGAATCTGTTTCCTCTGCAGGGTTCAGAGAGGTGACATGATCACTTTCCTCCGCTGACGACGCAGGGGCTGATGGGTATAGGCAGGCAGGTGGCGCTTTGTGTCGGTGGGGGCATGTTGGGTGGTTGCTGCAGTTTCGGAAAGGGTCGGCTGAGGACAAGGAGTGGCGCGCGCCTCTGGCATTTCTGTCTGCACAGGGACATCTGGTGGACACCGGCGGGACTGCAGTGTACTGTTGCAACAGATACCACCCCCCCCCTCTATGAATGTTCAGTCAGCTGCAGGTTTGCACAGCAGGCGTTGGGAGTCGGAGGAGTTGTGAACTTAAAAAGATTGTTTGCTTATATGCTGCTGCGACTAATATGTTGACATCTAAACTAAACCTGTGAAGCGCTTGCCAGACATGTCATTGCCTTCTCAACAATGTCACGTGCAGGTGTTTCGATCAGGTACGGCTGTGGACATGGAGCTCATGTGTTTGCAGCTGCATGTCTGCAGGTTGCTGTGTGACTGACTGGCCTCACATCACTGTGCTGCTCTGTTGTCAGTGTCGGCCAGTAGATGGCAGCAGTGCTCTGGATTTGCTTCACTGTGAAACAACAAACCCAGTGAACACCCTCTCCATGTGAGGGAATTATTTATTTGTTAGATTTCTTTACTTACATGCTTGTGTGTGGGTTTTTTTTCTTCTTCTTTTTAATTCACAATCACACTTTGTGTGATTTTCATATTGCAAAGGAAATAATGCTCTTAATGAGATCATCTCATCTCCTTCCGTATTTATCCGCTTCCCTTGTACAGTAAATGCTGAGCATTACCAGCAGGAAATTGCAAAGAGCTGTTTAGTTTTAGTCATAGAAGTGTTTTTATCGATACAAAAATATACAAAGATGTAGCCCATTCGCCTGGGATATATGCACATAACTAAATCAAAATAACACATCTCCCCGTATTTTCCACCTTCATCTTTCCCATGAACATATAACAAATTTGTATTAAAATATCATCAAGTGCACAAGGGCTGCAGTTAACAGTATTTTCATTAACTATTTGTTTTTTGATAAAATGTCCGAAAACCGTGACAAATGCCTCTCACAAAGTGGTTCAATCGTCCAAAACCCCAAATATATTCAACATACTCACAGAAATGTAAGAAAATCATTAAATGAAACATTTAGGAATCTCTAAGCAGAGAAGTTTCGGCATTTTTACTTAAAAAAACAAAACAAAAAAAAAAAAAAAAAAAAAAAAAAAAAAGACTTAAATGATTAATTGGCTATCAAAATTGTTGCCCATTAATTTCCTCTCCTTTGACTAATTTCAGCTCCACAGAGCCTATTTCATTCAAGAACAACACTTTGCTCTTTTAACCCCAAAACTAACAGCCGGTGTTGAACGCGTTGCAGCACTGGAAACACAAAGCTGCAGGAGAAGAAGAAAACAAAAATCCATTCACGTGTAATTATCAGTCGTGTTCTGATGTCATGTGCGCGACACATGCAGGGTTCCAGGCCTCCACCAGCAGCAGACTGAGAACAAACTGGGAAAGCCTTTCCTGTGAACGTATCAGCTGCCAGCTGCCTGTCTGGAATAAACAAACACAGGCTTATTTGTTGCAGGCGGAAATAGGCAGAATCAAACTCTATGCCGCTTATTAAAAAGCTCTCCTAATCTTTCGCAGAGCACACATTGCTCTGAGATAAAGACCACCAAATTAATTACCGGTTAATTATCATTTCTCACATTGCTCGTTCGAAAGAGGACAATGGAGTCTTTTTTACCCTCCTTTTCTCGGTCCCGCTCCTCCCCCATACATAGGTTTCCTCTCTTCCATGGCCTGATAAAGTGATTATTTATTCCTACAGTATGTTTGGCACACACAACCTTTTCCCAGTTACCTCTGGAGCATCTGCACTTGAGCATGCTGGGAGAGAAAGAGGAAATATGATTTGAATGCAAATCGGTGATGTAAACACAGACAAGCAGCAACATGTTGTGTTGATTATGGAATAATATTCAAATAGAGAATATTCAAGAGGGGGGGGGAGAGGAAAGGGGGTTAATAATCACTTCAGTTAAACTGTCATGAGTTTGTCCTTTCACAAGACAACGTGATTAAAATGTAATATCTAAATTATGGAAATGTGTGATTGGGCATTGTTCGTTTTTATTTTTTTTTGTGTCTGAAAGCAGCTGCTTTGAATCCACAAGACAGGCAGGTACTGGAAGAGGATGAATTATGCTACTTTTACATTACGCTTTACATCAGAAAGACGCCATTCAGCCGCCTTGAAAAGGGAGACAAGATGCTGTTTAAAGGATAAATCCGAAGATGTTCTATCTATTTTTTTTTTTTTTTTTCTGTCAACAAATCCGGTGAGAAAAACAAAAAAAAAACAATAATGAATTTATCCTGCTAACACGTAGTCTTTTGTTTCATAAATCGTATTCCTCAGTGCCATTGAGCTCCATTGTTGTCCAGAAACTGTAGTTTGTTTGGGCTCAATCCCACACTACGCCATCTTGCCGTCATAAATACTCACGAGTGCACCCAATGTGGACTAATCCGCTGCTGAAAATAGTCCTGAACAAATCCGCTCGGCCTGCAGACTGTGCTGCCTGTCGTGGTTCTGGTTGGGCGACGCATTTCTCTGTCTTTCTTTCTTCAAAGACTTTTTGCTCAATTTTCAGATCTCGCCTGAAATGCCTCGCACTGTAACCTAAATAAATCCTTTTGATTGTTAGCCTCCTGCTGCAACGAAGTTTAAAAATGTAGATTTACTGCTTTTTAAGTCTGCCAAGTATTTCACTCACATTCCATGAAGTTTGACACACCTGTCCCGAGGACACCTACATTTAAAAAAAAATTTTTTTTATAGTCCACATAAGACATTTGGCTGAATAATATTTGAAATTGTTTTACCAAGACGAAGAAAAAATTATGTTTTATCTGCAAATATTAACTTCAATGTCACGCCAAAGGCTCCGGGACAACTTTATTTATCTGCATCAATATGCTACTTTTCAAGGGCTTCGCTATCAGTTCATCATTCGAGGTAAAAAAAAAAAAAAAAAAAAAGTATTGGACATGCAGGAGTGTGGGCCACAGAATGTTTGACATAAGAAAGTTTCAGAGTGAGCGCCCGCAGTCATCTGAATACAACAGTAAGTGCAGCGATGTCTGCTTCCCTGGTGGCAGCAGTAATGAGAGGAACCACAGGAACACGCACAGTCTGAGATCTAGCAGATTTTTGTTTTGCCCCTTTGCCACTTTAGTCCAACAGTTAATGACAAATCAGTGAAGGGGTTGGAGTCATCATGCGCACGGGAGCTAATTAAGTTGATCTCTCAGTACTTGGAGTATATGAGTCAGTTTCTCTTCCACATCAAGACCGTCGGCACCAGATCAGAGCACAGATAAATGATCAGGTGGCCCTTCTGGTCGATATTCATACATACAAAGTGCACAGTCATGATGAGGATCAGGGTGTTTGGCCTGCTATGTTACACTAATTGTTTTGAAAATGCCAAAAAAAAAAAAAAAAAGAAATGTTGTTATTTATTGCAGTTGTGTTTGCCAGAATCCATCAACAATAAGTGATAAAACAATTAGAAGAGCATGCATGTTGCAGCCATCCCTCCGGGAAATCACATATACAGGCCACCAGGGCTGCGTGTGTTAGCGAGTACCTTACAGTACAGTAGATGTAATGTGTTATTTATAGACTATGGTGGACTATAAAAGCAAAGCTACACCTGTTAAACCGGGCACATCTTATTGGCTGAAGGTTTGGCAAAAACACTTTTTTAACTACTTTTGTTTTCATTGTCACGTCTTCCCAAATACCTCATTACATGAAAAATGCCTTTTTGCCAATAAAAGAAAAAGCTGGTTCATTTGATTACTTCAACACAAGAGGGGGGGGGGGGGGGGGGCGCTTCCGTTATTTGTAGCCTTAATATGGCAGATCATGAGACTTAATCCCTTGGTGGAGCAGACATTATGACACTATTACATCTGCTCTGTGGATGCTTACAGGATTAGGGGGAAGTTGCTATGAAGGCAAAAGTGTATTTTAACCCGAACAAATTAAATTTCGTCCTCTTTTTCCGTTCCCAACTAAACAAAGAGGCTGAAAGCCAGACGCCACATTGCTGCTAGCAACACATGCTATGTGTCCAGGTCGCTCATTAGGTTGCCCAACTGATGACTGACGGTGCCAAAGACCTGACAGAGCTCGTGGCCAACAGTTGTACTGAGCAGCCTCCATTAATAAGAAGACGCAACAAACCCTTTTTTTTAATGCTGGTCGTCCTCTCGACGAGGAGTCAGTAAACAGAAGCAGCGGGCTGAGCAGTGCAGAGCGGGTCCATGGACATGGTGATAAGACCGGGGACGCCGAGGAGACCCAGCACAAATGAAAGGCTAAGTAAGGCAGGCAGGCGATCTTGTCATCGCATTAGCCCGGCCTCGTTGTAATTGTGAGGCTGCTGCTGTCAGCCACGGTGCAGCACAGAGCTCCGAGTCAGAGCCGGAGCCAGCGCCCTGGATAAAGTGCTCCGTCGACTGGAGATAATTGAAAATCCAAAAAGACTCGGGCTAATTTGATTACGCCAGGCAATCGCTGAATTGTTCCCATTATTAAAGGGATTTGATTATGACATGAAGTCAAGTCATTATTGGTGCCGAAAGTGCAGGAGCCGTACCTTCTGATGGGGGCCACTGCTGTGTGTGTGTGCGTGCGTGCGTGCGTGCATGCGTGCGTGCATGCGTGTGTGACAGGAGTGAGCATGCAGGTCATTTAGGCTTAAAATAAATTAAAGAAAAACAAAATGACTAAATGTGAGTAGTAATAGTCCTTTAATCTTACAGTATTTTTACCAAATCAATATGTTGATCTACGTATTGCTGAAATTATATTGAAAACTTTGCACTGTCAGCTCCAAAAGGCCGCGAGTGGGAAACAAAAATCTGAACTTCAATACTCAGAAATTGAGTGATATGACGGCAAAAATATATACCACCAGACACGCGAGTGAGAAGAGAAGAATGGGGGAAAGTGCTCCCCATTAGACCACTCGTCAGCTGCAAGATAAAGTTATGTTTGTAAAAAGCTGCAGTACAAATAGATATAAAACAATAAAACTGCAGCGCTGCTCTGCCCGATGTATATTACATTTCTGAAGGCAGCAGCATGGCTTTGCAAGCTGTTTTTTTTTTTTTTTTTTAATGGATTTTTTGAGAGCAATGGGCACAGAAGCAAACCTGCAGCCGAGCAGACTGTGGTGCAGTTTCTGAAATACATCGTCAGGTTTCGACTTTCTTCCAGGTTTTTAACGGCAGTGAGGAGGAGGAGGAGGAAGAAAGAAAAGAAAAAAGTCAAATTGCAGCAGTTTTAGCCTTTCACTTTTGATTCATCACTTCCTGAGGACGAGGCGACCCCACCGACAGCAGAGTATAATTTGGGCAAATAGAGTGAAACTACAGCATCTCACTTAGGGGACGAGGGAGAAGCTCTTCTCTGTTTCTGCCCCTCTTAAGTGATTTAGGCTGATGGGATGGGTGTGTTTGTGTGGTGCCGCTTTTTGGCAACTCATCTGCGTTTACTTTACAGGGGAAGTTTCCAAGTAGGCACAGGTGAATAAAGGAAAGTTCAATAGTTGGACACGCTCATCATTCTCACCGTCTCACCCCTTCTTTCTACGGATCTATATATATTTATATATATATATATCTATCTCTATCAGCGGAATTCACTGAACTTTCCCATTAAGGCCAAAGACAAGTCGTGTGTAATGTATGCCCCCTCATGCAGCTCCCTCATATTTGCCACACACACTGCCTCTCCTCTGCCTCTGGGCGCTACATTCATATGAGGGATTAAGAATCTTTTGTCACTGGACCCCATTGACATTTGAGTGAGCATTAGTGAAATTATAACTGCATCTGGACAATATCCAGCCACGTTTTGCTCCCGATGTGACGATGGGGCTTGGGGGAGGGAGGGGGAGGGGGGGAAGCGATGTAGCCACATGCTGCAACCAGAAGGGAGCAGTCTTGTGCCTGCGAGTGTGGGTGTTTTTGGTGTGTGTTTGTGAGTGTCTGTCTGTGCCGTACAGTACGTACACTCATGCACACGCCGGGTATGCAGAGATGGGAGTGTGGAAGTGTGAAAGAGTGATTTTGTCCCTTTTTGTATCTTGCCGAGCAGCGCCCTTAGTTCTGCTCGGATGGAGGTATGAAGAGTCACAGTGGGGGGAAACAGGCGCAGCTCTCTTTAAGGCAGGCTTTACCCACTCGAGTGTCCCCATTTGAGACACAGTGCCCAGCTTATCCCCCCTAAAGCACCTTTGACTAGGCCAGCTTCCTTCTGCTCCCCCTTTAGGAAAAAAAAAGAAAAAACGGGTCCCCCCCCCCCCCCACCCTGTCGGACCTTGCACGAGGAGTGTGGGCAACCAGACCGGCAGAGATGACTCATCCTCAGCCTCCCTTACTCCTCTCTCTCTCTCTCTCTCTCTCTCTCTCTCTCTCTCTCTCTCTCTCTCTCTCTCTCTCTCTCCTTTAACCAAATTTGAAAGTGATTGTGTTTGTAATTCACCTCTGCGCTTGAATAAAGCCGCGCTCCTATCCGAAATGAGCTTTATATACTGTAGAAGTGCGATGGCTGTTTGTGCTCCACCGTCCTTAGTGGCAGCAATAGAACATGAGTGGTTTGAGGTTTATTTATTTATGCCTTTCGGGCTCTCTTTTCCTCTTCATTTTGGGGCTAAGAAATGGCAAGCAAGTGCCGCTGAGGCTGCAGAGATTAGGTTAGCATTGATTGCTTTATTGGTGTGGTTGGATTGTTTCGTATCTGGGAACATTTGATGCAAGCACAGACATTTGTCTTGTCTCGCGCTGTCTCTGTTTTGCCGAAAGATCATTCATTTCTCTCAGTGCGTGGGATTTATTGGTAATACAGGAGCAAATGCGTTTTGCTACGTACCCTGCATTTCTTTGAATGATGAATGCAGATGTAGGTCCAATCTTTGGCCACGCTATTATCACTCTCACTGGAGCTGTTGCAAGTAATGTTCCAATTTTAATCAACACCTAATTACATCCAATAATGCACATGTAGCTAATCGGCAATTGTAATTACTACGTAGTGCAGCCTGAGAAGTATAGATCGGACCTGCTTATTGGGAGCTCTGCTGCTGCAGACTGTTTGGATGTACAGCAGCATTGATCATAAAAGTCAATCATGACACACATTATAGTAACTTTTTTATGAGGGCTCTGCAACGTTATGCAATCCCTCCTCCCCCAGTTTGATGCCCCTTCCTTTATTTATTGTGCTGAGCTGGTGCTATCCCCTCCAGACCTCATTGTGGATGTGTTTGAGCGCATCAATACCATACTCTTTTGCCATCAACCATCAATAGTCCACCCATTAAAATGTGGAATTGCTTAACGCAACACAGTAAGATGCATTTCTCTGTATGGAGACGGGTATTTGCAAATAACCCTCAGATCAATGGTCTTTTACTGCCTTCTGAAACCATTGTCTGCAAAACAATTGGAAATCTTTGCGAGAGTATAGTAGGGGGCAGCGTGAGAGGAGCTGGAAGAGGCGAAGCATCCCAGCACAGCGGCAAATTAATTACCCTTGTGAAGAATGAAGGTCTGTGAGATTTGCTTTTTGGGCCATTATCAAGTGACACTGCGAACGATTGTTTGTCCCTCTCTGGGTAATGTAGCCCAAACAATGGCTGGCCCAGGCCATCATATGGATCATTAGCAGCTCACCGTGGGACCTCTTCCTATGAAGTTGCCCTTCCGGGGGACTGAGGGGTTGCTGGGTCCTTTCCCTCCTTCCTTCTACCAGGGGACAGACAGCTGACAGCCCACAGGAGAAGACGGGCACTGGCTGCCGCTCATTAGGACTGGATGCACTCGAGTTGGGTCGTCAGAGCAAATCCCAATGGGCGAGAACGCAGCTATTACTGTAACTGTACCGTTGCCGTTAGACTGCTGAGGGACGCCAAAGCTCATGACGACACCAGAGAGACGAGATGGTGCCCTCCAGTCCAAATAATAAATGCCAACAGTGTGTTTTTTCACGGATGGATTTTGCTGTTGGGTTTATACTGAAGAGTTTGAAATAATGAATCGCTTGAAAGTAGATTCTTCACTCTTAAACAGATGCTGTTAGACGGCATCAGTCTGCGGTGTGAAGTGCATTTTAAAGGCTTTTCGTTACTCATTTCATGTACAGTACATCCCAAAGGAGAGGCACCCATGTGTGTATGGCATGTAGCTACAAAGCCAACCAACGTAAGTCAGTGTCGGGGGCATGTGCAGGAGCGTGGACAGTATAGATTCCCATCAAAAATAATGGCTTGAATTCTGAGCCATTGTATGTTCTGTGTTCGGTGTCCCTGTGTTTTTCTACAATTGACTTTTCTTATTACTGTTATACATCAGAGCAAACATGGTTAGTCAAGAAACAAGCCGTGGTTGATTCCAAAAGACTCACGGCCAAACTTGGTGGTTACTGTATCTGTGTTGTGTTTATTGTTGTAACCCTGGTTATGATGTGACGATTGTTTCCTTTGAAGAAGACATTTTGATGCCATTGAGATTTTTGCCTGCTTAAATAAAGGTCTCCTGATTTTATTAAAAAAATTTTAAGTAGCTTGCTGACCAACTACGTGTTCTGGCCTGCAGTGTAAAAAGTTGCCCATCGACCCCTTTGTGCAGTAGAAACATACAAGATATTTGCCTCTGACATCAAGTCGGGAGGCATAATGTAATCATCAGCATCCGGAGAGTTTATGAAATGTGCAGTTTATCATTAAACCGAGCGTTAATATTTCAAATACAAATACAAGACGTTTTAGGGGGTTATTCTTTTGTCCCAGCTGCAGCTTGAAATAATATCTTAAAATATTCTCAAACATTCTACATCCTTTTAAAAATGAGCAGAGATAACAAATGTCACAATTTAAGGCTTTTCCACCCGCGAGGTTAAATCGGCACTAAAACGAAATAAATGAATAAACAAGTAAAACAGTTTACCTTGAACCTGTGGTCCAATTTGTTTGTCCAAACAGACATATAATTTAATTCCAGTGCATATTTTGAATGTAGTGTGCATTGCAAGAGAAACGCATTTCCCCAGCGAAATGGGGAAAAGCACAAACAAAATTGGCAAGGTGCTGATGGATTTTATGTACAGAGGATGCATAATGCCCCGTGTCAAAAAAGCAAAGTGAAATTTCCTGTTAAATATGCAAAATCCCGGCTGTCTATTGAATGATAATGGCTCGGCACCTTGTCGCTGGGTTGCTGACTCCGTTGGCTGCGCTTCAAAGGCCTGTTGACTAACTTTGAAAAGACCTTGTGTTTCCTGACTCTGGGCTTTCTAAGATTGGACAAATGCAGCAGAAAGAGGGCTGTACGAGTGCCAGTCACGGCTTCCCCGAGACGCCGGAGGGATGTCAGCCTTTGAAGTGATAAAGACCCACTGTTTCTCAAGACAGCCGTCTCATATGGCCAAGCTCTGTGATGCGCTCATGTTTTATAAAAATGACCGAGTTGCTTTTGCGCACCGTGCCTTCCTTTGGGGGGGTCACACGCTGCATAAGTTAAACTCTTTACATTTTCTGTGAAGTTCGGAGATCTGGGTTATCGCACTTTATGGTGTTGACACCCTGGTATATTTGGGGATGTATTTCATGGTTTGGTATTTGCCCGTTAGTTCCTATGAATGGAAATCTTGACGCGACGGCATATGATATGTGATGTATTGCACAATAGAGTGCTTTCATTTGGAGAAGGCCCTGTTCCGGTTTCAATATGACACTGCCCTGGTGTTCGCAGCCATAAAGAGAGGTTTTCCCAGTTTTTGTGTGGAAGAACTTGACTGGCCTGTAAACAGCCCTGACATCAACCCCATCCAACCATAGCGGGATTAACCTGTTAGAGGGCCCCTGGGCGAACATCTGCTGTTGAGCCTCTATGGAAGCCCCAGCCCACTCCTCCCCACCCTACCACCCTACCACCCTGTCACCTCTGAATTCACTGTTTTCTGTGTGTGATTTGTGTGCACCATGTCAACACAGACTTAAACTCAAATAAGAAAGGTCCTAAAACTAGATGTTGAGCGCCCTCTGCTAAACATAGCCACAAGGACATGTTGAGTTGTTATCACTGCACTTTAGTGGTGCACATTTCTAACTTTACTAACAAATTTCGTAGTTGACATGCAGTGAGTCTGATGCTTTTGGGGGGCATTGGGGGCCGTGGGGTAGTTGCCCACTTTGCCCGGTAGGTAATCCAGCCTTAACACCTTTTTGGGATGAACTGGAAGGCCATCTGTGGGCCAGACCTTATCGCCTAACATTAGTGGCCAACTTCACTAATGCTCTTGTGGCTTAATGGGAGCAAATCCTTCACCTGGAAAGCCTGAAACCAGAAGATTTGAGGCTCTTATAGTCCGACAGTACTACGCAGAACAAGTACAAAAAATCCCATATGATGAAATGCTCACATGTCCACACACTTTTGGCCATGTTGTCCGCGCCACTTGGCGTAATTCGTCACCGCCATCAACAGGCCTCACAGATTCCACCAAATCCAGTCCGCATTATGCGCCCGCTAGTTGTTATGTCACATGTGTAAAGGCTTAATAAATGGTGTGTGTAGCTCCACTTCATGAAAAATGGGCTGCTCCTTGTAATCAATGCAGGAGCAACGTGAATCCAGCCGGCCATTATTCTGTTGGCCTAATCATTTGAAGAACCAGAGACAAACTACCACCTGTGCTCTGAGCATTGATCATGTGTAGGTATTCTATTAAATCTAATAATACACTTTCTTTTGGCTAAATCACCCCGCACATTTCAATACCAAATGACTTCTGTTCATTCTATTAAACTGGAACTACTCTCAATTATGTTTCATAGTCCTATTGTCTGATACTAATGAAGATGAAACACTTTCATTTTTCCAGTTAATTAGTTCATATTTAACAAAGGTGCTGTGCCATCAGACTCTAAGGAAGGAGCTTTTTCTTTTTTTTTTTTTCCTTCCTCTCCTTCCTCCCTCTCTGTTTCCTCGTTGCCTAAATAATCCTTTTGCCTTTCATCCAGAAATTGTGTCTGTGTTTTTCTTTCTTTTCTTTTTTATATAAATTTCGACACAGTTTTAATTGAATTCTTCAAAAGAATCCACCTGATCCTCGGCACATTTTTTTATTTTATTTTTTTTTTTTTTTCGTTGAATGAGCTTATGCTTTGTGAATGTACTGATACTCCAGGTCCCGTTGGCAAGCAGTGCCAAGGACAGCTAATTGAAGGTGAATTGATAATGCCCCAGCTGTCTGTGTGTTGCAGCCTCATAGCTGGTCTGCTGTGCGCGTCTTTGATAAGTAATTCATCTGTTTGGCCTCGCAGCACTGCCTTGTTTCTTTCATGTCACTCTCTCTCTCTCTCTCTCTCTCCCTCCCTCTCTCCATGTGTGTGTGTGTGTGTGTGTGTGTGTGTGTGTGTGTGTGTGTGTGAAGCCTTGGATGCTCCCTCCCCCAGGCTATGTGTCTGTAGTCATGGTCAACAGGGGGTGAATCCACTGCTCTCTCTGCTCTCACACTCTGGGTCTCTGGGTGGCATTATATTACTTCATCTTTCTCTCCCAGGCTTCATTCTAATTGGATCCACTCCCAACTTGCAAAAAAAAAAAAAAAAAAAACCTCTGCAAGTCAGCCACCTATCCTATCCTCCTCGAAACTCCATCTTCAGAAAAACAATCCAGGAGTGATGGTGAGCCACCGACTGACTGATGTGACACCCAGAGGTGCAGCTCACCGAGTCGCACCGACCTGCTCCCAGACCTCCTGTTGCTTTAAAGCCAACTCCTCTCCCCTCATGTGACCCCCGTCAACCCGCCCCACCTCTGTTTTTGCAGCACAATTCATTAACATGTTTGAGGTGGACATGGCGGGCCACAGAGCGGCATCTGAATCAATGCCCTCGCCTCCCAATCTGCCCTTTATCATGTTAATATGATTTCCATTGATGGAACGCTTTTTCAAAATGGCATCCCTCTATGGTTTTACATATTGACTTTTTAATTCATGGCCCTCAGTGCTGCATCACTCTTGTTGTGCCGCCGCTGCAAGAACGCTCCCAGATCAGAGACGGATGTTGCTTGAGTGTGGAATTGACTTCAGGGCAGTGTTTTTTCTTGCTTTGTGCAGCAGTGTGTGTGTGTGTGTGTGTGTGTGTGTGTGTGTGTGTGTGTCTGTGTGTGTGTGTGTGTGTCTGTCTGTCTGTCTGTCTGTCTCTCCGGCCCCACCCTCTTCTCTCTCCGTCTCCCTGATGGTGTGTGTGTGTGTGTGTGTCTGTGTGTGTGTGTGAGTGTGTGTGTGTGTGCGTGCTCTCGTTAGGCCCGAGCCAAAAAGTAACACAAATACAAAACTCCGCTTCAGTTTCATGAGTAAGTTGCCTCTTTGCTAATGTTTCTCACCAAAATACAACCCGGCCTCTATAGTAATAATGTTTATAGCTCATCCCAATAGCCAGTGGAGAATTGCCTGAACCTGTAACATAACTATAACAGGAAATAGAGAATTTAATGCCCCGTAGAGTTACATCATACCAGCAGTAAAACATATATTTTATTATATATTGTGAAGATTGAAGGATGTCTTTCTTATTGTGGCTCTCTCCTAAAGACTGTTAGTGAGAGGATTCAAAGATTTTAGTTTTGCACGATTTTAATCAAATAACGTTTCTTGCTGTTCCTGGATTTTTCTGGAATCAATATCATGTAAGAAAGAGATCCAGTCTGAATTCTCTCCTGAGTTTTTTTTTTTTTTTTAATAGGTCACTGGATTTTACAGGATGTTTCGAACATTCATTGCATTAGATGTTTTTTTTTTCTTTACATTTTTTAAATGGTTCATAAAAATAACATAAACCGCTGTTAACGAAGGAAAAACACTTGGAGGCATTTCAGAAAAACTGAGATCTGGAATGAATGTAGAATTCATGGAGCAGAATTAGAATATGCATGTATCTTATATGCATATGGAGTCAGTTTCGTAGATTGCAGCGGTCTGAATTCCCTCTATCAGTACCTTCATTTTATGAAGTGATTTTATAGAAAAGGGTGCATCAATGACTTGATGTGTGATGTCATGTGGTGTCCACTGTAGCTCAATAGTGTGTTGACCATTAATGATGAGGGCGGGGGTTCGACTCCTGAGCAGAACATTTAACCTACAATTGCTCCTGATGTGGGTATGGTTCATACCCACGAAAAAAAAAAAATTTTTACAGGGTTCCCGCGGATCCCTCAAAAGTCCTAAAATACATTGACTTCATTTATCTAAAAATAACTACATAATTGGAATTAAAATGTCTTGAATCTTTCAACAGTCTTAAACATGCTAAGACATGGGAAGTATGACTTTTTTTTTAATCTTTTTTTTTTTCAAAATAATTCCGCCAAATAATTCTCGCATTAACACCATGAAGGTCCAGAAAGCAGAAAAATTGGTCCTGAATTTCACTCCGAGGGGCATTAATAAAAATTATTCAAAAAGTCTTAAAAGTATCTTGCTTTCAGCTGTAGGAACCCTGTTTATAATAAACTGTCAAATGTCAAATGAATGTTAAAAAATAAAATAAAAAATAGAACCACAGCTGAAATTTCATTATGGCCCGACAGTTGTCTGATGCCTTTAAGAGACATCAAATAGCTGCTGTGAACTTCATCACCACCAACTGTGAGCAACAGTTGCCTGCTCATGAACAATTAAATGGAAATGAAATCATTGTCAGTGCACCAACATTTGATGCACAGCGATTTAATCATCCAATCGCGTGCATGCGTCAGATCATAAAACGGTTTATTTACAGCGGACGCAGCCAGCCAATCACTCTGTCTTTACTGTAGCTGTTGACACTGAGCTTCCACCACGTATGTCTGGAGTTCCTCAGTGGAGAGCCTCGCAGATCTATGTTGAGCTCGCTGATTAAGCAATGGCTCTTCTCTCCATTTCAAATGACAAGCTGCCAGGGACTTTGGTTTTAAATTGTGCAATTAGTGATCTGGCATGCTTTGCTTGGCTTCAGTCAGACTCAAATCCCAGTCCAGGGCCTCGCCGAAGCGCAGTCGACAACACATACTCCAGGAGCATTTGTCAGACAAATTCATCCGAGCCTCCACTTCCACTTTGCTCTCTGAGCACACTAACCTTCCTCAAATGTCAGCCAGAGTATTTACTGTCTCGCCGGTGGGTAAACAGCGGTGATCCGGGTTAGGTAGCACCAGATTCACTGTGCTTCTTCTCAATCGGAGCAGATAATAATTCACCGTTTTGTTGACAGTTGTTGTTTTTGTACAGATGCACAAAATTATGTCGAGTACGCACTGGCCTCTGCCAAAAAAGTTCTACTGCTCCTTATATTCACTGTGTTAAAAAATGATCTATTTCCCCGCAGTCATAAATTATAAATATATTTACATTTACAATATCCACCTAGGACCGCTATAATAAATCTACATAATCGTGTTGGGTTTACTGCAGCAAATATATAAATTAGGATACTCATTTTAGGTTGCAAAACTACAAACCAGCTACCTCTTGATCATTATGTTGGCTCAAAAATGAAAAGTGGCTTATATAACATAATTATTACTGTACTATATAAATAACCTAAGCTTGGATAATATTGGGAACAGCTTAGATAATAGCCTTAATATTTAATTTCCCCTTTGAAGTCGCGGCTGAGTACATTAAAAGTTCAAGAAGAATATGGTAAAACTTGTCATCACCACCAAGATTCATTTGAACATGTATTTTTAATAGACTCTTGTAGGAGTCGGATTTCCGCAGCTCTGAGAACTGCTTCATTCCAGCAGTAGTTTTGTTTCATGTCTAAAGCCGAGCATCAGGAGTCTAGCATCTGACCAGCTGGGATTTAATGTGCCTCGCTGATAGATGAAAAACTTGCTAAGTTGCAGAAAAAAATATTCTGAATTCCAAGTACCTTTTTCCTTTCCTCCTCCTCTTGCATTCAGAAGTACAGCTGGATACTAAATATAATTTTTCTGGTTGGCAGAAAACGACAGTCATCTGCACAACTGGCATTATCTGCCATTCATCACCGCTGTATTTGTCGTGGTAATTAACTTTTTAATGCGGGGAATTTTTTGTGATATCAATTACAAATTTGCCGGTTCTCATCGGGGACAAACACGAGACGTTGGACGCATTAGAATGCAAATTTTACCCCCTGCGGCTTTTGTTTCCACCGCAGTATGGGCGGTTGGATCCCTGTAGGAAGCAGAAGCAGCCAAACAGGAAGTTCTGACGCTCGGCCACCGTAGAGCCGAGCATCAGTTGCGAGAAGGAACAAAATCATCTCGAAATCACGGCCTGCAGTGTACGTCCCAATTTTCAGTTGAGGCTTTCAAATCTACGAGAGTGATTTTACTGATGATCACCCTCCCTCAGGAACAGGAGCTGTAAATGTTAACAACACAGAGTTTTTAGAATCTGGCACCGGCTGAAATCCCATCTCTCTGCCAATATATCTTTCCGCTGTTTAATACGTCTTGACCCATCGTCACGGGCGCTGATGGAAAGTAACTCGGGGCATTTATTTAAGTACGAATTTCAGGTACTTGTACTTTACTGAATGCAAGGGTTTGCATTTTCATATTTCCACCACTCTTCATATTGCACTTTCTTTTGCACAGCTGTTGTTACTAGTTGAGGATACAGAAATGAGGATTTCACGTACAAAACGTATCATATTCCGGATTAAACTGTCCACCAATTTGTGAAATAGTTAGCGTTAGCTTCCCCCTCCATGCTACGACTTACACATGTACATATTCTATCATAATGCATCGGATGCACTTCGTCTCTCTTATCGAAATCAACCCAATTTCTCTCCTTTTGTTTCTGTCCCTCCTTCTTTTTCTTTAGTTGTATTTTCCCAAGACCTTCTGAGATCTGAGATGAAGTGTGTGATATGGATAGAAGAACGTGAAACTTTACTGAGTGAGGAAAACGGTGTTCGACCGAATGGCGAATATCCGTCGGCTACTGTCGGGAGTCCCAGCAGGTGCTTTTTCATGACCCCCATCATGCCATAAATGGCACCGATCGCTTCCATTTATCAAGCGGCTCACAACACTCGCATGTGACGTGATATCCCGACCTGGACTTGTAGGTGACTGAGAAAAAGCCTTGCAAGTTTCCTCCTCGTGGTCCCACCATGGAAGTTTGCTCTTCTCCCAATGCAAACATAGCAATTACAGGCGCTGTCAGTCACTGTCAGATGTGGCATCGGTGATCAATCCAGCCCATTGGACTCAGGACGTTAGACATGAACATGCATGCAGGGGAGTTGAATCCTCCCCAAGCTCCCCGGCCTGCTGTTCAATCAGCTTCCTCCGCTGGGATCAAATGGGAATCCATTTTGTGTCGCAGGCCGCTGTTTCTCCTGCTACCTCTCCAGCAACATCTGTCTATTTCAACCCACAGAATTCCAACAATTCCTCTCCAAACATAAAAACCCATCTTTTAAAACGTGTTTTCCTGTACCAGCCTCGCTTAGATAACTGGCCAAATGCAGTAATGTCCCTTTTCAGCACAAAACAATGGGTTTGATGAAATAAACATTTTTCCTTCTGATTGTTCAAAATGTCAGGTTTTGGTACCAGTCCCTCAGAATTGAACAACTGCCATGTTACACTGACGTTGGACAGCGATGCTATCCATAATGCATTGCAGCAGTAAAACATTGTGTCCATGTCCACTTTCTGGAATCTTTGAATATAAGGAAACGACTCACATTTAGAGTGAATGCATTGCTGTTTGCAATATTGAGATGTACAGTAGCTTTGTTTCAAGTAATGAGCCTTAATGAAAAAGAAAAAGAATATTACATGTAAACATTTCCACCAGTCATTAGAGTCTCAGTTTGGTAACCATTTAAAAACATTTCCATTTCTAGTTAAGGAAATGTGTTCGAGCACGTTACAAGTGTAACTTCAACAGGTTGCTACCGATTTAGTTGAACGGCCAAAAAGTTGAGCTGGGTCTTTGTGTGTGTGTGTGTGTGTGAGGGGGGGGGCAGGCAGCCTGTGATGACGCTGCCCCTCGGCTCCCAGATGTGCTCAGCGCGCCCCTGCCTGTTTAGGATCCGCGGGAAATCAATAACTGAAATAGAAGTAGAAGACCAGTGGGTAGACAAGAGGGATAAAATGGCAATACATGGTCACAAAATAACTTCTGGAGCACAGCGAACACCGCAGATTGATGGATTCTCTGAGGGGAGAGTTTTCCCTTTAAAAGAACAGTTATCACGGTGTCAAACCTCTGAGGGGGGGCGGGGCATAATAGCCCCATTCTTAACTTTATTTCATTGTAGCTCCTGTGCATGAACATTATTCTCATCCGCCCCCGTCGCTCTCGCACAACAGATAAAGATCTATAACTACAATCTCCAGGCTGGAGGGGACCGGGCGGGAAAAAGGGCTTTGTTAGGCTACGGGGTCCCCGCCTGTATGGCTGCGCCGCTCGCTCCTGCATGGGTAAAGAAACAGCCGTACACACTGACCTCAGAGCTGTTGTTTAATCATCAGGGCATTTTAATGGCTTGTCAGAGTAATGAAATATGGTTGGAGGCTACCTGGTGCAAACATTACGATAAATCCCTCTCACACGAGCCTACGCAGGGCTTAATGGTTATAAATCATCACTTTGGGGAGAGAAAAATGACAGCTATTAAAATAATGAATGGGATGATTAATTTTTCACATTAAAGATTAAAAGCTATGAGAGGTATCATCAGATATTTGAGCCGCCGTAAACGTTTGAAAGTGAGAGCTTATTTTCCGCACTTTATGACGCCCTCCGTTTCTTCATTGTCATCCAAGTTTCTGCCCCCTTTTTTTTTTTGTTTTTTCTCCCTTTCTCCCTCTCTTTTTCTCTGTGTGCTGGCTGGGTGCGCCCGCCGACACAGGCATTCCTTACACCTAATTTGTGCTCTTGTAAAAGTGCTCTGAGGAAAAGCCTTGAAGAACACTCATTGCTTGAGGCAGTACAGGACCCTCTCAGCCTCTCTGCGGGGGCTCCTCAAGGCTCTCACCGACATTATTTCATACCTCTAAAGCTGTCATACCTATAGCCTTTCACAAGAAGAATAAGAAGCGCTGGCCAGAGGTACTTTACCTTGTTTTTTTGGCCATTTCTTTCCTCAGTTGTTCTTGTCAGCTTCCCCAGCTACATCTGTTCTCCTGCTAGCGAGAGCTGATTAGTCAACTTTCTGCTTGGAAATACATGTCGAACAAAGACAGTATACAATAACGCATGCTCAATGAGCTGGAATTAATCCCCATGTATGGACAAACTATGGCGAGCTCTCTCCCTGCGTCAGATGGCTCCCAGGAGAAGGTGTGTTATTGCACATGGATTCCTAATTCAGCTTTCACTTCGCCGTGTTGTTCAGACATATATCACCCAAATTGCGAGGCGAAAGATTAGAGGGGAGAAGCATAATTAGAACATTAATAACCATACATGTTAGAGAACATAAGTAATTGAGTTTTTTTTTCTTTTTTTTTATGATGAATGGGAATGTAAACAAAAGGCAGGAGAGTGAGAGGTTCAATTAGATATTCCAAGCAGGGCTCTGTCTCAGCAGAGACGTGAATGTGGGATTCTCCCACTGTTGCCCAATTATTTCTGTGTTCCCAGGCAATGATAGTATTGCTTGTCCATCTGCAGCCTTCAAAGGGATATTCAAATTGTCTCATTGAAGCAACGGCTCCATTTGTTGGCAGAGAATAAATTGTTGGCTCTAAATTTCTTTATCCGCTGAGAGCAGAGCCAGGTATTTGTGCAGCTAAAGTTATTTACAAAGTGGTGGGAAATTTAAATGACTCCTCTGGCGTTTCCGCGTGCTTCCTTTTTATTTTTTTTTCTCTTTTGATTTCTGCTTTTTTGTGTGCCGTCTCTTTTTCTGTTTCCATTTCGCACGCTGTCACCGGAGACGCGCGTGATGGTCGCCCACACCTCCTTCATGTTCTTCCAGCTCATTTTTTTTTTTTTTTTTTTTTTTTTTTGCTGTCTCTTAATGATCCAGGGACACCAAATAAAAGGGCCACTGAAACAAAATGGCCACCTTAGCTGCCCACTTATATCTCAACCCTCCCCTCTCGAATCAATTCTGACATTTCATTCTGCCCTTATAGAAGGTAATGGTGCATTCAGAGGTTGTTACCGATAATGTTGAAACGGTATTGCTTGGTTTCATTGGAAAGACGTACTGTAACCTCTCCCTCTCTTCTCCGTACCTTCTTTCTTGTTGTTTTCCTCTCATGCTGAAACCATGGTATTTACCGGCTCGAATATCTCTTTCGGCACAAGTGGGAGCAGCGTTTTTCATTTTCTGTTAACAAGTAACCAACCAGTGTTTGTATTTTTCCTCCCACTCTTGTGTTCACACAACATGAAGTGAAAACAGCCTTTTAAGTCGACCAGTCAATACGCTGTTTCTAATACATTATTTACTGCCTATGGGTTGTATATCTGAATGCACTGAACAACTGTTTCGGTTTTGCAGTCATAATCATGTAGAGAGAAATCACAGAGCCAGATGTCTGGCCCTCATTTTACAGCGTTTATGTTTTCCTCTGAGTTTATGTAAAATTCATCCTTCCCCTGTTTTATTTATTCCCCCGTTTTCACAGACTCAACAATTAGTCAATTCCCAATCAACAAGAGAAAAGAAATTGCTTTTAATTACTTTTGATAAATGACAAATTGTGTTGGCATGGCTCCCTGCAAATGCTTAATCAGGTGCGGGGCGGGGTAGGAAGGCGTGTATGGGGAGAAGGGATTTCTGCCGGGATGAAATCAATGCGCTTTCTCTGCGGTTCACCGGCTGGGCTTCTGGGCAACAGCCAACCCGAGGCCTGCAAAGATACACATGTCAGCAGAAAGAGCAGCAGCAGCAGCAGCCGCCATGTGAGAGGCAGAAGCATGTGGCTGTACGTAGTACGGGCTGAGCAGACGTATATGTGGACTGTAATGTTCGCTCACAAGATTAAATGTTTGTAGACATTGATGCAAATGCACACTCAGACACAATCACGCACGCAATTAGTCACTCTGACCAAAATAATAAAATCACTGCCAGATAACGTTATTACTTAAACGCAATAGCACCTGTCTCAATGTGTTGACGATGAAATAAAACCTGGTGTACCAAACGTAATTACAAGAAGCCCCGCCATCATTACTTTTTACATAGGTACATTTGAGAAATCATGAGTGGAGTGGAAGTGTTTCGATCCGTGACTTTAAGGAATATTTCACGATGCATGTTTCGTGTGGGACAACGGCATCGGGAGTCTCGTCACCGCAGTGCGGTTGCCAGGTTTGGTACCATTGGGACTGAACAGGGACCAAAACAGTCCTTGAGCTCAACTGTACCGGGCAGCCCATGCTAGCTGGAGTCAAAGAGTTGGGCAGATGGATAAACTTTTGTTTGTCAGGGAAGAGTTTGAGCATCTTGTCCATGTCCGAAACACAAGGGAAGCTAGCATGCTAAACTAGGCTAGGCTAAGCTAGGCTAACCACATCTTGACTTGAGCTACATAACAAAGTCACCAGGTATGAGATTGATATTGATCTCCTCGTCTAACTCTGGGGAGGGAAGCAAATAAAAGTTTGAAAACGTGTTGAAATTCAACAATATAAAAATACTCAATTACTAGCAGATTCTGACATTCACAGTATTATCAGCAGGATGTACTTCTGCACAATTGCGTTAATGAGTAAGCGTTTTTTTTTATTTTTATTTTGATGTTGTTGCTCAGACTTGACCTACTGCGTCATATTTATATCACTTGAAGTGATCATGTGTTTTGGTGGAAATGTTCACGTGAAAGGTAAATAAAAACAGTAATTGTAGTACATTGTTGCCCAGTATAATGTAGTGGAACAGAAGGGTCTTTAAAATATTGGATTGGATAGATGTGTTTTCTACCAGTGGATCTTTAATCAGCTGTATAACTAACTCATTCACAAACACACAAACACTCGTCACCTCTTTCTGCTGCAGTCTGTATTTTAACAGGAGCCTCATTTCTTGCTTTTTCTGCAGGGTTCATCCGCACCTGTGGCAGCAGCAGCGAGTCGAGTGACCCAGCTTCAGCCCGACCGGCTTTACCTGTACATGGAGACCCCCAGCTGGGCAGGTCAGCCTCTCAGCAAGTTATATTTTTAGAACTGCCTGCTTCTCGAATCTCCCAAACCTCAATAACAACTATTGAAAAATATGCGTAGGCCTAAAATGAAGCATGATCTGCAACTGCATGGACTAAATTTCCCCACATTTTTCCTTCAAAACCCCAATTTTGGTGCAATGTCTATGTGAAATGTCTATGTTTCCAGGGCAGCCGGCATGATTTTTTCAGTTTGAAAATCGAAAACAAAAAGAAACTGCACAACTAGTTGTGTATCTGTCCAGTCAGGTATAACTTATTTCATGTTGTGGAAGAGAACTGTTAAATTACACCTACTTCCAGGTCATTTATCTACGGCCTTTTCAGGAGAGAGAAATACAGATTTAATCTTTTAAATTTTTTGGATTCCGAGCTCAAACTTGTCTGTGCTTTCTGTATCTTCTTTACCGTTCATATCCATTTCCTTCTACTCATGAATGCCTTCTATGGGTAAGTTTTGGTTCGCTTTAAGCATAGGTAACCTGATTAGGGTGCGGGAAAGGTCATAGTTTGGGTTAAAGAAACTATATGTTAAGGTTAAAGATGATAGGATGATTGTAAAAATAGTAACCCATGTTTGATGTCTGACATACTAAGGATTACTACAGTGATGTCACGGTGTACTCCGGGGTGTGTCATCGCTGTTGGTGGTGGATTCAGCAGTTCTGTTGCTACTTCTCAGATGGTATTTAGTTCCTATTTAAAGTCCCACCCGTCCATCCTGGTTTTGTTTCTGACAGCCAAAGGTCATAACTCACATGGCTGCTCCAGGCCTCCGTCAGTTAAACGTGATTATGAGTTGTGTTTCGCGGCACACGAACCACTGATGCCGTTGTTTTTTAGTGGAAGAACATTCGTTTAGGATTGCACCTCCACTCCCACACATGGTGCATTTTGGAAGTGAGACAGCGCGGCTATTTGAGCTCACCTGGCCTCACACGCGAAGCCAAACGCTCCGGAGTTTTTAGGAAACGGCTTCACGCCCTCTCGCTGTGCATGCGCCCCTTACTGTAATAAAGCCTGTATGTATGCACGCCTTACTCTCCCCTATTTGGCCATATTGTGCTAATGTGTGCTGGTTAAGTAGCGGAAGACTAGAGAAAGACTCTTATCCATATGCCTGAGAGCCCAGGAGCCGGCGTGATCTCTCCCCAGATGGAGTCCTCTGCCTCCCCGCCCATCCTCCGCGGAGCCATATAGCAGGTGGCAGTGAGGATCAATGGGCCTCCGCCATTACCTCCTCTCCACTTCACATCTCCAGCCTCATCTCCAGGGGGGGCCCGCGGGGCACGCGCCGCATCTAGCTGCAGCACACCGGGAGAAATAGGGACGTTTTCCATTAGTCTAATTGCTCAGTTATAGTTCTATATTATTGCCGTGATCACCACTGTGGCTTGGTAATGATGGACCTCCCGTGCCCCCACGTATAGCTGGTGGGTGTTATGTCTCCCCCGTCACCACCCATTGAAACTGCACTTGCAGTGGGTGTAGGAGGAGAGAATGAACTTAATGCTGAGAAGAAAACAGAAGAATAAACAACCAAAAAAAGAGGGAGAGAGAGAGAAGGAAAGGGCTCTTCAAATGTTTTGATGTAAGAGTTTAATCAAATAGCCTCAGCTATTTACATTCTCAACAGGTGCAGCATTTGGCTGATTTATGGAATAAACACTGGAGTTCTAGTGCTCGTTCATTTGCCTCCGCTTAAAAACTGGCAATATGGGGATAATTTGCAATAATTTGCTGCTGCTGTGGCCACTGGTTAAGAATGTTTATATAATCATGATATAATAAGAAAAATGAAAATGAGTTTTTCACGCAGTTCAGGCCCTGTCAAACACAGCTCACGGACTCGCTAAATGATAATTACATTCCTCAAGCACAGTATTACATTTCACCCTCTTACATGGACGGTAAATGGGGGAGTGTTATTTTCATTTTAAGGCGATATGACCCAGGATTATTCCCACATCTGAGCTCCCTCAGTACAGTAGAAGCCTCCCCCCCCCATCAGCGATTACACGAGAAGTCTCCCATCAGTCAGTCAGATATAATGAATTCATTTACCCTCAAAGACTCTGCCTTTTATTCTTTCTGTTTATAATATCCTATTTGCATAACGTAGTCTCTCATGTTCGAGACATTGGAAAAGCTTTAGTTTAAGCCGCGATGGACTAATCGGTGCTGAATATTTCACAGCTGACCTGCAGCTCTCCCTACAGGTCGGCTCATAAAAGCTGTTTCCTGTTTTTGGATTTCCTCTCATACAGTACGATTGTTACTGATTATCTCGCCTCTTGTTCCTTAGAAGGAGAAAATCCTTGGCTGTAATTCCTGTTTTATATATATATATATATAGGTATGGGTATTGATCTTTGCCTTTGCTGCAGGGTAGTGTGTTCACTTAAAAGGAACACTAATGTAGCGGAGCTTATTAAACAAATAGGCCAGAGAACAAGGCCACAATCGCTTTGAATCACGGAAGAAAGTTGCCTCGTCTTCAAGCACCACTGAATCAAATATGAAACGCTCGGCTAACAAGGTGTGTAATCTATTTTAATCGGATCATATTTTATGAAACAAGGAGAAGGTTGAATTTAAGTAAGAGGGAAAGATGGAGATACTTGGTGGTTGGTGGGGGGTTGGGGGTTGTATTTTTGAATTGGATGTGACGGCCGGGGACCATGACTTGATTTTACATGCATGGCTTTATAATGAAGCCACGCCAAATGGTCAGTTATGGTTAACTTTAGGGGGAGCTGGAGCCCTGCTGTAATGGGAGGCTAATTCAGGGCCCATAACGCCTTGACAAGCTGTAGAGCGGAGCTGGGATATGGATAAGGGTGTACGTTACAGGCTCTGGGGCTGAAGTAAAGGTCTGTATTTGTCTGCAAATTGCCGGGTTGCCTGAGGGTATAACGGGGTCAACAGCAGCGCGGCGTGTTTCCCTGAGTGTACACAGACTGTCTCACAGACATAAATACAATCCAGGAACGCACTCAGTCGGACGGAGGCGCGCTAACTCGCTCAAAGTGTCGCACAGGAGTGACTTCATGTTGTCATTGCAATTCAGGCCATGATCCTTTTTTATATATCTTTACACTGGCTGGGTTCATAGGAGAGTGTTTTCAATCACGTTTTTTTTTTTTTTTTTTTTTTTCTCGTTTTTTTTCTCGCGCCATAAATTGTTTCAGATCCTGTGACACTAGAGTCGGTTATGAATATATGAATATATATACACTCCGAAGACCTTAGGAGGCTCCACTAGTCAAGACAGTGTAATGGATAGAGATATTATATACTGCTCTGGGAAGCACCACTTGTTAGCCTGGATTTTAATAATCGGAAGAAAACATTTAGCGCCAAAATGTCTGCCCACGCTGCTTAAAAACACATTCAAGTTGAGTTTGAACTTGAAGTTGACAGAGTCATACAGTTCCTCTTTTGCTTCTGCTGTAAATAATCAGAGAGAGATATTATAAATGGGTCTGGGACACACTGCTGGAAGAAAACCGTTGCCCGGATTTCAGTGATAACAACGCGAGAAAAATATTTAACACTAAATATGAGTTTCAAACTGAAGTTGACAGTGGTTTATAGTTTATGTTCTTCCTAAAATAAAATAAAAACAAACCCTATGCGGCTCTGGTAAGAAAGTGCAGATATTAATAGATATCTCGCAGAGTAGATGGAGAGATATTAGTCACCGCTCCGGGAAAGCACCACTTGTTAGAAAAGCTTCCTGTGGACAAGGCCAGAGAAATTCCCCAGATATCAGTCACTGTTACAGCGTTAAAAGGGAGCGTTTAACACCCAAAACGTTACCAATTAAAGATGACATGTGTCATATTGTCCCCTTTTTTCTTTTTGTCGTGTTGTGTTACGGTACATTTTTTCAGATTTCTACATTTTTCGGGGCCTTGAAAACCCCTCCGCCGCCACCTCAGGGGTGATGAGGGGGAAAAGGGAGGAGGAGCAGAGGGAGGGAAGAGGAGGGGTGCCTGCGTCTTTAAAAAGCTAGATGGAGTGAGGGAGTGGGGCGGACGGGTGGCTGGCAGGATTGTGCTGACGGCAGGGCTTTGGTTCAGAGCATGCCCATTAGAGGGAGCCATAAATCCTGGGCTCTCTGGGCCGGGCTGTGTCAGCAGTCCACTGAATGAATTGATTTTAAACGCCACTGAAAAAAAGAGAAAGTGCAAGAGAGAGAAAAGGGAGAGAGAGAGAGAGAGAGAGAGTGACTATTTAATTCACCCTCCGCCAGAGGCCCACACCCTGTTCCACCCCGCTTCTCAATTCAGGACTGTCGTTGAAAAGGGGGAGGAGAGAAGTCTAGAAACACTGAAACTGTCACCAGCAACAAGCCCAGGGCTACACGGCCCCCGCGCATTTGATTTAAACAGGAGGGAAACACACAAACCAAATACATAATCTCAAATTCCATACAGCATTTGTTCTCTCCCAACCCTCTAATTTTCCCTCTCAGCCCTCTCCTTTTTATATCTCCACACGAGAAATGAGACATATCGTAAAAAGAGGGGAAAAAAAAGGCGCAGCTGCATTTGAAATTCAAATGTGTTGGATTTTGAAATTGATGTATGTGTTTATTCATTTACGAGCAGCATCCATGTGTGCATGCATTTATATATTATCAGCAGCAATGAAACGCTGCATAGAAAGCTCGTAGCCCATCTTTCTCCCCCCTGTGTGCCCCCTCGTCTTTGTTTCCTCCTCGAGCCGTCAATGCCGTGTAATGTTCAGGCGTCGCAAAAGAATATGTCTGCAAACAGACACACAATAAATTGTGCATGAGGACCGGTTTCAGGCGGTCACATGTTTGTTTTTTTTTGTTGTTTTTTTCTGTAAACACATTTAGTATCTGTACTAACTTTGTGTTTGTCACACTTTATACCCACGCTTTGACATCCCTCTGTGTACGAACCTGTTGGAGTGTCTGCAGACGCTGTGCTGGTGGGGTGCGAGTGCTGTGTTCCCTTTTGTACTGCGCCGCAGAGAGCGGCGTTGCGAAAGGCTGCAAGGCCGGGCTGAGGACTCCTAACCCGTATTAAACCTGCAATGCAACTGGAATGCAGGGAGAGGGCAGGGCATATTAATGAGTGCAAAATCACAGTCGAAAATCGAAAGCTTAAACGCCTAGCTCCACCGAAATTAACCATACACGAAAAAGCTATTTTTGATACACCCTTGAGATGAATTTGGACTGCAAGTTGTCATGGATTTATTACACTGTTGAACTGCCACACTCCTTTTGAAGGTAGGGACACATTTAACTAGGTTTCAGTTGTGTACCCTGAAAAAAAGTCCTGAGAAACAAATATCTGGCTGTTCAGCAGCTCCATGTTTCACTTTCTCTCCCAGCTCACTCTCATGTGGTGCCGGGCAGGTCGTGCATCAAAAAGTGTTCACTGAAAAGGCTAAAAACCTGCAGAGCCGGTGATCCTTTTTCTGCGGGTTTATCGTCACTTCTCTTCTCACAGACTCATTTCAATCATTAGGAATACAGGATTATTGATTAGCGGCGCTTTAAACGCTGTAACTGGTTGTGTTCGTTTGTAATGACGGTTAGCCTGGAATCACTCATTTGGAAAACAAAAGAAATCTGTAAGAAAATCTGAATTTTTTTAACATGAAATGATATGAAGTGGTTGGGGGGGTTTGTGAGGGTGGCGGGGGGGGCAGCGGCCTCTCTGGCTCATTACGCTGTTTAAAGAGCCGCCTCCTCCGAATCACCTGCCCAGCTCCACGCTTCAAACAAGCTCAGCCACCAGGGATCATACATCAACTTCTCCATCAGTCCCCCGGCTTCACTTTTTCACTACCCCCCCCCCTTCACCAGCACATATAACCCACACAGCCAGTGTGTGAAAAACGGATAGCATCGTTCGTTGCATACTGATGTCACGCCTGCTACAGAAAGAATAATGCATTAGTTACAAAGCAGCCCGTGTGTTGTTATGTATGTGATCATGAATTTAATTGAACGCTTCCATTGGACTTGCAGCATCCGAGGCCCAGTTTGTGGCCTCAACATTCTTCCTGCATGGCTCTTCTGCATGTGGAAAGTACACTTCCTCATGCCTAATTACCCACGGGCTAAGGCATGGAGAGGACTCGCTGCATATTACTATAAAGATTGCGAAGATATTTCACTTTGAAAAATGGCAAAGCACACAGGACCAAGGGCTTGATTACGAGGAGTGGGGCACACCGCCTCTACATCTTCCTCCCTCATTTCAATTATGGCTGACTGGAGGCATGGTGCTGCCATTGTTCTCAAATAAAACTAGAAATATGATAAAGCTGAAGTATCGGGGCCCGGGACCGCTCCACGCCTCGAGCCATGAGAGGCGCGGATACTCTGCACGTAATTACAACATTTGCCAATATTTTTTCCGACGTGTGGTTCGACGTAGATATGAGTGAAAGGGGGAGGGGAAGGCATGAAGAGCCTTCATGACACATGATAAAAAAAAAAAGCACATTTCATTTTTGACTTCCCCATGGATAACGTGAGACATGCCTGCGTGCAGCTGCCATGGCTCTCCCCTATGTGAAAGCGTAGGATTGCGGTGTTATTTTTAAGTTGTGAGAACATTACTCGTGTGAAAGATGCATGGGCTAAGAGAGAGGATCCGCTGTCACAACAGAGGACGGGGAGCGTGGGGAACGCCGGGAAGAAAAGCATGTCATTGCCAGTTATATGTACCATGAAACCCCCCCCCCATAAAAAAAGGCATTCCTGCGTTTGAAATGAAGCCCTGCAGAATGGCATCTCAACAGCACAGGCAGCTGTAAGCAAATATTTTTCTTTTTGTAATGGAGGACGAGAGAAATGTGCTTCAAAGCATATTCTTTATTCAACTCATGTTTGCCCTTTTTAAAACGCTGCCCTTCGCGATCCCCCACAGACGGAGGTGACGTGTGATGTGGCCTATTTTCTCACCGTGTCGCCCCCAACAAGGTGGATCTCCTCTGGTTCCCAGATCCCTCGGTGGCCTCAGCTCCCCGGGCAGCCACGTTCCGGCCTCCTTTATGTCAGTGTTAATAACAGTCCGGCATGCTCACCGCACCGTCGGTGCAACGCGGGGTCAGCGCTCCGCGGACCCGAGCTTTCTAAGGAAAGCCCGGCCAGCATGGTGCCGGGTCTCCTGCCACACTGGGGGCATGAGAATGAATGTGAATTGACAAGAGGATGCCAATGAATGTAATCCATCTTAGCACATTTAGAATTTAACCGTTAATTGCTTTGAGAATTGTCTTGATTCGAGCACTTTGTCAAAGCTACGGCTTATGAGATAAACAATTTAGCCATTTAAATTGAGCAAAAACACACACACGTTTATGGAACGTGTGTTTTGGGACCTGACATGTTAACTCTCTACAGAGTGACGTCAGTATTCTCTCTTTATAAATCCTCCCCTATGACAGTGAGGGGCTCCAAATGAATGGCACCAGTGTGGCCGTTAAAAATAAATATTAGTTTGTTTTTAGTAGCGTCTTTTTTTTTTTTTTTTTTTTTTTTTTTTGTGGAAATATTGATTCAAATTAAAGAAAGAAACACTTTGAAGTCCAACACTTGTGATGTGAAGTTATGCATCATTCAAAGAAGAAGTATTGAAGTATATACTCCATTTTTTGAAGTATATTAGTCATTATTTTTGTAGATTGAAGAACATAATGTATCATCCTGTAGCTCTAATCTTGCTCCTTAAATGTGCAAAGCAACCAATGCCTTCTCCTCTTCCTCTGGCACGGTTTACTGGACTCAGTATCCGGAGCTCTTCAGATGAAGAATCTCGGGCTCCTTGTTGTTGTTTTTTTTTTTTTTTTTTCTTCTTGGACAGTTGAAGTAGCTCCAGCACCTGCTTTTCAAAGTGAAAGAGGAAATGTTTTGCAGAGGGGAAGAGCCTCTGCAGCAAAATCAAGAACAATTCCGCCCCCCTTCCCTCGTCACAGTGTGGGGGATTCAATCAAAAGCCTGCCCTGTGACCCGTTCTCCGGGAAACAAACAGCCAGCAGAGTCTCCGAAGACCAAAGCCATCAGAGGAGGGCGGCTTGTGTGCGAGCTAAATCGTGGCACCTTTCTGAAAGCTTCCATCATAGGAAAATTGTTAGTTGTCGCAGTGGAGAGTGACTAGCATGGCGGTACATTGATACATTGATGCAGTGAATGCCTCGGACAGTGCAGTAAAAGTGCTGAGGTTGAAATTAAGCTGTTATCTCTGGCATGTATCACTAGGGAGGCAAGAAGCAGTGGTGCAAAGGCAGCAGCCTGTTTGCTTTACTGTTATTGCCTCTGCACGTCCTTCCTCGTCTGACTCTCCTCGAGTCCCGGACATTTTAAACGCAACACCAAGTTTGTTCATCTCTGATGTTTGTGAGAGCGTCTCTCCTGTTTTGAAGAGCATCCATCCGTCTCTTCATTTTTTTTGGTAAACTTGATATAGCTGCGTGTGGCATTTTAAAACATCGCTAAAGCATCACCACCTTAACTTTAAGAAATCGGTGTAATTACCAGAAACTCCGGAGCATTTTGTGGCCCGATCCAGCATGGGTGCTGCAATTTACGCTGTGTGGAGACCTCATTATTTTTATTTACCAAAAAAAAAAAAAAAAAAGGATTTCATTGGTTGTTTTCTTCAAATGTTTAAAAATGGGTCAAATTTGTATTAAAAAAAAATAAAAAAAAGTTACAGTTTTGGTGAAAAAATTACAGTTTAACTATGTATTGTTTTCTACTGGAACTGCAGCTCATTAGTGTTTTGTCCCCATTTTTTATCCGGGTATTACGAGGACTTGTGTGTTCTTGAAGCAGGAAACAAAACAAATTTGCATTTGGGTCAGTAAATCATGTTAACCAATGTTTTACTTTTGTGTATATTTTGGGTGAAATGTAAAAAACCTGAAATGATGCCACTGGGTTTGATTTGGCGGGAAGACTGCTTGCCATAAAATCTCATAATAGTTGCCTTTATTTACCTCGAGCAGAGGGAGACGCTTCATTTCTAACACCCTGATTTACGCGTTACGCAAACTCAAAACTTTACCCATGTTTATCTATCGTCTTCATTTCAGTATTGTGTTTCCACAGCACTAATTCCATCAGTGAAAGAAAATCCTGTCTCGTGCTCATCACAATATTGCTTCTGTCAGTGATCTTCAACAATTACCTCATATGTCTTCCAGCAGTTTAATGGGCACCATGCATTCCTTCCCTGGTAGGCTTTTAATGTTAAAATACTGTAGTTGTGTTTTATGGACGTATTTTTACCAGGATAAAACAAAAAGGGAAACTGTAACTGATGTATAATGAGCTTTTTTTTCCCATTTAAACTGACCATACCCGTATATCTCGTTTTAATATCTCGCTATTGTAAGTTACTGGCCTCAGTTTTTCCTGTAATTCTGATCATACACAGCCATTAGTTTACAGCGTCGGACAGGAAGAGAATGCTCTCTACTAATTTCTCATCGTCAATCAGGGAAAATGAAAAAAAAAGCGTTCTCTGAGGAAGCGAACAACATCAGGAGGTATTGTGGCGCTAACTTTTCCCACCACTACCACGGTGGCATGAGCTAGAGGCTATAATGGTCTCATTTGTTTACAAGCGGGGTAAACAAATGTATCACAATTAATTTGACAATGACGCATTAATGTTCAAAATGCTGCACATAGCACCTTTTTTTTTTTTTTTTAAAACCCTCTTTCAATGCATATTATCATAAAGTAGACGGTGAGTAATTCTCCTAAGGCACAGCAAGTGGTGGACGTGACAGTGCAGGATGATGAGGGAAATCAACAGATTGGTCTTTAAAGATGGAGCCGCAAGACCATCGTTCAAAATCTGGACCTCTGTGTTCTCAGACTTTCTCAACACATGAAGGGCATTATGTTTTCCGGATCCCGAGATAAGTTTGCTCGTTAAAAAGTTCAGGACGCTCGTATGTCATATTTGTCTTCCTCCGGTGCAGTGAGTGAGGGGAACATAGGTGGAGGTGCTGGTTCTGTCACGCCGCGTTGACACCTCCATGAGTAATCTGTTGCATGATAAACAGAGGGTCGAGGTGTCACGGGAACACCTCAGCGACTGGCACAAGGGTAATTACTCTTCCTGCGTGGGTGCAACTCAAAATTTTTGAACCTTTTCTTTCTCCAATCATACTTGATGGATTGAGTGGAAGAGGGCGATCATCTGGTTCTTAGCAGGCTCACTGAGCGTGGTAGGCCTCTGTTGATTAATGATATCTGCTGCAAGTCACCAAAAGCGGAAATTAAGTATTTCTGTTTAAATGTAACATTTGTCTCCTTTGCTGGCGTTGAGAAAGGCATTTGTCAAAATCCCCCGGCTTTGGAGAAAGGTGGATTTCCTTTGGGAGCATGCTGGGAATTACTCCCTACTTTTACATTAATGGCATTCGGGGTTCCTATTTTATACCTTGAATCTGCTTTTCACCCTTTCACCTTTCGAGACATATTTTGAATATGGGGATCGTTCCTTAGCTATGTGACAGTTTAGGATTAAGCATGTTGTAGATTTCGCCAGAGAGACACAGAATGACCTTGGCTGAGTGAAAGGAAGTGATTCCTGATGGCATCTCTGTCTGTGGCGGGCACATGGGAGGGGTTCTGGTGGTTTCACTGGTTGAGTTGGGTTACCATTTGTCCTGATGGCAAGCCCTGCCGTGCTGGAACAGAACAGACTCCGGCTCCTGAGGAGACTAATGGTTACAGGGCCTGGCCATCGTCCAGTGCTGCCCCAGCCACTGCCTCTCCCGTCGCTGGGATATCATTACCTCCAATGTGTTACATCAGACTCGCTTGGTCAGGCTCTGAAACAGTCAATACTCCACAATTTAGAAAATCAGCCAAGTTTGCAGAAACAAAGAGGCAATATCGAAAATAAAGACGGATATATAATCTGACGGCAGGCATTTTTTCATGGCGGGTGAATTATTTGTTGTCCGGGAGGTGGGGACGTGGTGGGGGTGGCGGAGGGAGGGAGCCAGGGATCTGTCAAGGGTTAGAGGAGGTGGTCAAACGGCCTGAATAAACGCGCAAATCACAGCGCCCAACCACTGACCCTCCCCGTCTCATACAAGCAGCCTCTACTTTTCCCATCAATGGAAATCTAATTGCTTGAAAAGCGATCAATGGAAACTAAATTGGTTTTGTGTGGAAGCGCGCATGGAATAAGCTCTGAGCTGTTTTAATGTGTGTTGGTTTTGCATCCTAAATCACGGTAATATTTGGAGTGCCCCCCCCCCCCACTCTCTTGAGAGGGTAAAGTTTGGTAGTGTTGAGACACCGGGGAGGAGGAGGCACTCAATCAAGCTCCTAATAAAAATCACAGGCTTAATTGTTTTCCCAAACTCATAAATCGTCCAACTTAATGGGTTAATATGGAGACTTATACGAGGACGGCGGGGTGCTTGTTTCGGAGCAGCCGCGAGCTCCTCGTTGTGGAGCTGCGACCACTGATAACCCTCTAGTGATCTGATATGACTAATCCCCTCTAATCCTTAATACACTCCTTAACATGCTCCTAAGTGACAGCAGTCGATATGGGTGCACTTCTCTGTCTTATCGCTGATCTCTTTGTCTTTGTACACTCTCTGCAGTGAAATTTGCTCTTCCACTCATCCTTTTGACCCCCCCCCCCCACGATCACTGGCACATCTGCGTCAGTGTCACACATTTCAGCTCTGGGCGCTTCCCGATAAGCAAAAGGCTTGATGCGAGTTTTGAAATTGCACCTACTTGTGGGGGTTTACCGAAGGGCTCGCAGAAAGTGGAGTGTGGTGGGAGAACGGTAGAAATCCAGGACTTTTTCTACCGCAGTATCCGAAACTGCTGCTTCCCCCCACACACACACACACACACACACACACACACACACACACACACTTGTCATTCCCGGCGGACAGCTAGATGGACTGCACAGGAGGTTGGGATGTGGCTGGTGCCCGCCGATCGTGTAGCCTTACCCAGGAAAGAACAGTCCCAGCAGAGTCATTTATTGACAGCATTGAGATGTGTTTCTGGCCAGGTGCTTCTCTCAGCCATCCCTCAGGTGCTTATCTATCAGTTATCAGTGCAGACAGAGCACAGACCCAGGTTGTATTTCTGTCTGCTATTGTAATTACATTGTAATTGATCCGAGGGTGTGCTGGGCAGTGCCCGTGCAGTAACTTTGCAAGGGCTTTCTTTTCTCTTGTTATCTGGAGAAGTGCTACAGTATCGTTGTAAGCAAACCTTGTGATGTTTCTTTTTTCTGTTTTTTTTTTTTTTTTACAACCTGCTGTTGTCTGACCAAAATCTTTCCCATAAAAGTAAAAAGCAAAAGATAAAATAGTGATTACATGGCAGACGGAATGAAACTAAAAGGAGAAGATTGCCTTTTTATTGAAGGTCATAACACATGCAAAAAAAAAAAGCACGGTTGAAACAAATGTGGATTTGTTACCGTATGCACATTTGTAACCATTTTTAAAAACCTCAGACGGACGCAAAATGCCTGCATGTCGATATCTGCTTTATTGGAATGAATGTTGATCCTGTAAATCAGAGAGCGCGTCTTCTCAGTATGTGCGCCGTCACTCTCGCAACAACAAACAGCGCAGTTTGTGTATCATTCCAATCACGCATATTAACCAGCCCTCGCTGCCCATCAATCTTCGTGCCGCCATTTTGTAACTGATGCTGAAATGATGTTATAAATGATGTTTGAAAAATATCCCCATGCCGCCCTGCATCAGCAGTCTGAAGGCCTATCAGATGTTCTCCGCACACATCTGTGAGCTGTATTCACCTCCGGGAAATTAGCAATCAACCTTTTTACCAGCCAACACCTGTACAAGGAACACAACATTTCCCCCATCCAGCCGCTCGTAATGTCAGGTCACACACTCTGCACGCCCGTTGTGTTGAAAATGTTATTGTTATGTTGATAGTAATTTCACATACCTAATCAGTGTCGTGGCATGTCATTTGCATATGGGCTCCCTCTGTGTAATAACAACAGCCTTGAAGCTGTGCTGAAACCATCGGAAAACCAGCGTTCGTCCATGCTGTTGCAGCTCTCCAAGCTCTTGTGCAGTCTAATGTAAGTATGCACGCTCTCCCTCATGATCCCTCATTTATCATTTTGACACTGGCTACTTTTTTTGAAGTGGAGAAAAATGTTGCAGTCAGCTCTTCCTTTGGTCTCGGAAAATATGTGCGAATGAGTGCGCGTATGTTGCGCGCACTTTCGACTGCTTGTGGAAGATAGAGAAGAAGAGTGTGTGTGTGTGTGTTTGCGTGCGTTCCTATGCATTACTGTGTGTTTGCGTACATGCATCAGTATGATTAAGGAGCACGGAAACATGGCACTGGCTATTTACTGCTGATAAACCAGAGTGTGCATATGTTGTTGTGTTGCATCGCCATTTCTTGGTCGCTTGTTATTCCTATTCTGATGCTTCATCTATCCTGCTTTATGCAAGACAAATTGTATCCTATTTTAAGAAGTGCGTAGACCTGATACTGATAAAAAAATAAGTTTCCAAACTGCCATATTACAATAATACGACCATTTTAGCTCATCTAAGTTAACTTTATGTAACCGCCCTATGTCATTTAGGCACCTTTCAGTCCAATTATGACATGGAAACTCTGATTAGCGGAGCTCCTGGCATTTCGAAGTTTGGACTAATATCCCCGTTAAATTGCATCAATAGATATCTGAATAGGTATCTATATTGATTGCCATGGAGTCGATTGCTGACATTATGATCCTTCTTACAGTGTGCTGGTGGAGAGCCTCTGATAAACAGTCTGATCCATCTAGCTGCACAGAAGGATAATGTTACTTGGCTTTTCTGTTGCGTGTGTGTGTGTGTGTGTGTGTGTGTGTGTGTGTGTGTGTGTGTGTG